>OY757019.1:21286096-21688596 GCA_963580285.1 Lucinisca nassula
CCAATCATGTTAAAAGAGACAGGTTAAGAGGAAAGATCCCCTATATTATCAAAGTCCAGGACCTAATTAAAAACTATGACCTCGAACAGGTCAAAACAGCAGAAAAAACATATCCGGAAGTTTTTAATTTAAGAAGCCTACGCGCAAAAACAACACTAACGGGTGTCATAAAGAAAACTGAAACAACACAGAAAAAATGCAATGAGATCGCAGAATCACACATCAATGAAAACTATAAGCAAGCGCTTAAAATTTTCACTGATGGAAGCAAAGATGCTGACAAAAAAGAAACTGGGTGCGCTTTCACAATACCAGAATTAAATTTCGACCAAAAATTCAAACTTAACCAGCACCTCACAGTCTACTCTGCAGAACTTATAGCCATACAGAAAGCTTTGGAATGGATACAGGAAGAAAAACCCGATAGTGTTGTTATTCTAACGGACTCATTAAGCTCAGTACAAAGCATAAACTCTGGAAACAGCACTACAAGACCGGATATACTGCAGGACATTCATGTCCTAATACACAAAATACTAAAACAAGGCATCACCCTGAACATAGATTGGATCCCCTCCCACTGCAACGTGCAGGGGAATGAGCGCGCAGACACGCTGGCCAAAGAAGCTCTGACCCGGGGGAAGGAACTTGACTACCTCCCCACCCCACAAGAAGTCTACACAATCATTAAGGCTAGCATCAAAAAGGAATGGGCGCGCATATGGCAGGGACAACACGGATTCAGACACTCGATCTACCAGTCCTTGACCCCGAAAATAGTTCAATACAGCGACAGCCGAAAGCTCGACGACTAAGACTTGGGGTCAACGGACTAAATGCACACAACATCTTCTATAACGCGGCCGATCCATTATGCGGGCACTGTGGCGGGGTGGAGAGTGTTCAACACTACCTCGCAGAGTGCCCCGCACACGGCCCCCGCTAGGAGGGAACTAAAGGGAGAACTGACAGCACTAGGATACCAAGGGGAGATAAACGCGATTTCTTTGCTCAATCTAATGTCACAGGAAATGAGGGACGCGGTTTTCAATTTCTTTGAGAAAACAAACTACCTGGACAAAATATAGGGGAAAGCTAAGGGCGCAGACTAAATTTATTGCACTGTTACGAAAGACACACCCCGTACGAGGTTACACACTAACATGCCTGAAACCAAAACCGTTACAGACCCGATTTCAGAAACAATAAATGATTTAACCGCACCTGAGACGCTACCAACCAAAAAGGAGCGTAGTGATCAAAGGGCGGCCGTCTCACGGCGAAAAGGGGAACAAAGTCAACGGTAGGCACTGTGGTTTGCGGCCTCGGCTTTGCACTTAGGAGTGCCTGACGGTGACAGCGATCCCTGGATCACTGTGAGAAGACCATAACAGAACGGGGCATGGACCCACCACAAGGAAATTCCATAGCCCCGACCCACCCTTCAAAGGAGTGTGGCAAGCGAGAGGTTAAGACGAGGTGTAGCGTTGTGGTTGCGGCCCACTGGCTTTGCACTTATGAGCGCTGCACCAAAATCCTAGCTGATCGGGAGCCACACTGCCCGAAATAGGATCACACGAGAACACGCCGGAACTGGGCATGGATCCACCACAAGGAAAATCCATCGCCCGGCCTCTCCGGAGGGGGGAAGGCAAACGGGAAATCAGGACGAGATGTAACGCTGGGGTTTGCGGTCTTAGGACTTTGGCACTGAGCAGCGTTGCGTCAAAATCCTGGCTGATCGAGAGCCACACAACCCAAAGGAGAACGGCACACCAACACACTAGCAAATAAAAGGCTCTCCTTCAGGAATGCACATAGATTAGTGGGACAGAAATAAGAAACAATAGGCCTTATCACATCTCTTTGTTTTTCTTTTTTCGCTTTCGAATAAAGGATGTACATTATAAGGTTACCCAAACGGAATGATCTGGGGGCCACAAAAGGACCCTTTTATAAACACCTGACTAGCAGAAAAATCACAGGAAGGCTCTCCCTAAGCACACATGGTATTGCTTCTGTCCCTCCCTTGACAAATGAATACGGTCCCTATAATAGTGCCTGTGGAGGCGGCCATCGCTGTCCCAACTTTGCCTTTGGAAAATATGAAACGCTGTCCCACAAGTCAACACCATAGCTCACCACACGCATACCACCATGGCCGAAAAACCGAACCTCGCCTGGTACATCAAACAGCCCTCGGAACTGCCCTTGTCGTTTAACATAAGAATCACCAAAAACAGCAAATCGCGCCATGACCGTAATTAAAACGGACGGTCAAGACGACCATATATTTATACAGATAAGGGAAATAAACTAACTAACTAGGGCATGACTTAGCGCGATCCTGAAGGAGGGCATCAACACACAACCACCCACGCAAAACTAAAACAACATACATCCACCCACGCAATGCTAAATTAGGTAGATAAAGCGATAGTTGTAGAATAGTTGTAGAGTAGGAATCCCGTAGAGAGGATAGTATAGACATAGTGAGATCAAAGACCTGGAGATAGAAGAAGAAGAAGAAGAGTTTATTTCCCAAAAAGCGATTTCAAACATTGTTAACTGTAAATATGACACATAAAAACAAGATCGCATAGGAGTGCTCGACTGCGCACATGCGCAGGCGGACGCTTGTATGCGACCTACATGATTATATGAATTTGTTCTAACTGCATTGCTAACGAGATCGGAAGCCCCCGCCCATAGGGGCTTGAAGAAATATATGGGCTGCATGATGCTTCCACGCAGAGCTGAATCCGGCCCGCTCACTAGTACTGGTAAACCGCCTAGAGGATCTAAGCCTGTCCAGGAACCGCGGTGCGAGGCGGACCGTCCATGCTAATACACCCTATTGGTTTCATTGGGCGACAGGGCCTGAGATGTCATTTCATCTCAATGTCGGATAAAAGTCCCACAAAATTGGAAGAAACGTCTCCAAAATGTTGTTGACGGGGACGTTGAACCTCAAATCAAACAAACAAATTAACGAGATCGGCACACGATATCTCGAGCCCTCAAACGACTAGGTAGGAATACAATTCCTCCTATGGTGCCTTCCTTCATGTAGGATGCGAAAATGACATGTAAACATGGCGACTCAGAATGACCCACTTACGGTCCCACAGAATATGACATCCTACGTGGAGGAGGGCACCACATTTCCCTAACCTTAACAAAAAATGCAGAAAAGGGGATTGACCTACTTCCACATCCTCCTCGATAGAGGTCACCCACAAACTAAAATAAACACGAACTTGGGCCCGAGATGGCGGAGGCCGTCACACTATACTATATGTTGTATGTACAGAATAAACAAAAATCACAAAATATAATCTACAAGCACAACCTTGCAGGTACAAAAACTGTCCTAACCAGCATAAGAGAGCGGGTGGGCTTGCCCCAAAACGGACAACACCATCTTTAAAGCACAAGAAAAACAAACACGACAGGTCCATGGCGGGGCGAGCACATCCGCCCGCATATATACTCAATAAGCTGGGGGCACAGACCAAATAATGTAAAAATGTACATACGCTAAAAAAAAAATATGCAAAAATCAAACAAAAAAAATAAAAAACAAAAATACCAATATCAAAATTGATACAAAAAGCGTAGACGACATCCATAGACATGGTGCTGGCGTGAGGGTGTAGATGCGGCTGAAGCTACAAGCTAGAAGAAAGAAATGGATGGACTCTACAATTTTGTGGTGCAAATAAGCACCACAAAATGGCTAAAAAACTTTGTCTCGAATCCCCTGATTGAATATAAGGTGCATAACACGTAACATGGAAACGTGTATAGCAATCTTTAGAAACGTCTTCCAAATCGCAATGAAACTTTCAAACAAAATTAACTGCTAAACGATCCCCTTAATGATAAGTTCAAACTCGGAGCCTACCCTGTTACACAAAACAACCCACACCCCTTTGCGGCAAACCGCAAAAACCCAGGGCACAGCACTGCTATAACTTAAACGCAGTGTAATCACGTAGACAAACCTTTAGAATGGAGTTCCAAATTACTACAACTAAACTATGTTGCACAAAAACAAAGGCTCACATTGGAACTGTGCAACATATCCACAGCCCTTGAAATATGAAGCACGCCTAGCCCAGAAACTCCTACATTTAAAGATGCCCTTTAGCGACAGGACACATGCACTCCTGAAGCAAATGGGAAGACAAAATATAAGCCCCACCGAGACCTGGAAAGGTCACGGCACCGTTTCACAAACCTCTCAGGACGGAGCTCGGCGATTGGCTACAGGGCAAGGGGATGCCCGTGGACTCAGAGACACCTGAGACGTGAGACGACAAACATGGACGGACGGGGCTGGAGCCGAGCGATGGTCTCCCTGTTCACCGGCAACGGGGAATAGGGGTACCACCGAACGGCTACGGTGTAGTGCCAGCATGGATTCGTTCCCTGGGACCCCACCAGCTGACGACCCGCGACACGGGGAAACTGGAAAACAACAACAACCTATGTGACCCATATTAAAGAAACCATCGAAAGCAAAGATTTATCATTACAACATGTACTGGCTCATATTTACAGAATTTGAATTTTGACATGCACGTTTATATCACACATATAGTGAAACTTTTACCACCAAAAAGTGGAAGTTTGCAGATATTAAATTTCGATATCTTTCTTACTCCTGCTCCAAACATAAGATTGTAGAAACTCGTTAGAACCGCCTCGGCGAGGCGGCTCTAACTCTAATAAGGACCAACAATATATGTTTTGACTAGAAGTAAGAAAAATAATGTATCAATACAAACTGGAAGAAAAAGAAACAAATTACACTGAAAGAAAATATATTCTGCTACTGTAGGGGCTTGTACGATAGCGAAATGCGGTTCCCGTCCATAGGGGCTTGAAGAAATATATGGGCTGCATGATGCTTCCACGCAGAGCTGAATCCGGCCCGCACACTAGTATTGGTAAACCGCTTAGAGGATCTAAGCCTGCCCAGAATGATCATCTTGACAGTATCTAGGTCAATTTCAAATATGAGTCATGTGGGGTCAAAAAGTAGGTAAAATCATAGAAAAACCTTGTTAGCACTCTAGAGGCCACTGTTATTGGTCCAATCATCATCAAACTTGCTCAGAATTGTAATACCTTGGCCAGGAGGGGTATTTTATTAATAGAGTGGTACCTTTTACAAAGGGCCACCCCTTGTCAACATTGTTAGTTAGACTGAGTCTGTTCATCTCCGTCTGTCGCACTAGGACCTGACCCTCAATGTCCACAAGGTGCACAGATAGTGACATACAGGCCAGCTTTTTATCGTCAAAGGGTTCCACCCCCCCCCCCCCCCCCCCCACACACACACACACACCATGCGTCATTGTTAGTAAGACTGAGCCCGTTCATCTCTGTCTGGTGCAGTAGGACCTGACCCTCAATGTCACAAGGTGCCCAGATAGTGACATACAAGTCAGCTCTGTATTGTCAAAGTGACCCCCCCCCCACACACACACCGAGAGTCATTGTTTGTTAGACTGAGCCTGTTACTAGGACCTGACCCACAATGTGTCCACAAGATACCCAGATAGTGGCATACAAAGTCAGCTCTGTATCGTCAAAGGGATCCACCCCACCCCCTTTCACCTTCACCTTGAGGTATTGTTAGTTAGACTGAGCCTGTTCATCTCCGTCTGGTGCACTAGGAACTGACCCTCAATGTCCACAAGGTGCCCAGATAGTGACATACAAGTCATCTCTGTATTGTCAAATGGATGGATACCGCCCCACCCATCCCCCTGTCACCATGAGTTATTGTTAGTTAGTTAGTTAGAATGAGTCCGTTCATTTCCGTCTGGTGCACTAGGTCCTGACAGGTGCCCAGATAGTGACATACAAGTCAGCGCCGACTTCTTCCTCAAAAAAAGAAAACAATTTTGAAGGAATGTTCCATTAGTGCCACTCTGACAATTTTCCAATCCAGAAAAAAATATATAACCCTTAAAATGACTTACGTTCCTAAATAGCTAGATTGATTTTGAAATAATTTCACAAAAATGTTCCTTGGGCCTCTGTCAGCTAAAAATTGTTCAAACCGTCCACTCCACCTTATATTACCTGCCATAAGGATCAGCTGAGCGACCCAGGGCCATCATGGCCCTATTATTTGATGAAGATGATGTATATTTTCCTTATTTCTAGTCTATACATAGAGTGAATGTGCTCGTTAGAACAGACTCAATGAGGTGGTTCTAACGTGTACCCACAATCTATGTGTTTGCACCGAAATAAGGAATGGTAATAATTACCCCGTAAACCCCGTTTTTCTCTATATAAAGTGGGGTTTAGAGGAGCCATAATTTCATGGACTTGTTAACCTGATGCGAAGAGCACATGTAAATATTGTTGTGAAAGAGAGCCCCATGAAAGACTGGTTTAAACCAAATGGGCCACCCTCTTAAAATTAAGAATTTACTTACTTACTTACTTACACAACGAAGACTATGAACAGACAGCGCGGATGCGCAGACTGATCTGAATTTCGATGGGCGCACGTGTAAATGGCAGGAATATAAAATGACTGCAAATAGCCATTTTAACGTTTTTTGGCTATTTGCAGTTGACTGCAAATAGCCATTTTAACGTTTTCTGGCTATTTGCAGTTGACTGCAAATAGCCATTTTAACGTTGTTTGGCTATTTGCAAATAGACTCTTCCTTTTTTTTTATCATAAAATTTTCGATTTTTGAACGATAAAGCTTACTGTGTATTGGTATAGGCGTGTTTTCGTAATGAAAAGATGGATGAAATCTTGTTCTTCAGTTATGGCCCTTGAAAAATTTGGCATTTAGAAGCAATCATATGGTTGGGGCATAGTGATTAACAAACACCGTTTCTAGTTATGCTTGATACTGCACTGAAACTGAGGGGTAGGGTTAAAAATTCATACACTCCGGAGTTGAACTCCTGAATAATTGTAATACTGACCATCCCAAGACGGTCGTTTATTTGGCATTACGTAAACACGCCTATACAAATACATTGCGAATTTTACCGCCGAAAATAGCAAATTTTAAGGTGAAAAAATGTAATATTTTTTTCTAATTTCTGCTCAAAATATAGATTGTGGGTACTCGTTAGAACCGCCTCATCGAGGCGGTTCTAACGAGTACCCACAATCTATATTTTAGAGCATAAATAAGAAAAATAAGGTTTACCCCTGTAAACCCTAGTTTTTCTATATAAAAGTTGGGTTCAAGGGGCTCAAAATTATATACATGTAGGCGTGTTTTCCAGATGGAGTGTCTTATTTGTTAATTAACTTTGTGTTGTTGGTTCATGTTTCGTGTGCCTTCATGTCACTTACTTTTCTTAGGTGACTTGAGATGGCTGCTTTCTTTCAATATGACCTTTCCTGATTGACCTTTACTTACTAGTTTGTAGATTTAGTTGCAATTCAATGTAGGACATAAATCTCTTCCGCAACAAAGTCTATTGAAACCCGAGTTTATGGTGAAATTTTGTTTGATTTGAGGTCTAACGTCCCCGTCAACACTGTAAAGGTAATTTTGGAGACGTTGCTTCCAATTTTGTGGGACTTTTACCCGACATTGAGATTAAATGACATCTCAAGCCCTGTCACCCAATGAAACCAATAGGGTGTATTAGCATGGACGGTCCGCCTCGCACCGTGGTTCCTGGACAGGCTTAGATCCTCTTAGCGGTTTACCAGTACTAGTGTGCGGGCCGGATTCAGCTCTGCGTGGAAGCATCATGCAGCCCATATATCTCTTCAAGCCCCTATGGGCGGGGGCTATTATGGTGAAATAGTATATAAATTCATAAAAACTATATATGCGTGTAATTTTCAGTACCAAATTTCGTGAAATCATTCTTCGATATAAAAAGATTGGGTACAACATAAATGTTACATATTTTTTTTTTTTTTTTTTTTTTTTTTTTGGTTTGGGTTTTACGGCCCTTTCAAGATTATTTCACTCATATCGAGCCGATCGTTAATCAGAGGTGGGCGAAAACCGGAGTACCCGGAGAAAAACCACCTGACCTTCCGTTGCAGAACTTGGCGTCTCACACGTGGCCCGAGCGAGGCTCGAACCTACGGCGGTGAGAGACCTAATGACTAAGAGTCAGCGCTCTTATCCACTAGGCCACGGAGGCCCGTAAATGTTACATATAAACTACTGTTAACTCAATCACGGTCGTTAAATGTGTTTCCCTCTTAAATTGCAAGCCGGCGGGTCAGGCATCCGATTCTATGACGGCTCCAGCGTAAAGGTTTACCCAACGTTTTGATAATGTCGGTTGGTATCTGATGCTCCGTCTTTGGTCGGGCCCACCGAAGTCTTACTGTTGTTTTCCTTTTGCTCCGGTTTTTCAGATGTTTCCTGCTGTCGATTTCTCATCGTTGTTTCATATATGTAATATCTGTAGTAGTTTGATTTTTATGTTCTCCGAGACGTAGAACTGATGAGTTAGAAAGCCTCATGCGGAATCATCACGTGAACAAGTCCGTGAAATGAACACCCCCCCAATACCCCACTTTATATGGAGAAAACTGGGGTTTACGGGGTATACATTATTGTTCTTATTTCTGCTCCAAGACATAGGTTGTGGGTACTCGTTAGAACCGCCTCAATGAGGCGGTTCTAACGAGCACCCACAACCTATGTTATCTGTTTAAATAAGAAAAAACTCACGGATTTTTCATCAGTAAGGTAGCCATTTTGGAGGTGTGAAAAATGTACTATCTCGCACGGGTGTGTTATCGTAGTGTGAACAAATTGTTTGTCTAAACCACGACAAAACCAATGGCGGGAATCGCGGTCACGTGAAAGCGATTTAAGCTGCCCCAAGCCCAATGTAAAATACTTAAATACTTTTACTGACCGCTCCAATGCGGTTCTTCTGTTGTGGTTTAATAGAGAATACCAGGTGAGTGTCTTTTGATATCAAGTTCATTAGGCAAGGCTTCGAGAACGCTTGTAGAATCGCGAGGCTTGCCGAGCGATTCTACATGCATTCTCGAAGCTGAGTCTGATAAACTTGATATCAAATGATACGAATCTGGTATTCTTTTTATCAGTTTATCCCCTTGTACACTCTTAAACTAAGCACTTTTCGATCAGTTATTGATGGTCCCCACTGCGTCCAAGCATTCTGGCGGTTGATATATTTAGTATCAGCTGACCATATTTTTCTTATGATATTTTTTCATGTAATTTTTCCATTTTTCTCAGTAGCAATAACATTTTTTGTCATTTTATCAGTGGTTCGGTTCATTCATAAAAGTGCAATATCATGTTGACGTAATATAGCTCACTTGACCTGAGATAGCATATCTTTATGAGGTCAATGCGTTGCAATGCAATATGTATAGGGGGTAACTGATAGTTATTGTAATTATTCGTCTTTGTATGTGTGTATTGCTTATATATTTTTATTTTGGATAGTCGTTTGGCCATTGTGTGGGAAATTAACTGTCTTTTTGGCTTTCCGCTTGTGTTGTTTTCATTGGGCTTTAGTTATGTTATGTTTATGTTTCCTTCCCTTTTATGTCCCTGATGCGAGTTTTGGAGTGTTTGTATCGATTCCTGATCATCATCTTCACTTCTTTTTTACTGTTCCTCCTTGTAGCAGATGTGTGCTACGTCTTCTGCTTTTTACTGTCCCTGGATTTTTAATTGACTTTTGTTTGGTATCAGAAGAACGTGCATCATTTGATTGAAGTTTTGCCTGCACATCTGACTGCCTAATTCACTGACGTAGATATTTTCAATACAGTTGATTCTCGTTATCTCAAACACGGATATCCCAAACTGCTTAACTCAAAATAAGCTTTGCCTATTGATGCTATTTGATCATGATTTGTATTCCTTTTATTTCAAATCCTTGTTTTATCCATTCAAATTGTCCAGTCCCACAAATTTTTCGATAACGAGAGTTGTCTGTATTTGATAACCCGTGTGCAAATTAAAGACTTTTGTTTACTGTTTGATACACTGGGTGAAAACAGGAGACCCGCCAGTTCTACAAGGCGTTGTAATTCTTATGTTCAGATGGTTGAAATCATCACGTGAACAAGTCCGTGAAATGAACACCCCTTACACCCCACTTTCTATAGAGAAAACTAGGGTTTACGGGGGTAAACATTATTTTTCTTATTTTTATTCCAAGACATAGGTTGTGGGTACTCGTTAGAACCGCCTCAATGAGGCGGTTCTAACGAGCACCCATAACCTATGTTTGCAGTATTTATAAGAAAAATATCATGGATTTTCATCCGAAAAGGAGCGATTTTTCGAGACGTAAAAAATGCACTATGTCGCACGGGTGTGTTATCGTGATGTGAACAGCCTCAAATACAGAGTGTGGGTATTCGATGAGGCCGTTCTAACGAGGGCCAACAAGCTATATTTTAGAGTAGAGATAGGAAAAATTAGGTTACCCCTATAAACTGAAGTTTTACTATGTAAAGGTGGGGTTCAAGGGGGTCGGAATTACATGTATATAGCCGTGTTTTTGAGATGTGTGACAGGCACAATTAATGAAAACTAAGTAATTATAGTAAAAATGATACACAAACTCTAGCTGATATAACAAGAACGTCCTTGTCGGAAAAAAATCCCAAGGGTGCTATCAGTGCATTGAGTAGAAAACAACGTGTATGGAATGTGCTGAATGTTAAAAATGACATTCTAAGACATAAAGGTTGAGATTCAGATCTAGTAATTAAACTTTGAATAATCGAATTTCGAGTCTAATAACCGTAACGTTGATTTGTTGTACCCTTGACATGAGCATCCTAATGTAAACGACCATAAAAATAAATTAAGCAGCAAAATGAGCACATAGACGCTGAAATCGCTCTAAAAATCTTTTATAGTAACCATGACATCAACGTCACTATCCTTCTATACCAAAGAGGTTTCTTGGAACCATTCTGACCACGCCTCCATGACTGAAATACAGTGAGACCTGGTTTGTTTGATTTGAGGTTTAACGTCCCCTTCAACACTGCAAGGGTCATTTTGGAGACGTTGCTTCCAATTTTGTGGGACGTTTTACCCTACATTGAGATGAAATGACATCTCAAGCCCTGTCGCCCAGTAAACCAATAGGGTTTATTAGCATGGACGGTCCACCTCGCACCGCGGTTCCTGGACAGGCTAAGATCCTCTAAGCGGTTTACCAGGACTAGTGTGCGGGCCGGATTCAGCTCTGCGTGGAAGCATCATGCAGCCCATATATTTCTTCAAGCCCCTATGGTCAGTACGACTTGGTAAATAAGCAAGTAAACCTGATTAAAATACGTGTTTATTTTGTCACTATATTGGGGACATAATGCATTTAAACATCACACGTACGCCATGATGTTTGTGGTTAAAGTGGAACCTGATGTTTTGTTTCTGGTCAGGCCCATTGGACATTACGAAAACACGTCTATACCAATACATTGTTGTAACATTTATCGCCGAAAAAGGGCAAATTTTATGATGAAAAATTTTGATAATTTTCTTATTTCTGCTCAAAATATAGATTGTGGGTACTCGTTAGAACCGCCTCATCGAGGCGGTTCTAACGAGTACCCAAACTCTATATTTTAGAGCAGAAATAAGAAAAATAAGGTCTACGCCTGAAAACCCCAGTTTCACTATATGAAAGTGGGGTTTGAGGGGTCAAAACTATAAAGGCGTGTTTTCATGATGAGAATAACTGTAGGGTTTCTTTTGCTCCAGCATTTTAGTTATCTGGTGCCGTCGAGTCCTCACCGTTGTTTCATCTCCGTAAATGGTTTTATGTGTGTGTGCGTGCGTGCGTGCGTGCGTGCGTGCGTGCGTGCGTGCGTGTGTGTGTGTGTGTGTGTGTGTGTGTAACGTGTGTTCTCGCAGTTGATGCACTGATGAGTTTGGAAGCGTTCATGCGGACTGAACAAATCATTTGTCTAAACCACGCCAGAAGAAGCCGCCTGTAATCGATTTAAGCCCCCAGTGAAATACTTTTCACCGACCGTTCCAAGGAGGTTCTTCTGTCGCGGTTTGTTTTTAATTTAGTTCGTCTTTGAATGTGTGTATCGCTTATATAATTTTGTTTTGGATATCCAGTTGGCCCTTTTTTGGGGAAAAAATAAGCGTCCGTTTTGGCTTTCCGATACTGATGTTTCCATTTGGGTCTATTTAATTCGTGTTCGTGTTTCTTTCCCTTTGGTGACCCCGATGTGAAGTGTGGGTTAATTGTACCGATTCTTGATCATTGCCTTCACTTCTATTTTTATGTCTTTAGGTAATTTTATGGATACTTGATTATTCTGTCTGTGGGCAGGCTCACCAGAGTCCAACTGTTGGTTCTCTATAGCTTCAGCATTTCAGGCATTTTATGCTGTCAAGTCCTCATCGTTGTTTAATCTCCACCGTCTCTGATAGATGTAGCACTGATGATCTTGAATGCGGATCATGCCGACTGAACAATTTATTTGACAACGCCTAAACACGACAATAACAAATCGATTTAAGCCCCCCCCCCCCCCCCCCCCCCCCACCACCACCACCACACCCCCACGAGTGAAATACGTTTTACTAGCTGTTCCAAGTCGGTCCTCGGTGGCGGTTTACTTTTGTTATAGTTTGTCTTAGCATGCATGTATTGCTTATATATGAGCCGGAGCACAGCATTTCCTACAATTTACATGAGCGCCCTGTGAAGAATCAGATCAGCCTGCGCATACATATAGTCTGCCCAGAGACTTCGCTTGCTACATGAAGGAGCACTGGGCCCTTTGCTATCCTTAGAGCGCATAGCGAAGACTCTGATCAGACTGTGCGGATGCACAGGCTGATCTGAGTCTTCGCTGGGCGCACGTGTCTTATTGCGGAAGTAAGGGCGAGGATTGAGGCCACGTAAAATCGATTTAAGCCCCCCCCCCCCCCTTCCCCCAGTGGAAATCTCTCCAAGGCGGTTCTTCTGTGGCGATTAATTTATGTTGTTGTTTGTTACTTACTGTGTCTATCACTTGTGTCTTTTAATTTTGGATGGCCATGTGGGCATTTCGTGGGAAAGTAACTGTCCTTATGGCCTTCCTTTGTTTAGGTTTCCATTATGGTTTGGTCGCTTAATGATTGTATTTCTTTCCCTTTGGTGTCTTTGATGGGTGGAGTAAGTGTATCGATTCCTGATCTTTGTTTTACTTCTACTTTGTTGTGCGCTGGCTCATATATTTATTTTGGATCGCTAATTGGTCATATTGTGGGAAAGTAACTGTCATTTTGGCTTTCAGCTTGTGATGTTTTCATTAGGTTATAGTTAATTCATTTTCATAATTCTTGGGTGTCTCTGAAGGGAGGTGTTGGATAGTTGTATCGAATTCTGACCAATGCCTTCACTTCTGTTTAAGATTTAGTTTGAAGATTTGATGCTTGCGTTAAAAATTTACAAGGTTTCGTGTTCAAATTGCACAATCAAACGTAATATTAACAAATTGATGTTGAAAATTGCCGATTGTTTGGTTTCATCTAAATGGCGCTTCACTATTCTTGGAAAGCCGACAACGTCAAAATGGTGTCTGTAGAACATGGTATTTCCTGTCACATAATTTCGGCTTTCATTTTTGCAACACACTCATGTACACTTTTGTTTTCCATCGTTGCGCAAAACTTCTTTTCTAAAGAAAATCATGTAACGGCTTTCTTTTGTTGCTCCGAATATATTTTGTATGTGTTTGCTGATATTGCCAGAACAAGGCAATTTTAACGAGAACCCAAACTACAAATGAATACGACCTTGAACTGCAATAATCTCAGAACACAGGATACCTATGGCACAAAGAGGAAGAGCAAACAAATCAATAGGTATACAATATACAGTCGAACTTCAATGGCTCGAACACCTTTGGGACCTTGAAAATTTGTTCGACACAGGGGCAGCTCGAGCCTCTAAGGGCTACTGCCAGGTGGTATACGATATACTTTTGATATTTTTTCGATGTTCTATAATGAAAATGAATGTTGTGTGTACACATTAGAATCGCCTCATGTATGTTGTGTGTACACATTAGAATCGCCTCAGCGAGGCGATTCTAATGAGTACACACAGCATACATTTGCAAGATAAAGGACAAAAATCTCCTAAATTATCTCCCACTATTTCTAATGTAGAGGATTTCCCTTTGGGCTCAAGAACGGGTTCGACTCAGCCATGGTAAACGAACCATCGGTGTTCGAGCGATCGAAGTTCTAATGTATACGGAATGCTTTCCAGCATTCAGCTCTTTCTTCTCCAGTTAGGCGACCACAATGCTATATAGGATTACAACAATGCCTAGATAGGACATAAAATGAAAACATACATGCTGCAATAGTCATATAGAATCAAAACGAAAGCCCGCCTACGCAAGTATATATAGAAAATTTTACCAACAAAACTTGAAAATTTTCCGATTAAATTCCGAAATGTTTCATATGAAAAACAATATATACCCATATGAACTCCAGTCTTACTATAGAAATGTGGGTCATTTTGTGTCGTCTCCCAGAGAAAGGGAGATAAGATAACGCAGAGGAGATGAAAATGAGGGACAGAGAAGAAAGAGGAAAAATAATCGAAGTGTAGCAACAGAAAAATAACAACATTCTTCCTCTACCCTTACTTGCTGCAAGGACAACAGGTCCTGTCCAACTGCGTCCTGCGTCCTGAGCTGTGGGTTAATTGTATCGATTCCTGACCATTGCCTTCACTTCTATTTTGTGTGTCACGGTTGTTTCGGTTTTGCAAGGGCTGTCGGGTCATGTATCGTGACTTAAGCACTCGTCATAAATTTGCTTGATCGGGGTTGTCGGTATCATAAATTCTGAGTTTTATACGTCGTTTCTATTTAGTTTCGAAATTCAAAGTCGGACATAAGTGTCTTCTGTGGTGATATATTGTTAACTGCTAAACTTCTTAATCAGGGTTATCAGTATCATAAATTACGCAAAGCCTTTTTAAAATCT
Source organism: Lucinisca nassula (assembly GCA_963580285.1). Taxonomy (NCBI): domain Eukaryota; kingdom Metazoa; phylum Mollusca; class Bivalvia; order Lucinida; family Lucinidae; genus Lucinisca; species Lucinisca nassula. The sequence goes on from OY757019.1 coordinate 21,301,081, forward strand.
TATAGACGTCATTCCGATTTAATTTCAAAATTCAATAATGAACTTAAATCTCTTCAGTAACAAGGTTTATCGGAACAGGAATTTTATGGTGACTTAGTATATAAATTCAGAACAATATATAAATGCAATGACTTCAGCACCCTAATTAGTAAATTCATTCTTCGTCTTAAAAATATAGGGTACAACATAAATGTTATACGACAGACTGCGTAGTTAACCCAATCACGGTCGACAACTTTGCTTCCCTCTTTAATTGCACGCGGGTGGGTCAGGCCTCAGATTCTATGACGGTTCCGGCGTAAAGGCTTACTGAGAGTTAGAGAGTATCTAATGTTGGTGCCTGATGCGCTGTCACTAGTCGGGCTCGTCCGGCCCATCGGAGTCAAACTGTTAGTCTTCCTTGCTCCAGCATTTCATAGGTTTCTTGCTGTCGGGTCCTCAACGCTGTTTCATCTCTGTGGTGATTTGATTTTTGTGTTCACGGAGATATTGCACTGATGAGTGAGGAGGCCTTCATGCGGACTGAACAAATAATTTGTCAAAATCGTGGCGGAAATAAGGGCGAGGATTGTGGCCACGTCAAATCGACCCCCCCCCCCCACCCACACACACAGAGGAATTCGTTTCACTGACCGTTCCAATGCGGTTCTTCTGTCGCGGTTTATTTTTGTTTTGGTTATGGGGTGTGTGTATCGCTTATATTATTTTGTTTTTGATACCCACTTGGCCATTTTGTGAGAAAGTAACTGTCCTTTTGACTTTCCGCTATTGATGTTTCCATTAGGGTCTAGTTTAAATGTTTGTGCTTCTTTCCCTTTGGTGTCTCTGATGGGGGCTGTGGGCTAATTGTATCGATTCCTGATCATTGCCTTCACTTCTATTTTGCAATAGTTCAGTACCCTGTTTGGTCACTCTGTAAAACAATATCTGGCGGTTCTTCTGTTGTGGCTTATAATTGTTATAGTTCCTGTATGCATGTATGTATTGCAAATATCGTTTTAGTTTGGATAGCCGTTTGGTGATTTTGTGAGAAAGAAACGGTCCATTTGCCTTTCTGCTTGTGCTGTGCTTATTTTCGTGAAGTCGTCTTATTTGTGTTTTTTTCCCCTTTGGTGTTTTGGATGGGACTTGCGAGGTTTATTTATTTGTGTGTCTGTATTGGAGTTAAATGGCCCAATCAACGCTATTTTAGGCCATTTTAGAGCTGGTCAGTTTACCTGTCCACACTTTCCTGGGCAGGCTTATACGTAAGCGGTTAACCAGTACAGTGCACATTTTGTCGCCAGAAACTGACAACTGCCATTCTTGAATCAGTGGAAGGGAGAGTATTACTGGGAGGTGCGAGGTAATTGTACCGAACCCTGACCATTGACTTCACTTCTAATTTTAAAGGTGTTTGTATCAGCTATACGCGTATCTGTGTTACACAAAATATTGCTGCTTTTGGCCTGGTAATGGATATGCCATTAATCTTATGTGTTGTAAAGTCTACCCTAATTCATATTCTATGCTAAATTCCTGATAGCCCTAACGCATAGAAATACTTTGCAAACTAATAATTTAAAAAAGGACAGGACAGTTTCAGTATTTATATTTTTTATAGTATAGGTGATTTAAGTGCATGCCAATAAAACAATTTCTAATTGTTATTTAATAGTTATAGCCCCGCTTTGAAAAAGTGGGGCTATATTGGATTTGCCATGTCCTTCTGTCATTCCGTGATTCCGTTAATTTGTGTTGGCTCCATAACTTTGTATCTGCTTAACATATTTTCATGAAACTTCACACAAATGTTAAACACCATAAGACAATGTGCAGAGCGAAGGAATTATAACTGTGGATTGCCTACTTTTGGAGTTATTGCCCTTTGAACATTTTCCGTAATTCCGTAATTCCGTAATTCCGTGATTCCGTTAATTTGTGTTGGCTCCATAACTTTGTATCTGCTTAACATATTTTCATGAAACTTCACACAAATGTTAAACACCATAAGACAATGTGCAGAGCGAAGGAATTATAACTGTGGATTGCCTACTTTTGGAGTTATTGCCCTTTGAACATTGAAAAATGGCAATTTTAATTGTGTCCGCTTCATAACTCGAAAACCGTTTGAGATATTTTTAGGAAACTTCACACAAATGTTAAGCACTATGAGACGATGTGCAGAGCGCAGGAACCATAACTCTGCATTGCTTATTTTTGGAGTTATTGCCCTTTGAACATTGAAAAATGGCAATTTTAACAGTGTCCGCTTCATAACTCGAAAACCGTTTGAGATAATTTCATGAAACTTCACACAAATGTTAAGCACTATGAGACAATGTGCAGAGCGCAAGAACCATAACTCTGGTTTTCGTATTTTCTGTGTGTATGTCTGTGTGTCTGTCTGTGTCTGTTAACAATTTTCGTGTCCGCTCCATAACTTTAAAACCCATTCACATATTTTCATGAAACTTCACACAAACATTAAACACCATGAGATGGTGTGCAGAGTGCAGGAACCATAACTCTGGATTGCCTAATTTTTTAGTTATTTCCCTTTGAATATTGAAAAATTTCAATTTTAACCGTCTTTGCTCGATAACTCAAAAACAGTTTGAGATAATTTATGAAACTTCACACAAATGTAAAGCACCATATTACGTGTGCAGAGCGCAGGAACCCAAACTCTGGATTGTCTACTTTTTCAGTTATAGTCTTTTGAATATTAAAAAATGGCAATTTTAACTATGTCCGCTCCATAACCGTTTCTGATATTTTCATGAAACTTCAAATAAATGAAAAGCACCTTGAGATGATGTGCAGAGTGCAGGAACCATAACTCTGGTTTGCCTACTTTAGGAGTTATTGCCCTTTGAACATTTAAAAAGGCAATTTTGACTGTGTCGGCTCCATAACTCACAAACCATTTGAGATATTTTCATGACACTTCACACAAGTGTAAAGCACCATGAGACAATGTGCAGAGCGTAGGAACCCTGACTCTGATTTGCCTACTTTAGGAGTTATTACCCTTTGAACATTGAAAAATGGAAGATGAAATTTAGTATAAACATGGACATTCTGGTAATGTATCATGCTCATTGAAATGAGGGACAAGGGCTCACAACTCTTAGAGTTTTTCCAGATAATGTAAAATTTTCAACAGTTATTTCTTGTTCATAACTGTTTTCTCTGCAGCTTAAATAACTTTCTTCTCTGACAGCGCTGAAGCGGGGCTATAGTCAGATCCTCTGACAGCTCTAGTTTGCCCAGAACATATATCAAATCTATTTCTACTGCATGCACTTGTCACCTAAAACCAAGTGATCTAAACACCTGCCACAGAAATATATACACTCTCAGATGTCAATTACAATTGAAGGGACTGGGACTTGAACTGTCTTTTCCAACCCTTTGTAAATACATTTTATTGGTTTGCAGTACTTTTGTCGCCCCCCCCCCCCCCCCGCAAAAAAAAAAAAAAAAAAAAAAAAAAAAAATATTTACTTTGCTTTAAAATTTGTAAAATATGATCAATCGAGATCCTTTCGGAACTTTTGCTCTGCTCATTGTCGTTGTTTACCGTTATCTGATTGTGACGAAAGAGCCCTTTAGGATTAGGTTAGTATTCATTCACCCGCTCAACCATTGTTGTGTGATTAACCTTAAAACGAAATATTGACAAAAACTGAAGCCCAAAATCATATTCAACAGAACGCGGTGTTTGTTGTTTGCAATTAAAACATGTAGTCATGTTCTAAACATCAAAATAAAACATAAAGTAACTCCACTTGACATTCACAAATTTCGAAATAAACTCCTATAATGCATACAGCGGGATCACCTATGATGGACAAAATGAGTTAATGCGTTGGTTGCGTAATTTGCATGTAGTTTGAAAAAACAAATCAATAACGCGAAATGGTGTTGCTTTAAGAGCATGGTTGAAATAACTGTTTTGTGTATTGCTGCATTGCTAAAATGTGAAATGCGAACAGACTGCCATAGGTGACCGGCTCATCTAGTACTCTCATGTGTAAATTGGTTTCTCTCACGATATAGCAGCTAATTGGCTTAGAGCAAAGTCAATGTTGATAATTAATGTTTAATACCCAATTTTAAGTAATTTAAGGAGGTGTAAGAATATTCAGTGGCTGCATTTTTCTAATTACTTTAATTACTTAAAGCTCCATGGAATTGCTTGTATGGCAATGATAACTGTTTCAAGATGTGACTTAAATTACAGAGTTTGAAACTCGCTTTCATACGAAAACCTTCCATGAAGCTAACGTTTTTCGTTTTGTCCATAGTCAATAATAGTTTAAGTTTAATGAAACACAGCTTCTACAAAACGGGGTAGTCTGCATTTGGTTTGATTCATAAACGAAGAAGAATATTCCATAACAGTTATTTTCCTTTTCAAGCCAGGAAAATCATTGCCAATGATTGGCATATGAGTAGCACATGTTATAGACCATACAACATGATTTGACCCTTTTATAAATAGGAAAATCTGCTTTACATTTTAGTTGCATAGCGGTGAGTCAGTCTCCTGGAATCTGTGACGGCTCCATCCTACATCTTTTGTTAAGAGATGAAGACCAGCGATTAATGTCATGAGCCAGACGATCAGGAAAAAGATTGCTGAAAAAAAAAAGTCATCTCATCTTTTTTCTCGAGTAACCTTTCCTTAAGTTTCTATCTTAAAGTTCCAAATTAAGTAATCACTTCCATTACCAAAAGTTGAGTATTATTCGATATTAAAATTCTATGTAAAAATTCAGGTATTTAAAGTAAATTGTGTTTTGGGTTCTTAAGGCACCTTCATTTATATACCTTACTTCGGACGCGTTTTTTTTTATAGTTCGTCTTAAGGTGTGTATGTCGCTTGTGTATTTTTTTGTTATTGTTGTTTTGTTTTGGATGTCCAATTGGTCATTTTATGGGAACGTAACTGTCCTTTTGTTGTTTCGCTATTGATGTTTCCATTAGGGTCTAGTTATTTCATTTTTGCATTCCTCTCTGTTGAGCGGTGTTGGTTGATTTCATTGCCTTCACTTCTATTCTGCATGAGCGAAATAGCAGTGGTGTTTTCCTTGCTTCAAAAAGATAACCCTTTTATAGCACATATTTAACGTAGCTACAGCTGGTGTTATGGGATTGTCTGGCGGGTTTTAAATGTCTACCTACCCTTTCATCACAGTGTAGTTGATATTTTACCGGCCCCGATAGCTCAGTTGGTAGAGTGTCCGCTCCGGGGAACGGGAGGTCTCGGGTTCGATCCCGGGCCGCGACATACCAAAGTCGTTAAAAATGGTACTAGCTGCTCCTCGCTTGGCACTCAGATTTACGGGGTAGAGCTAGGACTGGTCGATCCAGTGTCAGGATAATGTGACTGGGTGTGGTATCATGTAATGTGTCTGGGACATGATACTTCAGTGAGGCAGCACTATAAACGTGAGCATTGAGCTCCCCGTCGCAACCAGACACCGTCGTGATATGACTGAAAAATTGTTGAAAGCGACGTTAAACCCGAATTTACACACACACACACACACACACACACACGCACACAGTAGCTGATATTTTCTTGCCTATTAGGATCATTGATTCAACCGTGGAATTTACAAAAAGATATTTAACGGTCATTGATAAGGCCTATTTGACGTAAACTAGCTAGTCTGGCCCAGAAAAAATTGTACATTCCATACCTTTCACTTCTGGGGTGTATTCGTGGACAATTCCACGAAAAAAAACAACATCTAAACCCCACTTTATATAGAGAAAACTGGGGTTTACGGGGGTAAACATTACATTCCTTATTCCTGCTCCAATACATAGGTTGTGGGTACTCGTTAGAACTGCCAAAATGAGGTGATTATAACGAGCACCCAAAACCTATGTTTGAAGTATAAATAAGAAACATATCAAACATTTCATCAGAAAAAATACTGGATGTGTTATCGTAGTGCATAGCTTGTCTGTCAAAGAACAACGTGTACACTCAAAACTTTTCATTTCTATGGTGTATTATTTGCCTTAAAGGGATAACCCTTTTTATAGCACAAAAACGTCACTGTAATTTGTGTTTAGGATATTGTTTCGGCCATTAAGTGTCTTCTGCCTTTCATTATAGTGTAGATTATATTTTCTCACATTTTGGGATCACTGATTCAACTGTGGAATTTTACAAATATGTGAGGGTCATTGTTGAGGCCAAATTGGTCAAAACTAGCTAGTCCGGTCCAGAAAAAAAATTCTACAGGCCATACTTAAAATCTCTGTGGTGTATTCCTTGCTTCGGTAGGATTACCCTTTTATAGAATACTTTGATCAGTTTCTGTATTATTTTATTTGTTCATTTGAATTTGCCAGCAGATATAACAAATTTCAATGTCTCGAATTTGTTTCCTGGCACGTACACGACGGTCGAAAAACAAGCTGTTGTCCAGTGGATGAGATAACATAATTATATTATGACGGACCTAACTACAATTTCAGAAATGTATTTCTTCCGAGAACACAACAGCGCGAGTTATTCGAAAGTTTGGAGAAGCATCAAAACGAACCATCGATCCCTACTTCGTTTGGCGAATTGTTTTACCGCTACAAAGTGGAGGTTTGTGATCGATATGTCATTTATGATCGTGGGTCCAAAGTCGTGTAAGCTTAAAAAGTGACACAACTGAATTGAGAATAAAGAGCACAGAGCAGCTTCATCAGGGCGAGGGTAAGATTTTGTCATTTTAGAGTTTGAGCCGGGGCTTACCATTTCCTACAACCTTCATGTGCGCCCAGCGAAGAATCAGATCAGCCTGCGCATCGATATAGTCTAACCAGAGGCTTCACTGGCTACATGAAGGAGCATTGGACCCTTAGCTGACCTACAGCGCAAGACTGCGCCGATGCGCAGGCTGATCTGAGTCTTCGTTGGGCGCTGGCTCGTTTATCTCCAGCGTTTAAAATACTAATGGTGCATTGTTCTTATCACTGACTCAAGTCAGTCCTCGCTCCCACTCAGAACACAACTTACTATTTCGGTATGATGACGCGTATGATCAACATATGCCGGAACTATGCATATAGAAAACTGTCGAGGCTACGTATATCATCTGGCCAAATATTTTTGTTTATTTCTTATCCTTAACGGGCCTCCGTGGCCTAGTGGATAAGAGCGCTGACTCTTAGTCATTAGGTCTCTCACCGCCGAAGGTTCGAACCTCGCTCGGGCCACGTGTGAGACGCCAAGTTCTGCAACGGAAGGTCAGGTGGTTTTTCTCCGGGTACTCCGGTTTTCGCCCACCTCTGATTAACGATCGGCACGATATGAGTGAAATAATCTTGAAAGGGCCGTAAAACCCAAACCAAAAAAAAAAAATTCTTATCCTTGCTCTACCCTTACCAGCAGATATAAGCTTTACAAAGTATGTATACATGGCGAAATCTATTTTCTGACGAAGTGTTGCACAACAAACCCGTAGAAGTCAATCTTGTTTAGACTTTTGCTGTATTAACACGATCATTTGTGATAGATAGATAGATAGATAGATAGATAGATAGATAGATAGATAGATAGATAGATAGATAGATAGATAGATAGATAGATAGATAGATAGATAAACCATAGGTGCAAAATAATTATGCAGATTCATCAAGCTAGACGGTTGCAAGAATATGCAGTATCCTTGGGATTTCTGGTGAATGATATGCTAATTTAAAGGTCTCAGCGATCTTCGCGAATCTGTGCTGACGTTAAATGTCATTAGTACCTAGTCCAATCTCCTGGGATAAAGAGTATAAATTCCGTCCAGTACAAGAAAATGCTAGAGTCTGTCGTAAATTCCCTTCCTATTCTTTATTTGCTTGACATTTATAAGGCCAGGCCCTATTTATTTCTTTGATTTTATGTTCTTATTTATTTTGGTGGAGGCGAGAGCGGCTTTTCAGGCTGGCTTGCGTATGATACCTCAGCGGCCACAGTTTTATTGATATTTTAACATTCTTTGTCTTTGTCTAAAGTAGAAGTAAAACAAAGATCAGGAATTGATACAATTAACTTACTCCATCCATAAAAGACACCAGTTTGCTTTGGTGCGCATATTGCTTTTTTTGTGTTTCGTTTGTACGTGTGTGAAACTATATCAGATTCTCTTTTAATTTGTAGGTTTATGGCGTCAGATGACTATGATGTTTTGGTAGCTATTTTCTTGGTGTTCAGTAGGTGTCACTCTAACAATAACTCCCTTCCCATAATATACATCTCCATGGGTGTACGCACAGTACATGAACGCTCGACAGGAGCTTGACTGTAATTAAGTCTCAGCAGTTAATGAGCCTGATTTTAGACATACACGATCAGGTAAACCATATTTATTGAGGTTTAATCCTTTACCACTCAGATAAGTGTTTTTACGTGTCTGCACCCCCTCCCCCCATTTTAAGCCCGAGAAGCACCTAAAATCTGCATTTCTACCCCTGGATAGTTATATTTGCTTTACGATTTGTTGGGCAAAAAAGTGACCTGTTTTTTCGCGCGCCTCCCCACTAAAACTATTCTGGGGGGATTTAAGGGGGGGGGGGAAACGCCCCCCTCACATCCCGAAAAATTTTGGGTGTATGGCCCAACCAGCCGCTAAAAGTTATATCTGAGGGTGTCTGGGGTCAAAAATGCCTGAAAATTGATGCTGATAAAACATGCTGTAAACAGTGAAAATGGCCAGTGCCAAACACCTTAATTGTTGCCTTGACAGCTGTGTGAAGATTAAAATGTGGTCAAAAATTCATGTGAAAACACACTTTTTGCCAAATTTGAGATGCCCCCTTTTTACCATGACAACAATGATCAAGTCATGAAAGGTTGCATTTGAAAGGCTTCTGCCCAATGAACATTCATACCGAGTTTGGTGTAAAACAGACCATCCATTATGAAACAATGGCTAGTTGAAGTTGCTGTCAGGTGCAACACTGTGAAAATCAGCGAAATTCACAAAATCTCTGAGTGGTAAATGGTTAAAAGATACACCATGAACGTAATAAAGTGAAAAAAATGCAATAAAAATAAGATAAAACGCTTTATACAATACCGCCCGAGCCCTCTACAGATGCTTTGATACCTACTGATAGACATAGGAAGACATCTTGGATCCTCATGCTTCTGAGCCCGTTTAGAAGAAAACGGTAATTATCGCACAATCGACCAGAAAACGCTCATGCGCATTACGAAATTGTCAGTACTCGTTAGAGCCGCCTCGATTTTCTTATTTCTGCTCTAAAATATAGATTGTGAGTACTCGTTAGTACCGCCTCGATGAGGCGGTTCTAACGAGTACCCTATATCTATATTTTAAGCAGAAATAAGAAAATCGAGGCGGTTCTAACGAGTACTCACAATCTATATTTTAGAGCAGAGATAAGAAAAATATCACAATTTTTCATCTTAAAGTTTTCATTTTTTCGGCGATAAAGGTTACAGTGTATTTGGATAGGCGTGTTTTCGTGATGGAGCCAGAGCAGCCTTGCGAGAATATTTGCTGCTAGCGTTCTCGTAGTGGAGACGTTGAGAGAGCTTCTTGTTAGAATTCACGTGCTTAGTAGCATAACGAAAACATGTCCATACAAATACATCCAATTTGAAAATTTTACCGCCGAAAAGAAAAAAAACAAACATTTTAAGACCAAAATTACAATACTCATCTTATTTCTGCTTAAATATAGATTGCGATACTCGTTAAAAACCGCCTCATCGAGGCGGTTCTAACGAGTACCAACAATATATGTTTTTGAGGAGAAATAAGGACAATAATATATACACCCCTGTAAAAAGTAGAAGTAAAACAAAGATCAGGAATTGATACAATTAACTTACTCCACCCATAAAAGACACCAAAAGGAAAGAAATACAAACATTAAGCGACCAGACCATAATGGAAACCTAATCAAAGGAAGGCCATAAGGACAGTTACTTTCCAACAAAATGGCCATATGGCCATCCAAAACCAAAAGACACAAGTGATACACACAGTAAGTAACAAACAACAACATAAATAAATCGCCACAGAAGAGCCGCCTTGGAACGGTCAGTGGAAGATTTCCATTGGGGGGCTTAAATCGATTTTACGTGGCCACAATCATCGCCCTTACTTCCGTCGCGATTTAGACAAATAATTTGTTCAGTCCGCATGAAGGCCTCCTAACTCATCAGTGCAACATCTCGGTGAACACAAAAATCAAAGAACCACAGAGGTGAGACAACGGTGAGGACTCGACAGCAAGAAACCACTGAAATGCTGGAGCAAAAGAAAACAACAGTTAGACTCCGATGAGCCCGACCAGAGACAGAGCATCAGGCACCAACCAACATTATCTCTCTAATTTTCAATAAGCCTTTACATTGGAGCCGTCATAGAATCTGAGGCCTGACCCACCGGCGTGCAATTAAAGAGGACCCCAGTTTTACAATATGAAAGTGGAGTTTAAGGGGGTCAAAGCTATATAGGCGTGTTTTCGTGATGTACATCGGAGTCTCATACGGTCGGAACTGCTTAATGTAATTTGCGATATTATAACCGACGATATTGTCTTCCAAAAATGACAGTTTTCAATGCATACAAAGTTCACAAAGTGACTTGTGCTGAGAGCTGCGTTAAACCAAATGCCAGTCATTTTAAAGCGACGTTACTTGATGAGTCTGTTTCCAACTAACATTTACTGTCGCAACCCTTTGACATTTTCCAATCTCAAGTCACGTGATATTTGAATGTGAATTTTGGTCTATTAGTTGGCTGTGCAATCGCTACAGGAGAATCATAATTTGCAGTAAAATTAGGATTCATTTTTCAGGTGCAATCACAATTGAACTGTTTGCTGTACTCCGGTTCGTATATTGATAATGCTATTGGAAGCTGTATACCGCTGATGTAAGTGCATAGATGTAGCTCTGATACGCCGGATAAGCACGCACACTGATTAAATTCTTGATTGAAATGTAGATCGGCAAGCAATGCCATAGTTTAAAACAAAGAACGAAAGAAATGGAATCTGAATTAGTTGCACAAAGGAAGGAAATAAGTGAACTGGCACTTAAGAGAGAGGCGCGGAGAATTCTCCGAGTTATGTACTCCAAAGTTCTTTATTATTTAGCTACAGTTGAGCAGCTAAATATAGGCAAGCTGCAAGGTCGTACAGATCACTTTAGTCCCACTGGTAGTCAGTAGCAAGAGGCCACTGGTTGTAGAAAACACAAAGAATTAAGCATCGTGCTAACACGGCCATAAGATGTACACCCCTGTAAACCCCACTTTATATAGAGAAAACTGAAATTTACAGGAGTATACATTATTTTGCTTATTTCTGCCCCAAAACAAAGGTTAAGGGTGCTCATGAGAGCCGCCTCAGTGAGGCGGTTCAAACGAGCACCCAAACCTATGTCTGGAGTATAACAAATCACAAATTTTCGTCAGCAAAAAAATACTGTTTTGGAGACTTTAACATACGGATATGTTATTGTAATGAGCTACAAAAAATGCAATTGTTGTTGATGTTGAGAGCTATTCTGAAATATAAATGTTTTGTTCATCTTGGAACTATTTTTTACCCTGCGTATAGCCCTTGAAGTGACAGGCAAATATAAAAACACTCCCATATTTAGATCAACTGTCCAATTTTTGGACAGCTCAAAAGATGGCCTATCATCAGAGGGCATCGTGTGAAGGCAAAACCTTCAAGTTTGTCTTTAAGACGGCCTTAATTTTTGCTAGCCTTACTTGTTCTTTCCAAATTCACTCTATTCTAATGCAGGTATTTACACGATACCACAAGGAAGTGCATTTGCATTTGAAAGAAGAAACTGACACTTCTTCTCCGAAATAGCTCGCTTTTTTGTCTTAAATAACTTTTTAAGGGGAATGGATACGCCGTGAAACCGCCCGCCGTTGTTACAAAGACTTCAACCTCTAAACCGGTCCTGCTCACTGTCTATGTAAAGAAGGCGTCTGGTCTTAAAGGAAAAAGGTAAAAAAGTTTGCTCGTCATAAAAATGCTATGGCCACACGAAAAGAATAGAATAACATTTACAGAGCAGTTACACACTAAATGGGTTAGTGACAAGCAAATACAAACATGATGCACATACATTGTACACTTACTCGTACAATAAATACACAGTGCACGTTTAGTAGCGCGTGACGCCATGCAAAAATCATCACGGAATCCAGTCCGTGCAATGGACACCCCCTAAACCCCACTTTATATATAGAAAACTGGGTTTACGGGGGTACACATTATTTTTCTGATTTCTGCTCCAAGACATAGGTTGTGGGTACTGGTTAGAACCGCCTCATTGAGGTGGTTCTAACGAGCAAACACAACCAATGTTTGCAGTTTATATAAGAAAATATCTAGGATTATCATCAGATAAGTTGCAATTATAGAGATGGGAAAATGCACTATGTAAAATAGAAATAAATGCAATGACAAGGAATCGATATAATTACCCTACACCGCCCATACAAGACACCAAAGGAACAGAAACACCATTATAAGCTACTTCACAGCTATTAAACATCACAGGCGGAAAGCCAAAGGGATAGTCTTACGAACAAAATGGCCAAACGCATTCCAAAATCAAAAGGACGATATTAGCTGTACACCTTTACATTCAAAGACAAACATAATGACAGTGAGGAAGTTCGATCAAGTTTAGTTTAGTTTGGTTGCTGTTATTTTTATTGTACCTTCTCCCTACGTCATTATAACAACCAATCAATGCCTACGAAAAAATACTGGTTCTAGTGTTCTGAAGCGCTTTAGGGAAAACTGGGATTTAGTCAACCACGGTTCGAACCAACCTATCCTCGTTGGTTGAACCGTGAAAACTAAACTGACGTCCATTCCTCTAACCAAATATAGTTCTATCTTACTTTAGTCACAGATTAGTGACCGCGGTTCTTATATCGAGCCCGCTTAGTAATTAAACTACGAGCGAGTTCCAGGTAAAAACCACGGTTCCTAAACTGAGGCTAAAGTAAGATCGAACACTCTTTGGTTTGAGGAAAGGACGTCGTTGTCTACGCCATCGGGCGTCGACTATCTAATGATGACTTTTGCTCTGTAAGCATTTAAGAAACGGTCCCGACTGGTTGAATGATTTCCTGTTGACTGGTCATCATAGTTATTTGTCACGATTATTAAAACCCGGTAATTACCGGAACGCTGCCTTAAGTTTATCACATGTGGATACATGTGTGCTCTCACGTGTGCGAAATAAACATATTTTCGTGGATAACATGCTGTTGACCTTGCCCTCATAATACAGCACATCTAGTGTTTTTTTTTTTTTTTTTTTTTTTTTGGTGTTTTTTTTCATGTTTGTGTTCGACGGCAAACTGGAAGGGTTTTTTTTCACAAGGCTAACCAAGAATGCGAAATTGCAAAATGAAAGGTTAACCTAGAATGCGAAATGAAAAGATTAACCTAGACTGCGTAATGGTACAAACCGTAAATGTAAGCATGTAGTACAAAATAGAAGTGGAGGCAATGATCAGGAATCGATACAATTAACCTAAAGCTCCCATCAGAGACACCAAAGTTAAAAAACACAAACATGAAACAACAGACCCTTATGGAAACATTAATAGCGGAAAGTCAAAAGGTCAGTTACTTTCCCACAAAATGCTCAATAGGCTATCCAAAATAAAATGATATAAGCAACACAAACGCCCAAAGACAAACTATAACAAAAATAAACCGCGACAGAAGAACCGCCTTGGAACGGTCAGCGGAAACGAATTCCACGGGGGGGGGGGGGGGGTTAAATTGATATTACGTGGCCAAAATCCTCGCCCTTACTTCCGTCGCGATGTGTTCAATCCGCTTGAAGGCCTCCTAACTCATCAGTGCAACATTTCCGTGAACACAAAAATCAAACAACCACAGAGATGAACCATCGGTGAGCAAGAAGCAACTGAAATGCTAGCGCAAAAGAAAACCAACACTTAGACTCTGATGGGCCCGACCAGATACAGAGCATCAGGTACCCACCAACATAAGCCTTTACGTTTGAACCGTCATAGAATCTGAGGCCTGACCCATCGACGTGAAATTAAAGAGGGAAGCAAAGTTGTCAACCGTGATTGGGTTAACTACCATGCAAGCAGTCTGTCGAATAACAATTATGTTGTACCCAATAATTTTATATCGAAGAATGATAGTACGAAATTGGGTGCTGAAGGCATTGCGGTTATAATTTTTCTGAATTTATATTGAAGTCATTTTGACAAGTAATGACATCTAAAGACCTGACACCCAATGAAACGAATAGGGTTTAAATGCATAGACGGTTCCACTCGCCTGGGCAGGCTAAGACCTTCTCGGTAGTTTACCGATACTCCTGTAGAAGCACCTTGCATCCAAGCCCTGATGGGTGGGCGCCAAAACTTTCAAAAGACGTCTGTCTCTAAAAGGAAGCAATTTTATAGGAATGTTCCATGGGTGACCCTCCAACAAAATTGCTCAAAATATTCCGCTTAAGTGAGCATGGTGGCCACCAGAGCTAAAAACCTCAAACCTCATTTCATGTGAAAAAAAATCAAAATCCATCAACTGGTTAAGGAGAAGAAGTTGTTTTTTTTAGCTCTGGAGAAGAAGTCGTTTAAAGGTTTTCCTATTTTTAGCTCTGGCGGCCATCTTAGTCACCCGAGCAGAACGGTTTGAGCAAGTTTGGTAGAGGGTCACCCAAGGAACATTCCTGTGAAGTAATTTCAAAATCCATCCACTGATTAAAGAGAAGTGGTTTAAAGCTTTTTCTATTTTTAGCTCTGGCGGCCAACTTGTGCACCCGAGAGGAACGGTTTGAGCAATTTTGACGGCGTGTCACCCAAGGAACATTCCTGTGAAATAATTTCAAACTCCATATAGTGGTTAAGGAGAAGAAGTAGTCTAAAGGTTTTTCTATTTTTAGCTCTGGCGGCCATTTTGTTCACTCGAGCGAAGCGGTTTGAAGAAGTTGTTATCAGTCATTCAGCGTAGACTCAAGCTGTGGTGTTATAATTACAGTGAAGTTATGTATGTATGTATGTATGTATGTATGTATGTATGTATGTATGTATGTATGTATGTATGTATGTATGTATGTATGTATGTATGTATGTATGTATGTATGTATGTATGTATGTATGTATGTATGTATGTATTTTTTTGTGTTTGGATTGTACGGCTCTTTCAAGGTTATTTCACTGATAATGAGCCGATCATTAAACACAGTTGGGCGAAACCGGACCTTCAGTAGCAGAACTGGGAGTCTCACATGTGACGCCAGGCACAGCGGTGAGACACCTGTTGATTAAGAGTCAGCGCTTTTACACACAAGGCCAAGAAGGCCGTTATGTGTGTGTCTGTGCGTGCGTGTGTGTGTGCGTGCGTGTGTGTGTGTATGTGTGTGTGGTTTGCATAATAACAACTTGAAAACGTTTTACAAAATACATTCTTCTTTGATATGTATGAGATGCGAACACATGTAAAGTGCATTCCTGAAACACCTGGCCGATTATTTGTTGCGAATAGCATCATAATCCCACGTGCCTTAATTAATCTATGTTTTATGGCAGATGTCAAAACGAAGGCTTTGCCCTAAGAAGCCATACAATAAAAATATAATGCATGCGTATCTATTTAGAAAGCTTCAGTTGTATTCCTTCTTGTATCGTTTTTACCTAATTTCTTTTAGTATGAGAGAGACCACCTAGTCCCTTGTGATCACTGATTCCACTGCTGAATTTTGAAAGTGTGTGAGGGTCACTGACGAAGCCTGTCTAGCCGAAACTGGCTAGTTTGACCCTGAAATAATTGTACACCACACGCTTTACAGTTCTGTGTTGTACGTAGTCCCTGCTTCCAAAAGATTGCCCTTTTTATTGAACATTGTTACAGTAAATGTATACTTCACAATTTCATAAGGTAGCAAGACTGAGAGCCCTTTGTTTGATAGATTTCAGTTTGTTGTTTGAATTGAGGTTGTACATGTACGTCCTTGTGATCACTTTTTGGGTAATTCATGAGACGCTGCTTCTAAATGTGTGGGACTTTAACCCGAAACTGAGATGAAATTACATCCCAAACCATACCACCAAAACAAACTAATATCGTTTATTTGCATTAACGGTCGGTCCGACTCACTATTCTTTGCTTGGGCTAGCTTAGTGTTTGAGGGTCACTGTTGAGGCCACATTGGCCGAAACTAACAAGTCTCGCCCAGAAAAAAATATTGTACACTCCATACTGTTCAGTTCTTCGCTGTAGTCCTTGCTTCCAAAGAATCACCCCTTCTTCAGAACATTAAACCTTCTTAGCGGTTTATAAGTACTCATGGAAGCACCATCCAGCCCAGTCTGTCTCCCAGTCACGATGGGCGGGGGTGCTAATTGCTTTCAGTAAGAACGGCGTACTACAGTCGAACCTCAATGGCTCGAACACCTTTGGGACCACGAAAATCTGTTCGAGACAGCGGTTGTTCGAGCCACTGAGTTACTGTCAGGAGGGCTAACGAGATACTTTTAGACATCTTTTCGGTGTTCTATAATGAAAATTTATGCTGTGTGTACTCAATAGAATCGCCTCATTGAGGCGATTCTAATGAGTACACACAGCATACATTTGCAAGATAATAGACTAAACTCTCCCTAATTATCCCCAATTATTTCTTATGTAGAGGATTTCGCTAGGGGCTCAAGAATGGGTTCGACAGATCCATGGTAAACGAGCCATCGCTGTTCGAGCCATCGAAGTTCTACTGTATATAAACACCGTCACGAGAAAAAAATTGCCTTCGTGGTTTGCGACCATGAAAGACACAAACCTGTCTGCTGATCTACACGGCAAGCAAGACTCTTGACTTTTGAAACAAAAAAAAAAGTACTCAATTGGACCGTGGTGGGATTCGAACTCACGCTGGTAAGGTCGGCTGCGCCTCGTCATCCAGGAACAACGGTCTTACAATTGGCGCCACTACGCCCCTCTAAGAAAGTAGTTTCATGGAACAGTGTTTTGCTCATATTTCCTGCATTACCCTAGCCCCCGCCCATAGGGGCTTGAAGAAATATATGGGCTGCATGATGCTTCCACGCAGAGCTGAATCCGGCCCGAACAATAGTACTGGTAAACCGCTTAGAGGATCTAAGCCTGTCCAGGAACCGCTGTGCGGGGCGGACCGTCCATGCTTATAAACCCTATTGGTTTCATTGGACGACAGGGCTTGAGATGTCGTTTCATCTCAATGTCGGGTAAAAGTCCCACAAAATTGGAAGCAACGTCTCCAAAATGACTTTTACAGTGTTGACGGGGACGTTAAACCTCAAATCAAACACATTTCCTGCATTACCCATCAGATAGTGTTTATATTTACATATACATGTACTGTTTTGTTTGTTTGTTTGATTTGGGGTTTAATGTCCCTGTCAACACTGTATAGGTCATTTTGGAGACTCTGCTTCCAATTTTGTGGGACATTTTCCCGACATTGAGATGAAATGGCATCTCAAGCCCTGTCGCCTAATGAAACCAAAAGGCTTATATGCATTAGACGGGCCGACTCACACCACTTTGCCAGGGCATGCTTAGTCCCAGTACTCAAGTGTGATCAGTTTCAGCTCTGCTTGGAAGCACCATGCAGCCCATCTATTTCGCCAAGCCCCGATGTACGGGGGAGACAAACTAGAGGAGCACTAAGCAGCGAACAAAAAGGTGCAGATCAGACTGTGCGGTTGCAAAGTCTGATCTGCACCAATCTGATTGAAACCCGATCTAAGCTGAACTATGTACGCCTAGATCTGACAACGACCCATGAAAGGTCACCTTCCATGACCTCGGAATTTCCGTTTTATTCTATTTTAAACCAACCAATCGGTGCACCTTTTACGAAACATTCTCGGTGAGCAGGACAAAATGGCGGTGACAGCTTTATATCGAAGACTATCGAATACCCACCAGAAAAAGATTTAGATTGCCTTGCCATTCTTTCAACAGTTACAGGAAATCATTATCTTTTCAACTGTATATTGCTTTGAACGGAAAATTAGACCCTGAAGATTGCCACAAGATGTACCGTAAGACGTTTATCGGATCGGGACGTTACTAGTGTAGCCCCCCCCCCCCCCCACCCCAATCACCTGTGCAGGGAGAACCATCTCTTGTACAGGTTAAAGAGTCCTATCTTACATGATTACTGTGTAGGCTTTCTTCCTGCAAACCTGGAGTGTATACAATGTACAATAGTTACAGGTTAGTTGCTGCAGTATAAATAGATTCACCTTATTTGCATTATCTGCTGGTTCCTAGTCTGAAGGTTATCAGTGTTGGAAAAACAGATAACCAGACCCCCCTGACCTTAAAAGGTCAGGGGGGTCTGGTTACCTGTTTTTCCAATATTGACAATGTGCAAGCTGGGAGCCAGCAAATAATGCAAATATGGTGAATAGATACACATGGGAGCAATGGTCACATTTGACCGATTACAGTATCAGAAGCCCAGAAATGGTGACTGACCTGTTTCGGTGACTGTAAGTTCCCTCGCATTATTTTTTAAATAAAGAGTTCCATGACGTCATCACAGCAGGTCATTTCGAAAATAATTAAAGTCCTGTCACTTAATTCTGTCAACAATATTGAAAAATTTAATGACACCAGAACTGAATCCATTTAAATTTCCTTGAATCATTTTATTGTTTTTCCTAATGCCTCGGTTTAAAGACTCAACCAAAAGTCTGGAGAACCCCGGGCTGTATAGCAGAATGGCATATGCAAACAAAAAATAGAGTAGAACCCTCTTCAGAGGTCCTCATTTGAAAAAAAAAAGTAAAAAGATAAACAAAAGGTCATGAAAGTTGTCTCCTTGTTAAATGATGACATTCATTATTGGTTTCCAGTGGGATTTTTAATTTGTAAATTTGATCAGCCTTAACCCAATTTTGTACCAAATGGAATCTTCCTCTTAATATAAAGCAGGAGGCCATTTCAAAATTTTGGGGAGTCAGGTTGTGCTGGCTGAACGTTTTGCAAACAGTGTAGGCCCCGGTCTGATCAGGGCCTGCACTCTTTGCAAATTACCCGTTTTGGGGTACCTAGTACTAAATGGGTTAAGGCAGTCAAGTATCTTTTGTTCACAGTAGTGACTGCTCAAAATACATAAATCAAAAGTGACTTCATTTAAAATACATACAAGTACATGTAGTAAAGTATCTTGCTCAGTCTTCCACCTCCCCATCATGAGCAGGGGACAATGGAAGCTATATATTCGGCTAATGTAAGTTGTAGAAAATCATTCAGTTTTGCATTGCTGCATTTTATTGGAAAAGGCATTGTATGATATTTTGTATGTATTCATTTAAAATTTCATAATGGTGGATTATCCCCAAGAACAGGTAGAGTATTTTTTCCAGTTTTGCAAGAGTAATAATACTTGGGATTTATTATTCTATCAATAGCAAAGTAGAAGTAAAACAAAGATCAGGAATTGATACAATTAACTTACTCCATCCATAAAAGACACCAAAGGGAAAGAAATACAAACATTAAGCGACCAGACCATAATGGAAACATAAACAAAGGAAATCTGTTTTCATTATTGCAATCCATGGAGGCCAGTTGTTGATCTGATCTTGCTTATTTGATTTGATGGCAAGTTTTTTTTCCATATTACAAACCCTTTATATGTGAGATAATGCTATCCACTGTGTATACAAGAATGACAATTTTCTGTAATTGGGATAATTGTATATATGCTTCAAACATTGTGCTATCAGAATTTAGCCTTATACATAGTGTAGGATAATGCTAATTATTCAGCAGTCCTTTAGATTTAGTCTTTCCATTTTAATTCCATCACTGGAACATTAAGTACTGTTCATCCTGAATGCACCAAAATGAAGCATCTATATCATAAAAGGGGAGAAAAAAAATGACCACCCCAAATTGTGGTGTGAAATTGGAAAATGGCAATATTTGCCTATATACTGCATAATAATTCGAAAAGCCTAAAGGCATCCTAGAAGGATTTATACTAGCAGGTTTTTAATTGCTTGATTCATCAGCCTGTTTATGAAGGAGATCTTAAAAGTCAAAGAAACAGTATTTTCATTTCATGGCAAGATCTATCAGAATTTTGAGTGAAGGCAAACAACACAGATTTTATGAAAATATCTAATATTCACCCTATGCTGTAGCATAGTTCTGATTTCTTGCTTAGCCCTTAAAATCTAGTCTTACCAATTAATTTTATTATTTTATTACAATCATAATGGGCAGTTGCCTACTGCTGATGTTGAAGGCATCAAAAACATTCTTCTATATTATAGAGTGACACAACAAATATTGACAACCCCTTAAAATCATGCCTTTACCACATATTCAAATAACCTTGGCATTCAAAACGGTTTGCTTCCGGCAGGTTCTTTTTTATTTGATAAATCAGCTTATCGCCAAAGGTGCCTAAAGAAACTGGGTGAACTAGCATTTCTGCCCATGGGACAGTTTCTCAGATTTTAAGTAAGCCAAAGCAATGGTTTTATGAAAATGTAAGAATTTAGCCATATACATGGTGTAGCGTAATGCTGGTTTCTTGCTACACTTTTAGATTTGGACTTTCAATTGCAGTTCAATTATCGAACAACTGCCTTCTGTTAATGCTGAAGA
Source organism: Lucinisca nassula (assembly GCA_963580285.1). NCBI lineage: Eukaryota > Metazoa > Mollusca > Bivalvia > Lucinida > Lucinidae > Lucinisca > Lucinisca nassula. The sequence goes on from OY757019.1 coordinate 21,321,742, forward strand.
CAACAAAGGGCAGAATAATTTTTTGATCAACCCTTGAAATGGTGCATAAGTTGAAAAAATGATTACTCAAATAATCTTCACATAAAAAAATGATTGAGACTAGCAGGCTCTTATTCATTTGATTGATCACATCATAGCCAAAGATGTCTAAAAATATGTATGTACAAGCAAACTCTGCCCATGAGGTGATTTGACAGAAATTTCAGTAAGGCCAAAGCAATGATTTTATGGAAATGTCAGAATATATACATGGTGTAGCATAATTCTTGTTTCTGGCTAGCCTTTTAGATTTGGTCTTTCAATTGCAGTTCAATCATTGGACAACTGCCTTCTGTTTATTGTGAACACAACAAAGTCATGCTATTACATTACAAAAGGGTTGAATAAATTTTGACCAACCCTTGAAATGGTGCATAAGTTGAAAAAAAATAGTTATTTGCCTATACTGCATACTCGAATAATCTTCACATTCAAAAGGTTTTTCTCCTAGCAGGTTCTTATTTATTTGATAAATCAGCTTATCGCCAAAGGTGCCTAAAAAAACAGATGAACTAGCATTGTCTGCCCATGGACGATTTGACAGAAATTTCAGTAAGGCCAAAAGCAATGATTTTATGAAAAGTCAGAATTTAGCCCTATAGATGGTGTAGCATAATTCTTGTTTCTCGCTAGCCTTTTAGATTGTATCTTTCAATTGCAGTTCAATCATTGAACAACTGCCTTCTGTTGATGTTGAATACAGCAAACAAAAATCCAAAATGAGATCCTTTAAGAGCAATGAAAACATTCATAAGAAAGAAGGTGGGTCATACTACGTAGTTTCGGCTAATAAAGCCTCATCAGTGACCCTGTAATGATCCGGCAAAGAAAGCCAGAGGAAACATACTGCAATTTTGCGAATTTCGAATAGGCAGTCGATTCAAAGACTGATATAAATCAAAATTGGGTCCAAATAATTAAAAACCTGTCCAGAACATGCGTCTAAACCAATAATTTATTTCTGATTTCTCAGAATATTCACGCTGATCTCAAAGGACCAAAAGTCATGCCATTGCATTACAAAAAGGTGGAATAAGATTTTGACCAACCCTTGAAATTGTGCAATTGAAAAAATGGTTATTTGCCTGTACCTCATACTCAAATAGAAGGTTTGATACAAGCAGGTTCTTTTTTATTTGATGAAAACACCTTATAGCAAAGGTGTCTGAAAAATGTATGTACCAGCATTTTCTGCTCAGGGGACATTTGACAGAATTTTGAGTATAAGGTCAAAACAATGATTTTTTGATAATGTCAAAATTTAGCCCTATAAACTGTGCATCATTATTTTGATTTATTGCTTGCATTTTATATTTGGTCATTCACTTGTGGTTCAGTCATTGGACAATTGCATACTGTTAATGCTGATAACACAACAAAGTTGACATGCTATATACATGTATTATAGAAGAGCAGAAACTATTTTTGACCTACCTTGTTATGATGCAAAGTTGAAAAATTAGCTATTTGCCTATTCCTCATCATACTCAAATAACCTTAACATTCAAATAGGATTGCTACTAGCTGGTTCTTATTTTGATGAATAAGCTTATATTATAACCAAAGGTGCCTGAAAACAGGCTGCACTGCTATCTTCTATTCGTGGGAAGATATGAATTTTGACACAAAGTGGAAATGTTGCTTTCACAACCAATTCTGAATGACAGGGGCATTGAAATCCCAAATTTGATTTAGAAAGTTATATGGTGGTGTTAGTGGTTTGATTTGAGGTTTAACGTCCCCGTCAAAACTTTAAAGGTCATTATAGAGATGTTGCTTCCAATTTTGTGGGAATTTTACCCGACATTGAGATGAAATGACTTCTCAAGCCCTGCTGCCCAATGAATCCAATAGGGTTTATAAGCATGTATGGGCTGACTTGCACCACACGGACTGAGCAGGCTTAGATCCTCTAAGTGGTTTACCAGTACTCCTGTGCGGATTGGTTTATATAGTAAATATGGGTTACAGGGGTAACCTTAGTTTTCTTATTTCTGCTCTAAATTAAGGATTGTGGGTACTCACTAGAACCGCCTCAATGAGGCGGTTCTTACGGTTACCCACAGCCTCCTCCTCAATGAGGCGGTTCTATCGAGTACCCATAGTCTCTATTTCGAGCAGAAATCAGTGCCATAATTAATCTAAAGCTTCCTTTGGTTTGCTGTCATTGTAAAGACCTGTTGGCAAGCCTACTTGTTTAGGTGTTGCCGCTGATGCTACAGGGCCCCAGTTCGATCCCCGGAGGCGGTGATTATTTGCATCATTTGCAGGGATGAATGCCAAAAAGTGCACCGTCCTTCGGATCGGGACGTTAACTGGAGGTCCCCTGTGCAGGAAGAGTCAGGTCATGTACAGGTTAAAGAACCCTACCGTAACTACATGATTACTGTGTAGGCTTTCAACCCTGCAACCTGGAGTGTAAGTAATGTACATCTGCGAGTAATGGTAAAATGTGACCGATCGCAGAAAGGAAAGAAAGATTGTTGTTGTTGTGATAGTGGTCTTCCACAGGGGTGGAGTCTGACAGTAGGTGCTTCTCTGACAATGTTGTCAGGTTTTGGATAGGAAATAAACCATCTGGAGCTCACATCGATTCGCCTAATCTCTTCAATGACATTTTAAGTCATTCTTCAACCTTAAACCTAAAATTCCGAAGCTATTTCAAGTCATTCTTCAACCTTGAAAATATGGAAAATGACTAAGTAGATCCGAATTTACTTCCAGAATTTTGGAAGCTGATCACCGATTGGTTAAAGTCAAAGGTCACTGAAGGTGACCTCTTACGGGTCGATGTCAGATCTAGCCGCAGCGAGATCGGATTTTAATCAGATTGGATCTGCACCTTTGTTGTTCGCAAAGGACAAAGAGAGTTTTTCTCATGACGTTGCGCATTCTTCATATATATGGTCCAAATATATGTCGAAGCCCCGTTGTCAATGTGCAGTCTTCCTAGGCAGAATACATGCATCTATGACAACGAGAACCGTTCATTTAACTTGAACATTCCCAGATATGGGTTTATCCGGTGTTTAATTGGCTAGTTCGTGTTTTACTTTTAACGGTTATATCAACACTATTAAGGTTACGTCGAGCCGGTCGGTTTATCTAACCACATATATTGTCCAGTCCTTGCTTCCAAAGGATTACCCTTTTTTCAGAACATTGTACATAAGCTGTTAAGCGCCCATGCTAATAAACCCTATTGGTTTCATTGGGCGACAGGGCTTGAGATGCCATTTCATATCAATGTCGGGTTAAAGCCCCACAATTTTGGAAGCAACGTCTCCGAAACGACCTATACAATGTTGACGGGGAAGTTAAACTTGAAATATATAAAAAAAAACACAGGCAGTTAAAAGATGCATTCACAGACTCTGCTTCTCTTGAAGCATCGGACCATAGATTGTTTTTCTTTCATAATCACTACCTGAAAAATAACTTTTTTGGACCGAGTGGGAGTCAAACCCGCGGGGAGCCGGACAAAACGTCCCTTGGACAAAACGTCCCATGCCATTTTTGACCAGGTGGACAAAATGTCCCACATCATTTTTTCAGGGTGGACAAAACGTCCCACATCATTTTTCCAGGGTGGACAAAACGTCCCTACAGATTTTCTCAGGGTGGACAAAACGTCCCATGCTATTTTGACAGGGTGGGCAAAATGTCTCATATTCAATAAGAAGGTAGAGTTTAATTCTCTAAAAGGGAATCATTATACTTAATAAAAAGGAATCGTCCAATCTATCTAATAAATAACTAATTGTTGTTTGTTAAAATGATATAAGCTCAGTCATACACGGTGTGAATTTTGTTTGACTAATTACAATTAACACATTCTGATTAGGAATAGAGACCAATCTAATTAATAACTGATTGCAAAGAAATTAGTACAATCTTACAAACTGGGAAGACTTTTTCACTAATTACAATTAACACATTCAGATTGGAAATTAAAGCAGTGTGCCAGTTAGTGTAGTTAAAGAACAAAGTGAATTGTAAAAAAAAACTGTGAAAGAACCAACAGGTCAAAATAAATATACAGCCCTAGATACAATATGTTGTATGCCAAAAGCAATATGGAGATCATAGAGAATGCGCGCTTAACCATGTGCTCTTAAATTATTGTGTTTGAATATTCATGTTTTGTAAATAAAACCATCTTACTATATTTCCACGTTCATTTTTGTAGTTTCATGGGAGTATTGTTGCATACCCTTCCAAATCCCTTCCTCCTCCCTTCCGACAGCCAATTGACAAAACTCTTTGCACTTCGTTTTGCGGAATATATTTGCAAATGCCAATTTTTATGGACTTTTCCAGTAATTAAGCATTAGTAGCCTAAACTGTGGGCACTAGCAAGGTTTATAGATTGTCCTTGGGTCAGTGCCTGGACCGCCGGGTTGATATGGCCCTCGCCTGCACGTCCTTCACCTTTCCATTGTCGTATGTTTGTTGTATATCGTTTTGCAGAAGTTGTCCAATGCCTTAAAAGAAATAGAAACATGCGCTTCGGGCACAATCAAGGTTTATAGAGTCCCCTTGGGCCAGGGCCTGGACCACCGTGTTGATATGGTTAAATGCCCTAAAAGAAATAGAAACATGCGCTACGGGCACAATCAAGGTTTATGGAGTCCCCTTGGGCCAGGGCCTGGACCACCGGGTTGAAATGGCCCTTGCCTGCGGCTCGGGCCATATCAACCCGGCGGTCCAGGCCCGGCAGTTCATAAACCTTGATAGTTCCCTCAGCTTAGGTTTCTGATGCTTAAATAGGGCCGGAAGTTTAGGTTTCTTTTCATTTTAGTTTTTGTTTGTATTGGGTTTTAACGGCGCAGTCCACACTAATTAGGGCATTTTTGAGCCGGTCAGTTTACCTATCCACACTTTTCCTGGGCAGGCTTATACTTATACGTAAGTTGTTAACCAGTACAGTGCACATTCTTTCGCCAGAAACTGACAACTGCCCTTCTTTAATTTTAGTGCATTTAACAACTGCTGGAAAACGATGCACCACAGAAAAGCGAAAGACGCGTTGTTGTTAGTCTGTTTTCCTAGAATTTAACGAAGCGACAACAGTAAACTGATCGTAACTGTCTGTAAAAATTCCCGGTTATCTTCGTATCGGGCATTATAAGTCTGGATTTGGACTGTTACAGCGCCCGTTGTGCATCTACCGCAGATTAGCGGCTTGTACATGGTGATGCGTTCCTAGCCAATGGCAAAACGTGTTGCATTTGTGATATGCACGAAATGGATGTACGCCTTGAACAAAAAGAACTACCTTACCGAAATCTAAATAAAGATTTTCGTTTACATTTTGTATTGGCAATGCGCTGATTGTCAAGCATTATTCTGTAAACAGAAATCAGGCTTTGGTGGCCCAAGAATAAAAATAGGCCTTATTTAATTCATCGACCAGGTACCGTTATAAATCAAAACAAAAACTGTTAAATCGTGCCAAGAACATTACAATTAACGTTGCATTTAGAGTGTCTGATATATCAGTGACTTCCCTTCTCACTTTGAAGTGATCTATGGCAATGTTTGGCGGATGTTAAAGCTATAGGAACGATACGGAAGGGTGATTAAGTCAACATAACATATTAGTTATAACGCTGAACAGTTAAAGTGTCTATCAGCCAGACAAAAATATTACCGCAGAAAATACCTGGCCAAGAAAAAAGTATAATTAAGACGTGTCATATGACAGGGTGTCTATGAAAAGGTGCACTTAGCCTGCATAAGCGCTTTCTCAGACACGAGATTCCCAGCCCTGGGGAAAAAGATAGGGTCCCAGAGACATCTTTATATCGGACAGCGAAGTATCAGATCAGACTGCGCATTTGCGCAGTCTGATCTGATTCTTCGCTGGCGCATATTCCGGAAGTCATATTTTCACGTGCCGCGGTTCAGTTTGAACTGGTCCGTGGCAAAACCTACCAAGACATACATGTATGCCGAAATAAAATCATCTGTTAGTGACCATTATCAACAGCCAGTCATGCAGATGCGTTCGTTTTAATGCATCATAGTGAAGAGAATGATCCGTATTTAGACGCAAACTGAGCTAAATATTGACCAGGGTCCATATCTTTTTGTACTATCGTCCCTAAACTAACTAGAAATTTGGAAAAAAAAATGAACTTTGAGTCTATCACGATAAATACTTATCAGTCTGGTCTATGCAAATGGACTTGCAAGGTGGAATTTTTTACCGCGCAATGTGTTGCATTGCTAGCAGGTCCCGGAGCAGTTAGTTAGGGTTGACGCGTGGAAAATATACGTGTGTTACGAGATGGAATAGGAAACCTCTCTGGTGCTTATGCACATCTAAATTATTTTAGTAGATATATGGTAGGGCGGTGCGAGTGAAATATTTTAGGTGAAATATGGTACGCAAACTATGCGGCTCCATGAACAAGTCATGCACATATCATACGATGTATGCATGAGTGGTTTATAGAGAGCTGTTTTTACAATACAGGGGGCCGCTAAAAGGCTGAGTTCTATAGAATTTGCCTAAAAATCGCCAACCGCCAAATTGTGCCATATATGATTTTTATTCCCGTCACGTGTTGTGTGGGTGTTCGTTTTGACAGGAGTCATGTCATTGATTATAGGGTCGTTTCATCAATTTTTCCTATGGGAAATATACTATTTGAAGGCAAATCCATTATCTACTCGATTTTGCTATCTGGCTTTGTTTGTGGCCGGTATCTCCACTTCCCCACGAACAAAGCAAGGTAATACGAGTGGGCATGATTTTCCGGTAGTATTCATAGATATATAAACCCTGAAAAAAGCGGACACCTTAGCAGCAGGTCAAGTTGTAAAGAGTAAACACAACATTGTGACGGGGAAATAGAAAGTATATTGAAAGGTATGTTTAATCTATGTTTAGTATTATTTTTGTATGAACATGCTTGTAGGTTTTGGAGGGGTTTACTTCTAGTATACCCCAACTTTCTGAAGCCTATTCTGAATTCACTATTGAGGCCTGTAGTGATTAGGCTACTAGCTTTGCCAGCTAGACGTCGCAGGATCGATCCCAGGCTTCTCCAGTAGTAGAATGAGTCTTTCTAAGTGAGGTCCTGTCTCATGCTGACCCTAGATGTTGGTGAGACGTAAAGTTTGGACACCCGCTCATTCTAGATTCATTTAGGCTTTTAGACCCCTTTTGTAGAATGTAATTAATAAACGCCGGGTCACTTGTTTGATCCATGACTTGTGACTGGCTGTGGTTAGAAAACCGTGGTTCCGTCCCAATATGATATTAGGTGTAGAGGGGACGTAAACTTAAGACGGGTTTAACCACATCTTCATCATCAGGGCAAACTCTTACAAGAGCCTGTTGGGTTATCCGTGATGATGAACCGTAATGAATTTTATTTTACAAGCATGTTCACGTTGATTAGAAATAATTTTGTTCAAGAAGAATTACGAGTTCATTTTGTAATGATGCCGTTTTTGTCTGATAACTCAGTTTGTGCATGTATGTACATATAAAGAACGTGATGATGATAAGTGGGAGTATTTGGTCGCCACACGTCATAGCGGCCTGAACGGCGGGGATGACGTCAGCTGCGTCATCGGCGTCGCGAGGACGGTTGTGACGGGGTGCCTACCAAATAGAGAGAATTTACGGCAAACAGTGTTGGCCCATATGAGACACTAACAAATGTTGTAGATTATAGATGAAAATCTTCTGTTGTAGTTTCTATCTGTTATTAATGTATTGAATTTGTGAATAGCTATATTTGTGAGCCGTGTCGCGGAGAAGGATATGAAATAGAGATTGTTATGTTTCCTGTAATTGGCGGCTGACCAGGTAGCGCAAAGGCGTGGTCTGTTCAATTGCCTCTTACTTGTGATAATGTAGTGAGCACAAATTTGATGAGTATTATGCTCAGTAGTAGTGAGCATTAATTGATTTCTGTAGTGCTCAGTAAGGAAACATGAACTTTGAGTATTATTGTGTCAAGCATTGGGTGCTGATAATTTGATGCACAGTCAAGTTGAGTTCTGCTGTACGGTTATTTGTCGCATGCACTAATCAGCCTGTATGTCTGGTCGGCGCATGCGCAATAGCGGTATATGCATGAACATATTCTTACTTCTCCGGGAGGGGGATCATGATATAACATGTATGTTTTGTGACTCGTTTCTAGTCCCGTTATCGTAATTTGCAGGCATAACAATGTGTGACCTGCTGCTCCCTGCTTCATAGCAGCAGGTACTGGTACGACGCTAGGCGTTAGGGTCCAGCAAGGGCGGACAGACCGCCGTAATCAGCGCCTACCAGGATAGAAGCAGATTCTTCTAAATCATTGTTCGTTGTAAACAAATGTGATCATGGAAGAGGTCGACTTACCTTATTTGGACGATCACTAAACGCCTGATCAGCAAACGTGATCGCTAATCCTAGGATAATCAATTATGTTGATAGACTAGTTTTACTAGTTCGCGAGAAGAAGTGTCACGCGAGTGGGGGATTCACCCAAAGTTATAAACTGGCCAGTCGCGTTTTGTGTTGTTTCTTTTTTTGTTTTTCTTGTTGTTTTTGTTGTTTGCTTCTGTAGGTATTCACGTCACCCGTTCCGAGCACAGAACAGTGTTTTGCCTTCGGAGCGGACGTCGTGAGTTGGCTACAGAAGCAACAAATTGTGATGTTTTATGTTAGTAAGTGTTGTATGTAGATACTGTAAATAATTCATGTCATTCATCTAACATCTTTCTTGTGCCTTACCCCACAGCTGCCCGTACACCTGTCAGAGATCACGCTCGGTTGTCTTGTCAGCATGGGGTTTTGCGGGACGCCGTAAACCCACATGTAACATTTGGTGTCAGTGAAGTGAGGATTTGATCTCTGGCTGGTGTTCCCGGCTGTGGAACAGCACATTGATACTCTGAATCATCAATTTAAAAAAAAAAAAATGTATTGACAGCCACATTTAGAAATTAACTTGAATCTTCCTTCCTGCGTTGATGAAGTGCGAAACCCATGTATTCAACTGAATGGATACTGACAAGTCGATAATTTCTGAGCAGGAAGGCAAGGCAAACCCCACTTTTTCTTGGTAACGAAAAATTTAAGTAGACCCCACTTAATTGTGTTACCTGACATTCTACTAAGTTAAATTGGAGCTACTAATTGATCTTACCCACACATGGTTCTGACGTAGTGACGTTAACAATTTACTGACGTTGACATAACGTTAGCGTTAATATTTACGCAGTGGCTTGAGGTTAGGTATGACGTAATAGAAACATTAATGGTGACTTGTTATGATCGGAGTTTTGTAATGTGATAAAACTTCGGATTGTAGCATTTTACTGTAAACGTCGTCAGTTTATGACGTCATATTAGACTACCAGTACGCAACGTCATACTGTGCTGAAAGCATTTGACATTTCAAATCGCGTGTGCTTTAATAACTAACGTTTTAGTTAGATTAACGCGTATAACACATATCTTAACGTTTTAGTTAAGTCCATTCAATCATCACTGATCATAACTGATCAGTTTATAGTGGTTTTGATAGTAACGTGAGATTTACGTTATCAATAATGGAGCGTTTAATGCAAATGGGAAAGGACTTAGGTTATGAGGGGAAGGAGTTACAAGGTTTTGTTAAGGAGCAGCAAGATATTGAGCGGGCAGAAAGGCAAGAGCAAAGGGATTTAGAAAGGTTAAGGTCTGAGGAAAAGGAAAAGGAAAGGGCTGAAAAAGAAAAGGAAAGGGTACATGAACTAGCTAAGTTAGAGGAAAAGGAAAAGGAAAGGGCACATGAACTAGCTATGTTGAATGTTAATAAGGAACTTGAAATAGCACGCATCAAGACTGAAAGGGAGGCAAAAGAGATTAGTGAGGCCCATTTAGAAAAAATAAAACATGGGTTTGAGCTACAGCACCAAGAATTAAGGAATCAGTTAGAAATGCAGAGAGCGAAGCTCGAGCTAGAATTTGAAAAGCAAAAAGCTGAGAAGGTGGCGCATGCCCGGGATCCTAAGTTACCTTATTTTGAAGAGGGTAAAGATAAAATGGATAGTTATTTATCTAGGTTTGAGAAATATGCTACGGCTAATAAATGGGATAAGAGTGTTTGGGCCGCGTATTTAAGTGCATTGCTCAAAGGGCGCGCACTTGATGTATATGACCGGTTGTCAAATGAGGATGCGGCGGATTATGAAAAGCTAAAGGACGCTTTATTAAAGAATTTTGACATGACAGAGCGCGGATTTAGGAAACAGTTTCGTTATAGTAGGCCCGAGAAATCAGAAACGTTCATACAGTTCAGTAGTAGACTGAGAAGTTATTTAGAAAAATGGCTTAATATGGCAAAGATAGAAAAATCTTTTCCGGCTGTCTGTGATTTCATGGCAAGGGATCAGTTCCTGGAGTCATGTAATAGAGAACTGTATGTGCATCTGAAGCCAAAACAGTTTGGTAATTTAGATGAAATGGCTAGGGAGGCAGATTTGTTTGCAGAAGCGCGCGGGGGCGTATATAGTTGCATTAATAAGGGGCAACGCGATAATAGAGGCGCAGCGCAGGGTAAACAGGACAAAGTTGACTCGAACAAACCGAGTGGTAGACCGGATATCAAGTGTAGCATATGTGGTAAGGGGCATTTAACAATTAAATGTTTTAAGAACCCCGACAGGAAACAATTGTATAGCGCAGAGGTAGGAGCAACTGGAGTTGGGGATAGCGGTGTTAAAGAAAATTTTAACACGCACGTAGAGACTCAAGGTTCTCAGGTTAAGAATGAGAATACGCAGAATGTAGGTCGTGGTTATACACGTGGTCGTGGTAATTTTAGAGGGTCTTTTCGCGGACGCGGTAAAAATAATAGCACACCACGTGGCGCAGCACACCAAGTTAGTTTTTGTCAAACGGAAGTAACTAGGAAAGGTGATGAGATTGGAAGTATTTTTGAAAATAAGGTTGGTGATCCTTTGATTTCGGATAGGGAGGAGTGTAGTAAGGAAACTAGGGAAGGTGTCTGTTACTTCTTAAAGGCAAGGTTACCGACGGCACAAGGATTGGTTAATAATAAAAAGGTGGTTGTATTAAGAGATACTGGGTGTACAGGCTGTGTCGTTCGGAGAAGTTTGGTTTCGGATAGTCAGTTAATAGGGAAGGAATCAAATGTTACGTTGATTGATGAATCCACACAAAGGTATCCTTTGGCAATGATTGACATTGATTGTCCTTTTTTCACTGGGAAAACTGAAGCTTTGTGTATGGATGATACGTTGTACGATTTGGTTATCGGTAACATTGATGGATCAAAACTTCCTGATATGTCTCATTTCTCAGCTGCGGCTGTAACTAGGTCTCAAACTAGGCAGGATGAGAAGCCTTACAGAAAACTTAAGGTTCCCGATCAGATCATTAACGATGACAAGGAGGCTTTCAAGCAAGCTCAGGTTGATGATCCAACTTTGGAAAACATCAGGAAAAGGGTTGTATCTGGGAACAAGACTGTGAGTCGTGGTTTAAACCGAGGTGAAACTAGGTTTATTGAGAAAAAAGGTTTGGCATATAGGGAGTTCACCAAGGGTAACAAAGTCTCTTTCCAACTTGTGGTCCCTCAAAGTTTCCGAGGAAAGGTGTTGAAACTGGCTCATGAAACGCTTATGTCTGGACATATGGGTATTAGGAAGACATTGGATAGAGTTGTAACTGAGTTTTACTGGCCCGGTATTTGCGGTGATGTCGCTAGATTTTGTAAATCTTGTGATATTTGTCAGAGAACTATTCAGAAAGGTCGGGTCACTAAAGTACCTCTAGGAAAAATGCCATTGATTGATACGCCATTTAAGAGGGTGGCAGTGGACATAGTTGGTCCAATTGAGCCTCGATCTGATAGGAAATCTCGGTATATTTTAACCATGATAGATTATGCGACAAGGTATCCAGAGGCGATAGCTTTACCGAGTATTGAGACGGAACGTGTCGCGGAAGCGCTTATTGAAATGTTTAGTAGGGTTGGCATTCCTGATGAAATGTTGACTGATTGTGGATCACAGTTTACTGCTGAGGTAATGAAGGAAGTCAGCAGACTTCTTTCTCTTCAACAGTTAACGTGTAGTCCGAGACACCCAATTTGCAACGGACTGATAGAGCGTTTCCACGCTACGTTAAAGCAGATGTTACGTCGCATGTGTGCTGAACGTCCAAAAGATTGGGATAAATATCTTCCAGCTTTATTATTTGCGGTAAGGGAAGTCCCACAAGAGTCTTTAGGATACTCCCCTTTTGAGTTGTTATATGGACGTAACGTCAGAGGTCCAATGGCAATATTAAGAGAATTATGGGCTGAGGAGGTACGCGATGAGCAAGTTCTTTCGACGTATCAATACGTTATTGAGCTTAGGGAAGGGTTAGAGCAGACATGCAAATTAGCGCGTGATAATTTAAAGAAGGTTCAGATTAAGCAGAAAGCTTATTATGATAAAGGCGCGAGGTCGCGTAAATTTGACGTCGGCGACAAAGTACTGTTGTTACTACCGACAGACAGTAATAAATTATTGCTTCAATGGAAAGGTCCTTATGAAGTGGTTGAGGTAGTAAGCAGAATGGATTATAAAATTGACGTCAATGGAAATGTTAACACATATCACGCTAATATACTGAAACAGTATGTTGAGCGTCAGACTGTGACGTCTCATTGTCTGATCTCTGAACCTATTTTGTCGACAGACAGTCATGACAGAAATGACGTCGACGAGTCTTCATTTGAAGACAGCAGTTTTCAAACTGCAGAGCAACCCGAAAGTGACGGTGACGTTAGCGTCCCACACACACTAACGTCAGAGGATAGTGAGGAGACAGAAGGGCTGAGAGAACAGCGCCTTGCAGGACTGACATGTCAGACAGACCAAATTATATGTACCACATTTATGTCAGAACCTGTGAAATCAATCAAATCTGTTAAGCCAGAAAGGCCACCTCCAGTGAGATTAAAACGATATCCGTTTTCTAACAAACAACAGAGTGTCAGGGGAACAGGAAAATTCTGGGGCAAACCACCATAGCTTAATACCAATTTTACTTAAGAAAATTTGTAAACAGCAAAAGTTCTCAATCCTCGAATTATGCGTTGGGCAATGAAACTACAGCCGTATAGATTTCGGATTATTGCAATTCGGGGCCAAGAAAATTTGGGGGCAGACTACCTTAGTAGGTAATTCTTCGCACGGTCGTTGTGTAAATAGCTGTCTTGTTTAGATAGGTTCATCCTATTCCATCTCTATACACAAAGAAAAAACATTTCTGATTGTTTTTTCTCCAAAAGGGGAAACCTTTGTTACGAGATGGAATAGGAAACCTCTCTGGTGCTTATGCACATCTAAATTATTTTAGTAGATATATGGTAGGGCGGTGCGAGTGAAATATTTTAGGTGAAATATGGTACGCAAACTATGCGGCTCCATGAACAAGTCATGCACATATCATACGATGTATGCATGAGTGGTTTATAGAGAGCTGTTTTTACAATACAGGGGGCCGCTAAAAGGCTGAGTTCTATAGAATTTGCCTAAAAATCGCCAACCGCCAAATTGTGCCATATATGATTTTTATTCCCGTCACGTGTTGTGTGGGTGTTCGTTTTGACAGGAGTCATGTCATTGATTATAGGGTCGTTTCATCAATTTTTCCTATGGGAAATATACTATTTGAAGGCAAATCCATTATCTACTCGATTTTGCTATCTGGCTTTGTTTGTGGCCGGTATCTCCACTTCCCCACGAACAAAGCAAGGTAATACGAGTGGGCATGATTTTCCGGTAGTATTCATAGATATATAAACCCTGAAAAAAGCGGACACCTTAGCAGCAGGTCAAGTTGTAAAGAGTAAACACAACATTGTGACGGGGAAATAGAAAGTATATTGAAAGGTATGTTTAATCTATGTTTAGTATTATTTTTGTATGAACATGCTTGTAGGTTTTGGAGGGGTTTACTTCTAGTATACCCCAACTTTCTGAAGCCTATTCTGAATTCACTATTGAGGCCTGTAGTGATTAGGCTACTAGCTTTGCCAGCTAGACGTCGCAGGATCGATCCCAGGCTTCTCCAGTAGTAGAATGAGTCTTTCTAAGTGAGGTCCTGTCTCATGCTGACCCTAGATGTTGGTGAGACGTAAAGTTTGGACACCCGCTCATTCTAGATTCATTTAGGCTTTTAGACCCCTTTTGTAGAATGTAATTAATAAACGCCGGGTCACTTGTTTGATCCATGACTTGTGACTGGCTGTGGTTAGAAAACCGTGGTTCCGTCCCAATATGATATTAGGTGTAGAGGGGACGTAAACTTAAGACGGGTTTAACCACATCTTCATCATCAGGGCAAACTCTTACAAGAGCCTGTTGGGTTATCCGTGATGATGAACCGTAATGAATTTTATTTTACAAGCATGTTCACGTTGATTAGAAATAATTTTGTTCAAGAAGAATTACGAGTTCATTTTGTAATGATGCCGTTTTTGTCTGATAACTCAGTTTGTGCATGTATGTACATATAAAGAACGTGATGATGATAAGTGGGAGTATTTGGTCGCCACACGTCATAGCGGCCTGAACGGCGGGGATGACGTCAGCTGCGTCATCGGCGTCGCGAGGACGGTTGTGACGGGGTGCCTACCAAATAGAGAGAATTTACGGCAAACAGTGTTGGCCCATATGAGACACTAACAAATGTTGTAGATTATAGATGAAAATCTTCTGTTGTAGTTTCTATCTGTTATTAATGTATTGAATTTGTGAATAGCTATATTTGTGAGCCGTGTCGCGGAGAAGGATATGAAATAGAGATTGTTATGTTTCCTGTAATTGGCGGCTGACCAGGTAGCGCAAAGGCGTGGTCTGTTCAATTGCCTCTTACTTGTGATAATGTAGTGAGCACAAATTTGATGAGTATTATGCTCAGTAGTAGTGAGCATTAATTGATTTCTGTAGTGCTCAGTAAGGAAACATGAACTTTGAGTATTATTGTGTCAAGCATTGGGTGCTGATAATTTGATGCACAGTCAAGTTGAGTTCTGCTGTACGGTTATTTGTCGCATGCACTAATCAGCCTGTATGTCTGGTCGGCGCATGCGCAATAGCGGTATATGCATGAACATATTCTTACTTCTCCGGGAGGGGGATCATGATATAACATGTATGTTTTGTGACTCGTTTCTAGTCCCGTTATCGTAATTTGCAGGCATAACAATGTGTGACCTGCTGCTCCCTGCTTCATAGCAGCAGGTACTGGTACGACGCTAGGCGTTAGGGTCCAGCAAGGGCGGACAGACCGCCGTAATCAGCGCCTACCAGGATAGAAGCAGATTCTTCTAAATCATTGTTCGTTGTAAACAAATGTGATCATGGAAGAGGTCGACTTACCTTATTTGGACGATCACTAAACGCCTGATCAGCAAACGTGATCGCTAATCCTAGGATAATCAATTATGTTGATAGACTAGTTTTACTAGTTCGCGAGAAGAAGTGTCACGCGAGTGGGGGATTCACCCAAAGTTATAAACTGGCCAGTCGCGTTTTGTGTTGTTTCTTTTTTTGTTTTTCTTGTTGTTTTTGTTGTTTGCTTCTGTAGGTATTCACGTCACCCGTTCCGAGCACAGAACAGTGTTTTGCCTTCGGAGCGGACGTCGTGAGTTGGCTACAGAAGCAACAAATTGTGATGTTTTATGTTAGTAAGTGTTGTATGTAGATACTGTAAATAATTCATGTCATTCATCTAACATCTTTCTTGTGCCTTACCCCACAGCTGCCCGTACACCTGTCAGAGATCACGCTCGGTTGTCTTGTCAGCATGGGGTTTTGCGGGACGCCGTAAACCCACATGTAACAACGTGACCTGTATTTCAAACTGATTTTTATTCAAACTAAAACCTGGTGATAAACAGTGACATCCAAAGCAAAGCGAAAGTAACGAGGCTGTTAATGAGCACAACTATCGCTCTCTGAAGAATGAAAGTATGAGTAATACAATAAATTGTGTTGTCGAAATTTAAAACGGAAACAGTCCACGTGTTTACGGGCTGATTGTCCAGTATTCGGTTGGAACAATTTATGAAAGGAAAGCCATATACTTATTACATGCATGATCGGCTGATGATAAACTGTTATCTCATCATCAATAATAGTAATTATTTTTCTTAAAATTATACCATTTGATTATTGCTACATTTCTGTTGTTTGCAAATCAACAAACTAAGTACTGTATCTTAAATTTATACATGTTATCTGTATAGACCTGAACTAAGCAAATTTCGTGTATTTATTTATACATTATATTGAAATTCTGAGGGGGAGTATGTGTTTTATAGTTCGCGGAAAAATATATATTTCTATGCAAGGTGTAAATAAGAGGACATCATAGGAGACACTTCCAAGCTTTCATACAGACTATTGGTAAGTTTCAACCTGCATGACCAATAGAGATAGTGAACGGCTGATCATTTTTATATACAATAAAATTCCCATATTAAGACCACGTTTGGAACTGTTCAAAACACGAAGAAACAGCAACTGCACCCTCCTAAATAAGGTTTCAAAAGCAGAATTAGTCTTAATTTTCGGTGGTCTTAATAGCGGAATTTCACCGTACATTACATGTATTAGTACAAAAAGGTTATCGGCTTGATAGTAATTTGTAGAGAATTATCAATCCATTACGCAAACACGCCTATACAAATACATTGCCACCTTTATCGCCGAAAAAATGAAAATTTTAGGATGAAAAATTGTGATATTTTTCTTATTTCTGCTCCAAATATAGATTGTGGGCACTCGTTAGAACCGCCTCATCGAGGCGGTTCTAACGAGTACCCACAATCTATATTTAAGAGCAAAAATAAGGAAAATAAGGTATACCCCCCCGGAAACCCCAGTTTTACTATATAAAAGTGGGGTTCAAGGGACTCAAAATTATATAGGCGTGTGTTCGTGATGCGAGGAGGAGAGTGAGTGAATGAGTGAGTGTTTGAGTTTTACGTCCCACCAACAGCTAAGATCATACGGAGACGGGACCTCGGTTTAAAGTCTCACCCGAAAGTCTGGAGAAGCCCGGGATTGATCCTGCGACCCCTGGTTTACAGGGCGAGTGGCGTAACCACGGAGGCTTTTACCGAGGAGGAGAGACTAGACAAACTAAACCATTATTTTGTTCGTTTTATTGCAAATAGATGATTTTTTGTTTCCATAATGTTCATTTTAATGCCTAGTGGCTAGGCTCATTTCGATTAGTCACCCCATCACGAAAACACGCCTATATAATTCTGACCTCCTTGAACCCCACTTTTATACAATAAAACTGGGGTTTACAGGGGTAAACCTTATTTTTCTTATTTCTGCTCTAAAATATAGATTGTGGGTACTCGTTAGAACCGCCTCGATGAGGCGGTTCTCACGAGTACCCACAATCTATATTTTGAGCAGAAATAAGAAAAATATCACACTTTTTCATCTATAAAATCGATTTTTCGGAGGTAAACGTTTCAATGTATTTATATAGGTGTGTTTTCATAATGCGTGCGATATAGTGCCTTTTCACTCCATCCAATTGGTTACTTTTCTGAGGAAACATGTCGAAATATGTTTCCTATCAATACAACAAACATAGTTTGTGGGCGCTTGTTAGAACCGCCTCCTAACCGTAACCTATGTCTTGGAGTAGAAATAAGGAAAATGATGTTTAACCGGTAATCCCCAGTTTTCTCTGTATAAAGTGAGGTTTTGTGTGTGGAGAGTGGGTGGTGTTTCTTTCAAGGACTTGTTCACATCATGAAAGACCAATTTTAGAGCATCGCCTTTACAAACTGCGTCAATAAAACATTCGTATAACCTACCCATGTGACTTAGAGCATTCTGTCCTGTCTCCGGAACTTGGTATTTCTCTGAAGAAAAAAATGTGATATTTTTCTTACATATTTAAACACCAAACATAGGTTTTCGGTGCTCTTTAGAACACCTAATGGAGGTGAATTTTTACTTGTACCCACAGCCTTTATTATAGAGCAGAGCTAGCAAAAACAAAGTAAACAGCTGTGAATGTGTTTGTTTGTTTAGGAGTTTAACGACCCAGTCAACATTATTTAGGTCATTTTTGAGCCGGTCAGTTTACGTATCCACACTTTTCCTGAGCAGGCTTATACGTCAGTATAGGGCACATTCTTTCGCCATAAATTAACAACTGTCCTTCTTGAATCAGCGTAGGGGCGAGATTGGCCGTATACCACTGGGATACACAGTTTTCTGTGGGTTTCACAAGGGGGTGTTCATTTCACGGACTAGCTAATATGATGCCGCAATAATTACCAAATTGAGACTCGTGTCTTCGGGGTAGGTTGCTGGAAAGACACTACCTGCACGGATGTAGCTTGATTGTGCGCATACAATTTTTGTTGTTATTGTTGTTGTTGTTTTCTAAATGCTGTTCATTTAGAGATCTACATATAAACTTCGATGGCTCGAATACCAATGCTTCGTTTACCACGGCTCTTTCGAACTCGTTCTTTATGGGGTGCCGTTTTACTATTTAATCCATATTTATAGATACCCATAATTCGATTTATGGATATACATAATTCGAATAACGGATATCCATAAATTAGCCGAATAATGGATATTCATAATCCGAATTATAGATATCCATAAATCGAATTAAGGATATCTATAAATCGGGCCGAGTTATGGATATCCATAAATCCAATTTTGGATATCCATAAATGGACCGATACCATTAATTCGAATTATGGATATCCATAAATAATTATTGATATCCATAAATAATTATGCATATCTATATATAGGGAATAAATAGTAAAAAAAAACGCTCCATAGTTCTTGAGTCCCTAGAAAAAATCATTGCTGCAGATATAACATTTGGATTATTTGATCTTGTAAATGCTGTGTGTACTCTTTTGAATCTCCTCGATGAGGGGATTCTTCTGAATATACAAAACATACATTTAGTTTCAATTGCTTGAAAAAATATTCATATTATGCCTCCTAGCCTGGCTCTAAGGTCAACCCTTAATGTAATTTGCGATATTATGACCTACGATTGTCTTCCAAAAATGACAGATTTCAATGCATACTAAGTTCACAAAGTGACTTGTGCTGAGAGCTGCCTTAAACCAAATGCCAGTCATTTTAAATCGACGTTACTTGATGAGTCTGTTTCCAACTAACATTTACTGTCGCAACTCTTTGACATTATCCAATCTCAAGTCAAGTGATATTTGAATGTGAATTATTGGTCTATTAGTTGGCTGCGCAATCGCTATAGAAGAATTATAATTTGGAGTAAACTTAGGATTCATTTTTCAGGTGCAATCACAATTGTAGTGTGTGCTGTACTCCGGTTTGTATATTGATAATGCTATTGGAAGCTGTATACCGCTGATGTAAGTGCATAGATGTAGCTCTGATACGCCGGATAAGCACGCAAACTGATTAAATTCTTGATTGAAATGTAGATCGGCAAGCAAAGTCATAGTTTAAAACAAAGAACGAAAGAAATGGAATCTAAATTCGTTGCGCAGAGGAACGAAATAAGTGAGTTGGCACATATAAGAAAGGCGCGTAGAATTCTCCGAGTTATGTACTCTACAGTTCTTTATTATTTAGCTACAGTTGTGTAGCAAATTATATAGGCAAGCTGCAAGGTCACTAAGACCACTTTTGAACAGCCCCACTGGTAGTCTGTAACAAGAGGCCACTGGTTGTAGAAAACACAAAGAATGAAGCATCATGCTAACAAGGCCATAAAGTGTACAGCCCTCTAAACCCCACTTTATATGGAGAAAACTGGTATTTACTGAGTATACATTATTTTGTTTATTTCTGCCCCAAGACAAATGTTAAGGGTACTCCCAAAAACCTACATGTATGTCTGGAGTATAAATAAAAAACAATACACAATTTTTGGTCAGAAAAAAATACTGTTTTGGAGACTTTAACACACGGATATGTTATTGTAATTAGCTGCAATAAATGCAATTGTTGTTGCTGTAGAGAGCTTTTCTGAACTAGAAATGTTTTGTTCATCTTGAAATTATTTTTTACACTGCGTATAGCCCTTGAAGTGACAGGCAAATATAAAAAACACTCCCATTTTCAGATCAACTGTCAAGTATTTGGACAGCTCAAAAGTTGGCCTATCACCAGAGGGCATTGGATGTAGATGAAACCTTCAAATTTGTCTTTAAAGACAATTTAGCCTTACATTTCGGTTAGCCTTACTCGTTCTTTCCGAATTCACTGTATTCTAATGCAGGTATTTACACGATGCCACAAGGAAGTGCATTTGCATTTGAAAGAAGAAACTGACACTTCTTCTCCAAAATAGCTCGCTTTTTTGTCTTGAAATAACTTCTTAAGGTGAATGGATACAACGCGAAAACCGCCCGCCATTGCATCACGAAAACACGCCTATATACTTTTGACCCCCTTGAACCACACTTTTATATAGTAAAACTGGGGTTTCAGGGGGTATACTATATTTTTCTTATTTCTGCTCTTAAAATATAGATTGTGGGTACTCGTTAGAACCGCCTCGATGAGGCGGTTCTAACGAGTTCCCACAATCTATATTTTGAGCAGAAATAAGAAAAATATCACAATTTTTCATCGTAAAACTTTCATTTTTTCGGCTATAAAGGTGGCAATGTATTTGTATAGGTGTGTTGTCGTAATGTTACAAAAAATAAACTTCTAGATATGTCTTGCTCACTGTCTATGTAAAGAATGCTTCTGGTCTTAAAGGAAAAAGGTAAAAAAGTTTGCTCGTCATAAAAATGCTATGGCCACACGAAAAGAATAGAATAACATTTACAGAGCAGTTACACACTAAATGGGTTAGTGACAAGCAAATACAAACATGATGCACATACATTGTACACTTATACAATAAATAAACAGTGCACGTTTAGTAGCGCGTGACGCCTTGCAAAATCATTACATGAACGAGTCCGTGCAATGGACACCCCCTAAACCCCACTTTATATATAGAAAACTTGGGTTTACGGGGGTGTACATTATTTTTTCAATTCCTGCTCCAAAACATAGGTTGTGGGTACTCATCAGAACCGTTCTACCTCGCACTCACAACTTATGTTTGCAGTATTTATAAGAAACATATCAAGGATTTACATCAGAAAAGTAGCCATTATGGAGATTTGAAAAATGCACTATGCCGCACATGTATGTTATCGAAAAATAGAAATAAATGCAATGATGAGGAATCGATATAATTACCCTACACCGCCCATACAAACCACCAAAGGAACAGAAACACCATCACATTACGAAAACAGGTCTATACAAATACAGTAAGGGCGAGTATTGTGGCCACGTAGAATCGATTTTAGCCCCCAAGTGGAATTCGTTTCACTGACCGTTCCAAGGCGATTCTTCTTGCGTGGTTTTAATTTTGTTCTGGCTTGCCTTTGAGTATGTGTGTCGCTTATATTATTTTGCTTTGGATAGCCAATTGGCCATTTTGTGAGAAAGTAACTGTCCTTTTGACTTTCCGCTAGTGATGTTTCCATTAGGGGTCTAGTTGTCTCGTGTTTGTGTTTCTTTCCCTTGGTGTCTCTGATGGGAGCGATGGGTTAATTGTATCGATTCCTGATCATTGCCTTCACTTCAATTTTATCGTCGAAAAAATGAAAATTTTAAGATGAAAACTTGTGATATTTTTCTCATCTCTGCTCAAAATATAGATTTCGGGTACTCGTTAGAACCGCTTCCTCGATGCGGTTCTAACGAGTACCAACAATTTATAGTTTAGAGCAGAAATAAGAACATTAAGTTTTACCCCTATTAAACCGAATTTTTACAATATAAAAGTGGGGTTCCAGGGGATCAAATTATATAGGCGTGTTTTCGTGTCACCATAATTAAACATCACAGGCGGAAAGCCAAAGAGATAGTCAACAAAACGGCCAAACGCTATCCAAAATTAAAAGTACGATATTAGCTGTACACCATTACATGCAAAGACGAGGAAGTTCGATCAAGTTTAGTTTGGTTTGGTTGCTGTTATTTTTATTGTACCTTCTCCCTACGTCATTATGACAACCAATCAATGCCTACGAAAGAAATTACTGGTTCTAGTGTTCTGGAGCTCTTTAGGGAAAACTGGGATTCAGTCAACTACGGTTCGAACCAATTTATCCTCGTTGGTTGAACCGTGAAAGCTAAACTGACGTCATTTTCTCTAACCAAATACAGTTCTATCTTACTTAAGTCACAGATTAGTGACCGCGGTTCTTACATCGAACCCGCTCAGTAATTAAACTACGAGCGAGTTCCATGTAAAAACAACGGTCCCTAAACTGAGGCTAAAGTAAGATCGAACACTCTTTGGTTTGAGGAAAGGACGCCATTGTCTACGCCATCGGGCATCGACTATCTAATGATGACTTTTGCTCAATAAGAAACAGTCCCGACTGGTTGAATGATTTCCTGTTGACTTGTCATCAGTTATTTGTCACGATTATTAAAACACGGTAATTACCGGAACGCTGCCTTAAGTTTATCACTTGTGCATACATGTGTGCTCTCACGTGTGCGAAATAAACACATTTTCGCGGATAACATGCTGTTGACTTTGCCCTCATAATACAGCACATCTAGTGTTTTTTTTTGTTTCATGTTTGTGTTCGACGGCAAACTGAAAGGGTTTTTTTTTTCACAAGGTTAACCAAGAATTCGAAATTGCAAAATGAAAGGTTAACCTAGAATGCGAAATGAAAAGGTTAACATAGAATGCGTAATGGAAGAAACCGTAAATTTAAGCAAAAAAGAAGTGGAGGCAATGATCAGGAGTCGATACAATTATCCCACAGCTCCCATCAGAGACACCAAAGGGAAAAACACAAACATGAGACAACAGACCCTAATGGAAACATTAATAGCGGAATGCCAAAAGGACAGTAACTTTCCCACAAAACGCCCAATAGGCTATCCAAAATAAAATAATATAAGCAACACAAACGCCCGAAGACAAACCATAACAAAAATAAACCGCGACAGAAGAACCACCTTGGAATGGTCAGCGGAAACGAATTCCACTTGGGGGGGGGGGGGAGAGAGAGAGGGGGGCTTAAATCGATACCACGTGGCCACAATCATCGCCCTTACTTCCGTCGCGATGTGTTCAATCCGCATGAAGGCCTCCTAACTCATCAGTGCAACATTTCCGTGAACACAAAAATCAAACAACCACAGAGATGAAACATCGGTGAGGACTCGACAGCAGGAAACATCTGAAATGCTGGCACAAAAGAAAACCAACAGTTAGACTACGATGGGCCCGACCAGAGACAGAGCATCAGGTATCAACCAACATAAGCCTATACGTTGGAACCGTCATAGAATCTGAGGCCTGACCCACCAGCGTGAAATTAAAGAGGGAAGCAAAGTTTTCAACCGTGATTGGATTAACTACCATGCATGCAGTCTGTCGTATAACATTTATGTTGTACCCAATCTTTTTATATCGAAGAATGATTTTACGAAATTGGGTGCTGAAGTCATTGCGGTTATAATTGTTTTCTGAATTTATATTGAATAAGTTCTGAATAGTTAGATCCTTTGGAAGCAAAGAATATACCAAATGAACGAAAATAGCAGACTCGGTTTTATTGAGTCTGTTCATGACCAGTACTGAAATGTGCTACACCGGCCACGCCCCCTAGCACCAGCTTAAGCAGAACTCTATTTTCAAAATGATTCTAAATGAACTCAATGATCCCAAAGGACCAGTAAATATAATCTGTACTATGATGGATGTACGGGGAGACTTTTTACGGCCGCCACACGGCACAGCACCAGCTGCAGTGAAGATAAATAAGTTCTGAATAGTCAGATCCTTTGGAAGCAAAGAATATACCAAATGAAAGAAAATATTGACAAGTAATGACATCTCAAGACCTGACACCCAATGAAACGAATAGGGTTTAAATGCATATACGGTTCGACTCGCACCACTTTGCCTGGGCAGGCTAAGACCTTCTCGGTAATTTACCAATACTCCTGTAGAAACACCAAGCCCTGATGGGTTGGTGCCAAAACTTTCAAAAGACGTCTGTCTCTAAAAAGAAGCAATTTTATAGGAATGTTCCTTGGGTGACCCTCCAACAAAATTGCTCAACATATTCCACCTAACTGAGCATGGTGGCCACCAGAGCTAAAAACCTCAGACCTCATTGCATGTGAAAAAAAATCAAAAGCCATCAACTGGTTAAGGAGAAGAAGTCGTTTAAAGGCTTTTCTATTTTTTGCACTGGCGGCCATCTTGCTCACTCAAGCAGAACGGTTAGAGCAACCCCGGTAGAGGGTCACCAAATGAATATTCTTGTGAAATAATTCCAAAAACCATCCCCTGGTTAAGGAGAAGAAGTCGTTAAAAGGTTTTTCTATTTTAGGTCTTGCGGCCACCGTGTTCACCCGAGCGGAACGGTCTGAATAATTTTGGTAGAGGGTCACCCAAGGATCATTCCTGTGAAGAAATTTCAAATTCCATCCACTGGTTAAGGAAAAGGCGGTTTAAGGTTTTGTTCTATTTTTAGCACTGGCGGTCACCCTGTTCACTCGCGAGGAACGGTCTAAGCAACTTTGGTAGAGGGTCACCCAAGGAACATTTCTTTGAAGTAATTTCATTATCCATCTACTGACTAAGGAGAAGAAGTCGTTTAAAGTTTTTTTTTCTATTTTTAGCCATTTTTGGCCATCTTGTTCACCCGAGCAGAATGGTTTGAGCAAGTTTGGTTGAGGGTCACCCAAGGAACATTCCTGTGAAGTAATTTCAAAATCCATCCACTGATTAAAGAGAAGGGGTTTAATTTTTTTTTCAATTTTTAGCTCCGGTGGTCATCTTGTTCACCCGAGCTGAACGATTTGAGCAATTTTGACGGCGGGTCACTCAAGGAACATTCCTGTGAAATAATTTCAAAATCCATATAGTGGTTAAGGAGAAGACGTCGTTTAAAGGTTTTCCAATTTTAGCTCTGGCGGCCATTTTGTTCACTCGAGCGGAAAGGTTTGAAGTAGTTGTAATCGGTAATTTTGTTTTTATGTCACAATGGAAAGATCATTTGGAAATCCTTATTTGTAATATGTGACTGTTATACACCTACATATTAATTGACAGATTATTACAACATACACGTGATATATTTGGTCATTTTTACTTTCCAATCCAGGTACTACACAAATCAGTGTGTGCTGAGCGTATACTCAAGCTATGGTGTTGTAATTACAATGAAGTTATGTATGTTTTTTTTTTTATTTTTTTTTTTTTTTTGGTTTGGGTTTTACGGCCCTTTCAAGATTATTTCACTCATATCGAGCAGATCGTTAATCATAGGTGGGCGAAAACCGGAGGACCCGGAGATAAACCACCTGACCTTCCGTTGCAGAACTGGGCGTCTCACACGTGACCGAAGTTATGTATGTATGTATGTATGTATGTATGTATGTATGTATGTATGTATGTATGTATGTATGTATGTATGTATTTGTTTGTTTGTTTTGAGGTTTAACGTCCCCGTCAACACTGTAAAGGTCATTTTGGAGACGTTGCTTCCAATTTTGTGGGACTTTTACCCGACATTGAGACGAAATGACTTCTCAAGCCCTGTCGCCAAATGAAACCAATAGGGTTTATAAGCATGGACGGTCCGCCTCGCATCGCGGTTCCTGGACAGGCTTAGATCCTCTAAGCGGTTTACCGGTACTAGTGTGCGGGTTGGATTCAGCTCTGCGTGGAAGCATCATGCAGCCCATATATATCTTCAAGCCCCTGTGGGCAGGGGCCTTATGTATGTATATAATGTATGTATGTATGTATGTATGTATGTATGTATGTATGTATGTATGTATGTAAGTATGTATGTATGTATGTATGTATGTATGTATGTATGTATGTATGTATGTATGTATGTATGTATGTATGTATGTATGTATGTATTATAGCATGTATGTATGTATGTATGTATGTATGCATTATAGCATATGTGTGTGTGTGTGTGTGTGTGTGTGTGCGTGCGTGCGTGCGTGTGTATGTGTGTGTTTGTGTGTGTGTAATTTTTGTTGGGTTGTACGGCTCTTTCAAGATTATTTCACTGATACTGAGCTGATCATTAAATATAGTCGGGCGAAACTGGACCTTCAGTTGCAGAACTTGGCCTATCACATGTGACCAGAGGCATAGCGG
Source organism: Lucinisca nassula (assembly GCA_963580285.1). Classification (NCBI taxonomy): domain Eukaryota; kingdom Metazoa; phylum Mollusca; class Bivalvia; order Lucinida; family Lucinidae; genus Lucinisca; species Lucinisca nassula. The sequence continues at coordinate 21,348,020 of OY757019.1, forward strand.
TGAGACACATATTGATTAAGAGTCAGCGCTCTTACACACAAGGCCAAGAAGGCCGTTATGTGTGTGTCTGTGCGTGTGTGCGTGCGTGCGTGCGTGTGTGTGTATGTGTGTTTGCATAATAACACCTTGAAAACGTTTTACAAAATACATTATTCTTTGATATTAAATGCGAACACATGTAAAGTGCATTCCTGAAACACCTGGCCGATTATTTGTTGCGAATAGCATCATAATCCCACGTGCCTTAATTAATCTATGTTTTATGGCAGATGTCAAAACGAAGGCTTTGCCCTAAGAAGCCATACAATAAAAATATAATGCATGCGTATCTATTTAGAAAGCTTCAGTTTTATTCCTTCTTGTATCGTTTTCACCTTATTTCTTTTAGAATGAGAGAGGCCACCTTGTCCCTTGTGATCACTGATTCCATTGCAGAATTTTGAAAGTGTGTGAAAGTCACTGACGAAGCTTACCTGGCCGAAACTGGCTAGTCTGACCCTGAAAAAAATTGCACACCACATGCTTTTCAGTTCTATGTTGTACGTAGTCCCTGCTTCCAAACAATTGCCCTTTTTTATTGAGCATTGTTACTGTAAATGTATACGTCACAATTTCATAAGGTAGCAAGACTGAGAGCCCCTTGTTTGATAGATTTCAGTTTGTTGTTTGAATTGAGGTTGTACATGTACGTCCTTGTAATCACTATTTGGGTAATTCATTAGACGCTGCTTCTAAATGTGTGGGACTTTAACCCGAAACTGAGCTGAAATTACAACACAAACCCTACCACCAAAACAAACTAATATCGTTTATATGCATGGACGGTCGGTCCGACTCGCTCTACTTTGCTTGGGCTAGCTTAGTGTTTGAGGGTCACTGTTTAGGCCACATTGGCCGAAACTAACAAGTCTCGCCCAGAAAAAAAATATTGTACACTCTATACTGTTCAGTTCTTTGCTGTAGTCCTCGCTTCCAAAGAATCACCCCTTCTTCAGAATATTACACCTTCTTAGCGGTTTATAAGTACTCTTGGAAGCACGATCCAGCCCAGTCTGTCTCCCAGTCACACTGGGCGGGGGTGCTAATTGCTTTCAGTAATCAAAGCGCCAAAGGCACTGAAATGACAGATTCTATGAGAAAATCAAAATACTGTGAAAACTTACAGACAACCTTTCTAAAAAGATCTTAAAATTTAGAAAAGTAGTTCTGCATATTCCATTGTATGATATGTTTGCAGATGTCTATACACCGGTGGTATCATGAAATGCCATTCGATGTTTCAAATTTTGGAAAGAAACTATTTACGTTTTCAAAACCAAACATTAAAATTCATGTTTTAACAATGCTACTGTCAATTAGTAACATTTTTGTCTGGTCGGTTGTGGATACCTCCCCCCCCCCCCCCCCCCCCCAAAAAAAAAAAAAAAGATACTCTATTTTTCACAAAGAGATCAGAGGAGAACGGCTGGTCAGTCGAGTACATGAATTCCATTGGCTTGAAGACATTTTTATGCACCCGCCTATTCGAAGAATAGCGGAAGGGCATTAAGTTTTACCCTTGTCCGTCCGTTCGTCCGTGCGTCCGTGTGTCCGTTCGTCCGTCCCGATATCGTGTCCGGGCCATAACTCCTAAACCGTATGGAATATATTCATGAAACTTCACAGGTGCATTCATCATACTTGGACGATGTGTCATGAACAAGGAAGACAACTATTGCGTTTTTGGTTTTTGAATTATATGCCCTTGACTTAGTACCATATAGTAAACCGTGTCCGGGCCATAACTCCTAAACCGTATGGAGTATATTCATGAAACTTCACAGGTGCATTCATCACATTGAGACGATGTGTCATGATCAAGGATGACAACTCTTGCGTTTTTGGTTTTTGAATTATCTGCCATTGACTTAGTACCATATAGTAAACCGTGTCCGGGCCATAACTCCTAAACCGTATGGAATATATTCATGAAACTTCACAGGTGCATTCATCACACTGAGACGATGTGAAAAAAGAAGACGACTCTTGCATTTTTGGTTGTTGAATTATCTGCCCTTGACTTAGTATCATATAGTAAACCGTGTCCGGGCCATAACTCCTAAACCGTATGGAATATATTCATGAAACTTCACAGGTGCATCCATCATACTTGGTCGATGTGTCATGAACAAGGAAGACAACTCTTGCATTTTTGTTTTTTGAATTATCTGCCCTTGACTAAGTACCATATAGTAAACCGTGTCCGGGCCATAACTCCTAAACCGTATGGAATATATTCATTAAACTTCACAGGTGCATTCATCACACTGAGACGATGTGTCATGAACAAGGAAGACAACTCTTGCATTTTTTGTTTTTGCATTATCCGCCCTTGATGCATATATTTTATGATTGATTTAAAGTACATTTGTAATATTTTTTTATGAATGGCATTTGGCAGGGGCATCCGTGTCCTATGGACACTTTTTCTAGTTGAGTAAGAACAGCACTATAAACCTGATGGATTAGATATCCCGGATTTTTAGCGTAAACAAATATAAGGGACCACGTGAGGCCGACGCTCTTGATTGATGTAACGTCTCGCTGTTCAGTTAACGTCTCAGCCATGATCTTGAATGTTCTTAATGTCGCTAGCTACATGCAATAGCTCGACATACCCTTTCGCTTATTCCATCCGATATGTCATGCTCTTTTACGCACGCGTCGCCTCGGCATACCTTACACCTATATGTCGAAACATCCCGAAACGACAATCGGCTTGATTCACGCTGAAGTGCGATGTGTCACTGAAACGCATATCACGCGAGTCGCTTTGACGCCAATATACATGTACGTATTTCATGCACCAGCGTAAGTGTTCCGTACTGTGTCGACGTCTTAATTTTGGTCACGACAGGGACGTCTAGCTCTCAGAAGTGCATCGCATAAGGGCGACGAACAGTGTCAGTGCTTATTAGTCGGTAGTTGAAACCCTTTGTTTATCTACAGGTACAGTGCAGCAGATGCCGGCGGAAATCTGCTTCGCATATGCGTCTGTCGGATGAATCGATCTTGACGTACTGACGTCGGTCTTCCGCTACATCGACGTCCACTATCGTTTTCTGTTGATAGTAAGATGTCGCTCCAAGTGACAAATAGATCACACACATGTGGCACCCAAAATCAGAGTCAACGCCATCCGCTTTCCGACCAGCTTCTAACTGTCCATTAGAAGCCTCCGTGGTATAGTGGTTATGCTACTCGCCTTGTGAACCAGGGATCGCAGGATCAATCCCGGACTTCTCCAGACTTTCGGATGTGTCTTTAAACCGAGGTATCGTCTCCGTATGACCTTAGCTGTTGGTGGGACGTAAAACTCAAACACTCAACCACTCACTCTTACTGTACAGGGTTTAATGAAAAATGTTGCAATACGTTCTCACTTGATGCTTTTTGAGAACAAAAAACAATTTCTTCTTTTCTAGGCACGACCTTACATCACAAATCAAAAGTTTGATCCTGAACATGTGGTTTCTATCAGTGCTGGTGTAAAGGTGGTACACAGGATCGTTGGCCCCCGCCCATCGGGACTTAAAGAAATAGATGGGCTGCATGATGCTTCCACGCAGAGCTGAAACCGACCCGCACTCAAGTACTGGTAATCTGCTTAGAGGATCTAAGCCTGCCCAGGCAAAGAGGTGCGAGTCGGACCGTCCATGCATATAAACCCTATTGGTTTCATTGGGCGGCAGGGCTTGAGATGTCATTTCATCTCAGTGTCGAGTAAAAGTCACACAAAATTGGAAGCAACGTCTCCAAAATGACTTATACAGTGTTGACGGGGACGTTAAGCCTCAAATCAAACAAAACAAAATACAGGATCGTGGCCGGAGTGGTAACCATACGTCACGGTTGATTGATTTAACCTTTTTAGCTTAAGGGCATGGTGCCTAAGCGTGTTGTAATCATGCAATCGTTTGGTTTCAAAATCAAAGCACCGAAAGTGTTGGTGGGATGTAGGTTGGGGTAAAAGTCCGCGGCTGAGATTAAAGTGTTTAATTTAACTCTGAAATTCCAAACAAATAGTGAAGATTTTGATAAGAAACGCGTTCTGCAGCGTCTGAACGTGGTCTACACTGTTTGCCAAGCTCACCCTATGATTCCAGGATGACCCTCTTCAGTCTTATGGAATACCCTGATCTCACTACGGCTATTTTCTGCAAGAAAAAGGTTATTATGAGAAGTCAGTGATAGTCACGTAGACCTTAGCTCTGAATCGTTTTTTATTAGAAACTTCGGGTCGGATGCCAAACAATCAACCCAAACTTGGCCGGGTCGTTTGTCAATCTTGGGTACATGTAAGTGTTATCTGTTAAAATCTGCACTTGAATAAAGATCAAACGCCACAGAACACGGTGCTGATCTTGCTTTACATTTTTTTTTTTGCATCAGTTACTTACATCCGTTAAGTTTAAACGGTTCAGTCCAAGTTCTCGTTTATGACCAGCCTGCATTTAGAGACAATCGGCATGAGTGTTGTCAGTGCTTTGATTTATTCACTGCCTTGAGTTTCTGGAGTGTACTCTTCCATCACTGAAGTTGGGCTCGTCCATTCTGCTAAATATGGCACCTAGAATTATATCACAGGACCTACACTGTTTGCATAGGTATCTGTACCATAGTCCAGGGTTGAAAGGGACAGCCATTCTCGCAAAATCTGATATACACCTTGTTGTAACTGACCTAGACTTGACCTCGAATGTCGGAAAATCCATTAATATTCTGGTCTGCAGCCTACCGGCTGGTCTTTAAGAATCAAATATTGACAGCACTGCTAGAAAACAGTGTAAAACCTGAGCAGAATTCTGAGCAGGTGCCGCATTGATCTGGGTATGCAGTCTCGCATGATGCAGCTGAAATGCTGAATCTATTCTCTCAAAGGAAAGATAAAATCGTCAAGTTGTCTGCTTCAAAAGTTTGTATTGGGATTATAGAATGTACTATTTTGATAACTGCGCCAAACCGAACTACATTTTGTGCGGACTCATATTTCATTGGCGGTCAAAGCCGGAAGAAGGTCGTAAGAAAGCCGGAACTACTTTACAACACGCAGGATAGCTAGAAATGACAGAATGAATCTGTAATTAAAAAGGCGTACTATATAAACACCGTCACGAGAAAAAAATTGCCTTCGTGGTTTGCGACCATGAAAGACACAAAGTAGAAGTAAAACAAAGATCAGGAATTGATACAATTAACTTACTCCATCCATTAAAGACACCAACCTGCCTGCTCATCTACACGGCGAGCAAGACTCTTGACTTTTGAAACAAAACAAAGTACTCAATTGGACCGTGGTGGGATTCGAACTCACGCTGGTAAGGTCGGACGCGCCTCGTCATCCAGGAACAACGGTCTTACAATTGGCGCCACTACGCCCCTCTAAGAAAGTAGTTTCATGGAACAGTTTTTTGCTCATATTTCCTGCATTACCCATCATATAGTGTATATATTTACATATACATGTACTGTTTTGTTTGTTTGTTTGATTTAGGGTTTAATGTCCCTGTCAACACTGTATAGGTCATTTTGGAGACTGCTTCCAATTTTGTGGGACTTTTACCCGACATTGAGATGAAATGGCATCTCAAGCCCTGTCGCCTAATGAAACCAAAAGGCTTATATGCATTGGACGGGCCGACTCACACCACTTTGCCAGGACATGCTTAGTCCCAGTACTCAAGTGTGATCAGTTTCAGCTCTGCTTGGAAGCACCATGCAGCCCATCTATTTCGCCAAGCCCTGATGTACGGGGGAGACAAACTAGAGGAGCACTAAGCAGCGAAAAAAAGGGGCAGATCAGACTGTGCGGATGCACAGTCTGATCTGCACCTTTTTGTTCGCAAAGGACAAAGAGAGTTTTTCTCATGACGTTGCGCATTCTTCATATATATGGTCCAAATATGTCGAAGCCCCGTTGTCAATGTGCAGTCTTCCTAAGCAGAATACATGCACCTATGACAACGAGAACCGTTCATTTAACTTGAACATTCCCAGATATGGGTTTGTCCGGTGTTTAATTGGCTAGTTTGTTTTTTACTTTTAACGGTCATATCAACACTATAAACGTTACGTCGAGCCGGTCGGTTTATCTAATTATGTTCTATAAAAGGGTTATCCTTTGGAAGCAAGGAATGCACCACAGAACTGGAAAATATGAAGTGTGCATGTTTTCTGGGCCAGACTAGCCAGACTAACCACATATATTGTCCAGTCCTTGCTTCCAAAGGATTACCCTTTTTTCAGAACATTGTACATAAGCGGTTAAGCGTCCATGCTAATAAACCCTATAGGTTTCATTGGGCGACAGGGCTTGAGATGTCATTTCATCTCAATGTCGGCTTAAAGCCCCATGATATTGGAAGCAACGTCTCCGAAACGACCTATACAATGTTGACGGGGAAGTTAAACTTGAAATAAATATAAAAAAAAACACAGGCAGTTAAAAGATGCATTCACACAATCTGCTTATCTTGAAGCATCGGACCATAGATTGTTTTTCTTTCATAATCACTACCTGAAAAATAACTTTTTTGGACCGAGTGGGAGTCAAACCCGCGGGGAGCCGGACAAAACGTCCCTTGGACAAAACGCCCCATGCCATTTTTGACCAGGTGGACAAAATGTCCCACATCATTTTTTCAGGGTGGACAAAACGTCCCACATCATTTTTGTCAGGGTGGACAAAACGTCCCTACCGATTTTCTCAGGGTGGACAAAACGTCCCATGCTTTTTGACAGGGTGGGCAAAATGTCTCATATTCAATAAGAAGGTAGAGTTTAATTCTCTAAAAGGGAATCATTATACTTAATAAAAAGGAATTGTCCAATCTATCTAATAAATAACTAATTGTTGTTTGTTAAAATGATATTAGCTCAGTCATACACGGTGTGATTTTTTTTGACTAATTACAATTAACACATTCTGATTAGGAATAGAGACCAATCTAATTAATAACTGATTGCAAAGAAATTAGTACAATCTTACAAACTGGGAAGACTTTTTCACTAATTACAATTAACACATTCTGATTGGAAATTAAAGCAGTGTGCCAGTTAGTGTAGTTAAAGAACAAAGTGAATTGTAAAAAACTGTGAAAGAACAAACAGGTCAAAATAAGTATACAGCCCTAGATACAAAAGCAATATGGAGATCATAGAGAATGCGCTCTTAACCATGTGCTCTTAAATTATTGTGTTTGAATATTCATGTTTTGTAAATAAAACCATCTTACTATATTTCCACGTTCATTTTTGTAGTTTCATGGGAGTATTGTTGCATACCCTTCCAAATCCCTTCCTCCTCCCTAACACCACCTCAAGAATATGGGACTTTTGTCCACCCTGTCGAAATAGCATGGGACGTTGTGTCCACCCTGCCAAAAACATGTGGGACATTTTGTCCAACCTGAAAAAAAAGACGTGGGACATTTTGTCCGCCTGGTCAAAAATGGCATGGTCCATGAGACGTTTTGATCACAAGTCGGACGGGCATCCAACAGCCAATTGGCAAAACTCTTTGCACTTCGTTTTGCGGAATATATTTGCAAATGTCAATTTTATGGGACTTTTCCCGTAATTAAGCATTAGTAGCCTAAACTGTGGGCACTAGCAAGGTTTATAGATTGTCCTTGGGTCAGTGCTTCGACCGCCGGGTTGATATGGCCCTCGCCTGCACGTCCTTCACCTTTCCATTGTCGTATGTTTGTGGTATATCGTTTTGCAGCAGTTGTCCAATGCCCTAAAAGAAAAAGAAACATGCGCCTCGGGCACTATCAAGGTTAATGGAGTCCCCTTGGGCCAGGGCCTGGACCACCGGGTTGATCTGGCCCTTGCCTGCGGCTCGGGCCATATCAACCCGGCGGTCCAGGCCCGGCATTTCTGGCAGTTCATAAACCTTGATAGTTTCCTCAGCTTAGGTTTCTGGTGCTTAAATAGGGCCGGAAGTTTAGGTTTCTTTTCGTTTTAGTTTTTGTTTGTATTGGGTTTTTACGGCGCAGTCCACACTAATTAGGGCATTTTTGAGCCGGTCAGTTTACCTATCCACACTTTTCCTGGGCGGGCGAATACTTATACGTAAGTTGTTAACCAATACAGTGCACATTCTTTCGCCAGAAACTGACAACTGCCCTTCTTTAATTTTAGTGCATTTAACAACTGCTGGAAAACGATGCACCACAGATAGGCGAAAGACGCGTTGTTGTTAGTCTGTTTTCCTAGAATTTAACGAAGCGACAACAGTAAAAATTTATCGTGACTGTCCGTAAAAATTCCCGGTTATCTTCGTATCGGGCATTATAAGTCTGGATTTGGACTGTTACAGCGCCCGTTGTGCATCTACCGCAGATTAGCGACTTGTACATGGTGATGCGTTTCTAGCCAATGGCAAACGTGTTTCATTTGTGATATGCACGAAATGGATGTAGGCCTTGAACAAAAAGAACTACCTTTTCCAAATCTAAATCACGATTTTCGTATACATTTCGTATTGGCAATGCTCAGATTGTCAAGCATTATTCTATACAGAGAAACTCTGGGTTTGGTGGCCCAAGAATAAAAATAAGCCTTATTTAATTCATCGACCAGGTACCGTTATAAATCAAAACAAAAACTGTTAAATCGTGCCAAGAACATTACAATTAACGTTGCATTTAGAGTGTCTGATATATCAGTGACTTCCCTTCTCACTTTGAAGTGATCTATGGCAATGTTTGGCGGATGTTAAAGCTATAGGAACGATACGGAAGGGTGATTAAGTCAACATAACATATTAGTTATAACGCTGAACAGTTAAAGTGTCTATCAGCCAGACAAAAATATTACCGCAGAAAATACCTGGCCAAGAAAAAGTATAATTAAGACGTGTCATATGATAGCGTGTCTTTGAAAAGGTGCACTCAGCCTGCATAAGCGCTTTCTCAGACACGAGATTCCCAGCTCTGTCGAAAACGATAGGGTCCCAAAGACATCTTAATATCGGACAGCGAAGTATCAGATCAGACTGCGCATTTGCGCACTCTGATCTAATTCTTCGCTGGCGCATATTCCGGAAGTCATATTTTCACGTGCCGCGGTTCAGTTTGAATTGGTCCGTGGCAAAACCTACCAAGACATATGTTGAAATAAAATCAGCTGGTAGTGACCATTATCAACAGTCATAGTGAAGAGAAAGAGCCGTATTCAGACGCAAACTGAGCTAAATATTGACCAGGGTCCATGTCTGTAACATCGTCCCTAATAAAACTGACTCGAAATTTGAAAAAAAAAGTTATCTTTGAGTCTATAACGATAAATGCTTATCAGTCTGGTCTATGCCAATGACCTTGCAAGGTGGAAATTTCTGCCGCGCAATGCCTTGTATTGCTAGCAGGTCCCGGAGCTGTTGGGGTTGACTCGTGGAAAATATACGTGATTTGTATTTCAAACTGATTTTATTCAAACCTGGTGGCCAACAGAGGCATCCATAGCACAGGCGAAAGTGACGAGACTGTTAATAAGCTAAAGTATCGCTCTCCGTAGTATACTATAAATTATGTTGTCGAAATTTAAAACGGAAATAGTTCACATGTTTACGGGCTGATTGTCCAGCATTCGTTTCGAACATTTTATGATAGGAAAGTCATATACTTATTACATGTACAATCGGCTGATGATGCGCTGTTCTGTCATTGTCAATAATAATAATTAATTTTATTAAAAAGTATACAATTCAATAATTGCTACAGTTCTGTTGCATGTAAATCAACAAACTAAGTAATGTATCTTAAATGTATACATGTTGTATCTGTATATACATGAACTAAGCAAATTTGCGTGTATTTATTTATACATTATATTGAAATTCTTAGGAGTTGTGAAAGACTGGGAGTATGTGTTTTATAGTTCGCGGAAAAATATATATTTCTATACAAGGTGTAAATAAGAGGACATCATAGGAGAAATTTCCAAGCTTGGTAAGTATCAACCTGCATTACCAATAGAGATAGTGAACGGCTGATCATTTTTATATACAGTAAAATTCCTATATTACGACCACGTTTGGAACTGTGCAAAAGTGGTCTTCAAGACCACTTTTGAACAGTCCCAAAGGTGGTCTCTGACCAGAGGACATTGTGTGCAGAACACAAGAAGAAGCAACAACTGCACCCTCCTATATAAGGTTTCAAAAGCAGAATTAGTCTAAATTTTTGGTGGTCTTAATAGCGGAATTTCACCGTACATTACATGTATTAGTACCGGCCCCGATAGCTCAGTTGGTAGAGTGTCCGCTCCGGGGAACGGGAGGTCATTGGTTCGATCCCGGGCCGCGACAAACAAAAGTCGTTAACAATGGTACTAGCTGCTCCTCGCTTGGCACTAAGATTTACGGGGTAGAGCTAGGGATGGTCGACCCAGTGTCAGGATAATGTGACTGGGTGTGGTATCATGTAATGTGTCTGGGACATGATACTTAAGTGAGGCAGCACTATAAAGGTGAGCATTGAGCTCCCTGTCGCAACCAGACACCGTCGTGATATGACTGAAAAATTGTTGAAAGCGACGTTAAACCCGAATTCACACACACACAATACATGTAGTAGTAGAAAAAGGTTATCGTCTTGTTAGTAATGACACGTCTAATTGTAGAGAATTATCAATCGAGGAGGAGAGTGAGTGAGTGAGTGTTTGAGTTTTACGTCCCACCAACAGCTAAGATCATACGGAGACGGGACCTCGGTTTAAAGCCTCACTTGAAAGTCTGGAGAAGCCCGGGATCGATCCTGCGACCACTGGTTTACAAGGCGAGTGGCATAACCACGGAGGCTTCTACCGAGGAGGAGAGACTAGACAAGCTAAACCATATATTGTTCGTTTTATTGCAAATAGATGGTTTTGTTTCCATATTATTCATTATAACGCCTAGTGGCTAGGCTCATTACGATAGTCACCCCATCACGAAAACACGCCTATATAATTCTGACCCCCTTGAACCCCACTTTTATACAATAAAACTGGAGTTTACAGGGATAAACCTTATTTTTTCTTATTTCTGCTCTAAAATAAAGATTGTGGGTACTCGTTAGAACCGCCTCGATGATCTATATTTTGAGCAGAAATAAGAAAAATATCAAAATTTTTTCATCTAAAACATTTGATTTTCGGAAGTAAACGTTTCAATTTATTTATATAGGTGTGTTTTCGTAATGCCTGCGATATAGTGCCTTTTCACTCAGACATCCAATTGGTTACTCTTCTAAGGAAACATGTCGAAATATGTTTCCTATCAATACAACAAACATAGGTTGTGGGCGCTCGTAAGAACCGCCTCCTAACCGTAACCTATGACTTGGAGTAGAAATAAGAAAAATGATGTATAACCGGTAAACCCCAGTTTTCTCTGTATAAAGTAGGGTTTTGTGTGTGGGGAGTGGGTGGTGTTTCTTTCAAGGACTTGTTCACATGATGAAGGGCCTGTTACATGTGGGTTTACGGCGTCCCGCAAACCCCCATGCTGACAAGACAACCGAGCGTGATCTCTGACAGGTGTACGGGCAGCTGTGGGGTAAGGCACAAGAAAGATGTTAGATGAATGACATGAATTATTTACAGTATCTACATACAACACTTACTAACACAAAACATCACAATTTGTTGCTTCTGTAGCCAACTCACGACGTCCGCTCCGAAAGCAAAACAATGTTCTGTGCTCGGAACGGGTGACGTGAATACCTACAGAAGCAAACAACAAAAACAACAACAAAAACAAAAAAAGAAACAACACAAGACGCGACTGGCCAGTTTATAACTTGGGGTTAATCCCCCTCTCGCGTGAAACTTCCTCTCGGGAACTAGTGCAAACTGCACACTAGTCTATCGACATAGTTGCCGATCACAGGTTGCCGATCACAGGTTTAGCGATCGTCCGAATATCCTGCAGGTTAGTTGACCTCTTTTATGGCCTCACATTTGTTGACAATGTACAATGATTCTGATTCTGGTCTACGCTGATTACGGCGGTCTGTCCGCCCTTGCTGGACCCTAACGCCTAGCGTCGTACCAGTACCTGCTGCTATGAAGCAGGGAGCAGCAGGTCACACATTGTCGTGCCTGCAAATTACGATAACTGGACTAAGACACGAGTCACAAAACATACATGCTATATCATGATCCCCCTCCCGGAGAAGTAAGAATATGTTCATGCATATACCGCTATTGCGCATGCGCCGACCAGACATACAGGCTGATTAGTGCATGCGACAAATAACCGTACAGCAGAACTCAACTTGACTGTGCATCAAATTATCAGCACCCAGCGCTTGACACAATAATACTCAAAGTTCATGTTTCCTTACTGAGCACTACAGAAATCAATTAATGCTCACTACTACTGAGCATAATACTCATCAAATTTTTGCTCACTACATTATCACAAGTAAGAGGCAATTGAACAGACCACGCCTTTGCGCTACCTGGTCAGCTGCCAATTACAGGAAACATAACAATCTCTATTTCATATCCTTCTCCGCGACACGGCTCACAAATATAGCTATTCACAAATTCAATACATTAATAACAGATAGAAACTACAACAGAAGATTTTCATCTATAATCCACAACATTTGTTAGTGTCTCATAAGGGCCAACACTGTTTGCCGTAAATTCTCTCTGTATTTGGTAGGCACCCCGTCACAACCGTCCTCGCGACGCCGATGACGCAGCTGACGTCATCCCCGCCGCTCAGGCCGTTATGACGTGTGGCGACCAAATACTCCCACTTATCATCATCACGTTCTTTATATGTACATACATGCACAAACTGAGTTATCAGACAAAAACGGCATCATTACAAAATGAACTCGTAATTCTTCTTGAACAAAATTATTTCTAATCAACGTGAACATGCTTGTAAAATAAAATTCATTACGGTTCATCATCACGGATAACCCAACAGGCTCTTGTAAGAGTTCGCCCTGATGATGAAGATATAGTTAAACCCGTCTTAAGTTTACGTCCCCTCTACACCTAATATCATATTGGGACGGAACCACGGTTTTCTAACCACAGCTAGTCAAAAGTCATGGATCAAACAAGTGACCCGGCGTTTATTAATTACATTCTACAAAAGGGGTCTAAAAGCCTAAATGAATCTAGAATGAGCGGGTGTCCAAACTTTACGTCTCACCAACATCTAGGGTCAGCATGAGACAGGACCTCACTTAGAAAGACTCATTCTACTACTGGAGAAGCCTGGGATCAATCCTGCGACGTCTAGCTGGCAAAGCTAGTAGCCTAATCACTACAGGCCACAACAGTGAATTCAGAATAGGCTTCAGAAAGTTGGGGTATACTAGAAGTAAACCCCTCCAAAACCTACAAGCATGTTCATACAAAAATAATACTAAACATAGATTTAACATACCTTTCAATATACTTTCTATTTCCCGACACGATGTTGTAGGTATACGTTACAACTTGACCTGCTGCTAAAGTGTTCGTTTTTCTCAGGGTTTATATATCTATGAATACTACCAGAAAATCATGCCTACTCATATTATCCTTGCTCAATTCGTGGCGAAGTGGAGATACCGGCCACAAATAAAGCTAGATAGCAAAAATCGAGTAGATAATGAATTTGCGTTCAAATAGTATATTTCCCATAGGAAAAATTGTTGAAACGACCCTATAAATCAATGACATGACTCCTGTCAAAACGAACACCCACACAACACGTGACGGGAATAAAAATCATATATGGCACAATTTGGCGGTTGGCGATTTTTTAGGCAAATTCTATAGGACTCGGCCTTATAGCGGCCCCCTGTATTGTAAAAACAGCTCTCTATAAACCACTCATGCATACATCGTATGATATGTGCATGACTTGTTCATGGAGCAGCACAGTTTGCGTACCATATTTCACCTAAAATATTTCACTCGCACCGCCCTACCATATATCTACTAAAATAATTTAGATGTGCATAAGCACCAGAGAGGTTTCCTATTCCATCTCGTAACAAAGGTTTCCCCTTTTGGAGAAAAAACAATCAGAAATGTTTTTTCTTTGTGTACAGAGATGGAATAGGATGAACCTATCTAAACAAGACAGCTATTTACACAACAACCGTGCGAAGAATTACCTACTAAGGTAGTCTGCCCCCAAATTTTCCTGGCCCCGAATTGCAACAATCCGAAATCTATACGGCTGTAGTTTCATTGCCCAACGCATAATTCGAGGATTGAGAACTTTTGCTGTTTGCATATAAGACAAGGGCTTGTGGTCTGTCTCAAGCAGGAATTCTACTCCGTAAAGATACTTGCGAAATTTCTCAACACCCAAGATAATAGCAAAACATTCCTTCTCTATTACAGAATAGTTTTTCTCATGAGGCAAAAGTTTCTTGCTGGCATAAGCAATGGGAAGTCGTCCTTCCCCTTCAAATTCTTGGAGCAAAACGGCTCCTATACCAACATCAGAAGCGTCCGTCCGGAGTATGAACGGATTCCCATCATGAAAGATAGGAAGACGAAGAATAGGACTAGACGTGAGTCTATTCTTCAGGGTCTGGAAAGCCTTTTCATGATGGTCCTGCCAGTCTGTGATCTTGTTTGGTCTACTTTTCTTAGTTAAATCTGTCAAAGGGGAAGCAATAGATGAGAAATTTGGAATGAAACGGCGGTAGAAACCAGCCAACCCAAGAAATGACTTTATTTGTCTCTTAGTAGAAGGTCGAGGAGCATCCTTTATAGCTTGTATCTTGTCTTCTTGCGGTCTTACTGAATGAGCAGCTACACTGTGGCCAAGACATTCGATACTGCTATACCCAATCATACACTTGGAAGGTTTTGCCGTCAACTTGGCTGTCCTAAGTCTATCCAAAACTTCACGTAATGACGTCAAGTGGTCTTTCCAAGTTTCGGTAAAGATCCACATATCATCGACGAAGCTATCAACGTTAGAAAGTTCGGACAGAATCATTCTCATCAACCTGCAAAATGTTGCTCCTGAGTTTACCAAACCGAAGGGCATAGTTTTGAATTGAAACAAGCCTTTGGGGGTTTCGAACGCAGTTAGGGGTTTTGCCTTAGACGTCATTTTACCTGCCAATAACCTTTTGACAAATCTAATTTGCTAAAGTATTTGTGCCCCGACACTCTATTTATAACCTCCTCCATATTTGGCATTGGTTCTGCATCGAACTCCGTCACTTTATTAAGTTTACGGAAGTCAATGCAGAACCGCACCGAACCATCTTTTTTAGGGACAAGTACTACAGGGGATGAATATGGAGATATTGATGGCTCAATAACTCCTAAATCTAACATATCTTGAATTTCCTTTTCCATTACATCCCGTACTTTATATGGTATTGCATAACCTTTTGACCTCACTGGTTCCGACGTCAGCAACTTTATGTCGTGTTCTATTTGGTCAGTTCGTCCTGGTACACTGGACAGTACGTCCGGGTATTCTTTTATCAACGTCTCTATTTCTTTACGCTGATCCTGCGTTAACATTTCTGAAATATTGACGTCCTTAAACGTCTCTGGTTGCTTTGCAGTAGGAAAAGCGCAATCTTCCAATGAGAATTCGTCAACGTCATCATTTTCAGTTGACGGAATGGACTCTACAGAAAGCAAGCAATGTGACGTCACATTCTGACGTTCCACATATTGCTTCAGTATGTTAGCGTGATATGTGTTAACATTTCCATTGACGTCAATCTTATAATCCATTCTGTTCACTACCTCAACCACTTTATAAGGACCTTTCCATTGAAGCAATAATTTATTACTGTCTGTCGGTAGTAACAACAGCACTTTATCGCCGACGTCAAATTTACGCGACCTCGCGCCTTTATCATAATAAGCTTTCTGCTTAATCTGAACCTTCTTTAAATTATCACGCGCTAATTTGCATGTCTGCTCTAACCGTTCCCTAAGCTCAATAACGTACTGATACGTCGAAAGAACTTGCTCATCGCGTACCTCTTCAGCCCATAATTCTCTTAATATTGCCATTGGACCTCTGACGTTACATCCATATAACAACTCAAAAGGGGAGTATCCTAAAGACTCTTGTGGGACTTCCCTTACCGCAAATAATAAAGCTGGAAGATATTTATCCCAATCTTTTGGACGTTCAGCACACATGCGACGTAACATCTGCTTTAACGTAGCGTGGAAACGCTCTATCAGTCCGTTGCAAATTGGGTGTCTCGGACTACACGTTAACTGTTGAAGAGAAAGAAGTCTGCTGACTTCCTTCATTACCTCAGCAGTAAACTGTGATCCACAATCAGTCAACATTTCATCAGGAATGCCAACCCTACTAAACATTTCAATAAGCGCTTCCGCGACACGTTCCGTCTCAATACTCGGTAAAGCTATCGCCTCTGGATACCTTGTCGCATAATCTATCATGGTTAAAATATACCGAGATTTCCTATCAGATCGAGGCTCAATTGGACCAACTATGTCCACTGCCACCCTTTTAAATGGCGTATCAATCAATGGCATTTTTCCTAGAGGTACTTTAGTGACCCGACCTTTCTGAATAGTTCTCTGACAAATATCACAAGATTTACAAAATCTAGCGACATCACCGCAAATACCGGGCCAGTAAAACTCAGTTACAACTCTATCCAATGTCTTCCTAATACCCATATGTCCAGACATAAGCGTTTCATGAGCCAGTTTCAACACCTTTCCTCGGAAACTTTGAGGGACCACAAGTTTGAAAGAGACTTTGTTACCCTTGGTGAACTCCCTATATGCCAAACCCTTTTTCTCAATAAACCTAGTTTCACCTCGGTTTAAACCACGACTCATAGTCTTGTTCCCAGATACAACCCTTTTCCTGATGTTTTCCAAAGTTGGATCATCAACCTGAGCTTGCTTGAAAGCCTCCTTCTCATCGTTAATGATCTGATCGGGAACCTTAAGTTTTCTGTAAGGCTTCTCATCCTGCCTAGTTTGAGACCTAGTTACAGCCGCAGCTGAGAAATGAGACATATCAGGAAGTTTTGATCCATCAATGTTACCGATAACCAAATCGTACAACGTATCATCCATACACAAAGCTTCAGTTTTCCCAGTGAAAAAAGGACAATCAATGTCAATCATTGCCAAAGGATACCTTTGTGTCGATTCATCAATCAACGTAACATTTGATTCCTTCCCTATTAACTGACTATCCGAAACCAAACTTCTCCGAACGACACAGCCTGTACACCCAGTATCTCTTAATACAACCACCTTTTTATTATTAACCAATCCTTGTGCCGTCGGTAACCTTGCCTTTAAGAAGTAACAGACACCTTCCCTAGTTTCCTTACTACACTCCTCCCTATCCGAAATCAAAGGATCACCAAACTTATTTTCAAAAATACTTCCAATCTCATCACCTTTCCTAGTTACTTCCGTCTGACAAAAACTAACTTGGTGTGCTGCGCCACGTGGTGTGCTATTATTTTTACTGCGTCCGCGAAAAGACCCTCTAAAATTACCACGACCACGTGTATAACCACGACCTACATTCTGCGTATTCTCACTCTTAACCTGAGAACCTTGAGTCTCTACGCGCCTGTTAAAATTTTCCTTAACACCGCTATCCCCAACTCCAGTTGCTCCTACCTCTGCGCTATACAATTGTTTCCTGTCGGGGTTCTTAAAACATTTAATTGTTAAATGCCCCTTACCGCATATGCTACACTTGATATCCGGTCTACCACTCGGTTTGTTCGAGTCAACTTTGTCCTGTTTACCCTGCGCTGCGCCTCTATTATCGCGTTGCCCCTTATTAATGCAACTATATACGCCCCCGCGCGCTTCTGCAAACAAATCTGCCTCCCTAGCCATTTCATCTAAATTACCAAACTGTTTTGGCTTCAGATGTACATACAGTTCTCTATTACATGACTCCAGGAACTGATCCCTTGCCATGAAATCACAGACAGCCGGAAAAGATTTTTCTATCTTTGCCATATTAAGCCATTTTTCTAAATAACTTCTCAGTCTACTACTGAACTGTATGAACGTTTCTGATTTCTCGGGCCTACTATAACGAAACTGCTTCCTAAATCCGCGCTCTGTCATGTCAAAATTCTTTAATAAAGCGTCCTTTAACTTTTCATAATCCGCCGCATCCTCATTTGACAACCGGTCATATACATCAAGTGCGCGCCCTTTGAGCAATGCACTTAAATACGCGGCCCAAACACTCTTATCCCATTTATTAGCCGTAGCATATTTCTCAAATCTAGATAAATAACTATCCATTTTATATTTACCTTCTTCAAAATAAGGTAACTTAGGATCCCGGGCATGAGCCACCTTCTCAGCTTTTTGCTTTTCAAATTCTAGCTCGAGCTTCGTTCTCTGTATTTCTAATTGATTCCTTAATTCTTGGTGCTGTAGCTCAAACCCATGTTTTATTTGTTCTAAATGGGCCTCACTAATCTCTTTTGCCTCCCTTTCAGTCTTAATGCGTGCCATTTCAAGTTCCTTATTAACATTCAACATAGCTAGTTCATGTGCCCTTTCCTTTTCCTTTTCTTCTAACTTAGCTAGTTCATGTGCCCTTTCCTTTTCCTCTAACTTAGCTAGTTCATGTACCCTTTCCTTTTCCTTTTCCTCAGACCTTAACCTTTCTAAATCCCTTTGCTCTTGCCTTTCTGCCCGCTCAATATCTTGCTGCTCTTTAACAAAACCTTGTAACTCCTTCCCCTCATAACCTAAGTCCTTTCCCATTTGCATTAAACGCTCCATTATTGATAACGTAAATCTCACGTTACTATCAAAACCACTATAAACTGATCAGTTATGATCAGTGATGATTGAATGGGCTTAACTAAAACGTTAAGATATGTGTTATACGCGTTAATCTAACTAAAACGTTAGTTATTAAAGCACACGCGATTTGAAATGTCAAATGCTTTCAGCAAAGTATGACGTTGCGTACTGGTAGTCTAATATGACGTCATAAACTGACGACGTTTACAGTAAGATGCTACAATCCGAAGTTTCATCACATTACAAAACTCCGATCATAACAAGTCACCATTAATGTTTCTATTACGTCATACCTAACCTCAAGCCACTGCGTAAATATTAACGCTACCGTTATGTCAACGTCAGTAAATTGTTAACGTCACTACGTCAGAACCATGTGTGGGTAAGATCAATTAGTAACCCCAGTTTAACTTAGAATGTCAGGTAACACAATTAAGTTGGGTCTACTTAAATTTTTCGTTACCAAGAAAAAGTGGGGTTTGCTCAGAAATTATCGACTTGTCAGTATCCATTCAGTTGAATACATGGGTTTCGCACTTCATCAACGCAGGAAGGAAGATTAAAGTTAATTTCTAAATGTGGCTGTCAATGCATTTTTTATTTTTTTTTTTTTAAAGTTGATGATTCAGAGTATCAATGTGCTGTTCCACAGCCGGGAACACCAGTCAGAGATCAAATCCCACTTCTGACACCAAATGTTACATGTGGGTTTACGGCGTCCCGCAAACCCCCATGCTGACAAGACAACCGAGCGTGATCTCTGACAGGTGTACGGGCAGCTGTGGGGTAAGGCACAAGAAAGATGTTAGATGAATGACATGAATTATTTACAGTATCTACATACAACACTTACTAACACAAAACATCACAATTTGTTGCTTCTGTAGCCAACTCACGACGTCCGCTCCGAAGGCAAAACAATGTTCTGTGCTCGGAACGGGTGACGTGAATACCTACAGAAGCAAACAACAAAACAAAAACAACAAAAACAAAAAAAGAAACAACACAAGACGCGACTGGCCAGTTTATAACTTGGGGTTAATCCCCCTCTCGCGTGAAACTTCCTCTCGCGAACTAGTGCAAACTGCACACTAGTCTATCGACATAGTTGCCGATCACAGGTTGCCGATCACAGGTTTAGCGATCGTCCGAATATCCTGCAGGTTAGTTGACCTCTTTTATGGTCTCACATTTGTTGACAATGAACAATGATTCTGGTCTACGCTGATTACGGCGGTCTGTCCGCCCTTGCTGGACCCTAACGCCTAGCGTCGTGCCAGTACCTGCTGCTATGAAGCAGGGAGCAGCAGGTCACACATTGTCGTGCCTGCAAATTACGATAACTGGACTAAGACACGAGTCACAAAACATACATGCTATATCATGATCCCCCTCCCGGAGAAGTAAGAATATGTTCATGCATATACCGCTATTGCGCATGCGCCGACCAGACATACAGGCTGATTAGTGCATGCGACAAATAACCGTACAGCAGAACTCAACTTGACTGTGCATCAAATTATCAGCACCCAGCGCTTGACACAATAATACTCAAAGTTCATGTTTCCTTACTGAGCACTACAGAAATCAATTAATGCTCACTACTACTGAGCATAATACTCATCAAATTTTTGCTCACTACATTATCACAAGTAAAAGGCAATTGAACAGACCACGCCTTTGCGCTACCTGGTCAGCTGCCAATTACAGGAAACATAACAATCTCTATTTCATATCCTTCTCCGCGACACGGCTCACAAATATAGCTATTCACAAATTCAATACATTAATAACAGATAGAAACTACAACAGAAGATTTTCATCTATAATCCACAACATTTGTTAGTGTCTCATAAGGGCCAACACTGTTTGCCGTAAATTCTCTCTGTATTTGGTAGGCACCCCGTCACAACCGTCCTCGCGACGCCGATGACGCAGCTGACGTCATCCCCGCCGCTCAGGCCGTTATGACGTGTGGCGACCAAATACTCCCACTTATCATCATCACATTCTTTATATGTACATACATGCACAAACTGAGTTATCAGACAAAAACGGCATCATTACAAAATGAACTCGTAATTCTTCTTGAACAAAATTATTTCTAATCAACGTGAACATGCTTGTAAAATAAAATTCATTACGGTTCATCATCACGGATAACCCAACAGGCTCTTGTAAGAGTTCGCCCTGATGATGAAGATATAGTTAAACCCGTCTTAAGTTTACGTCCCCTCTACACCTAATATCATATTGGGACGGAACCACGGTTTTCTAACCACAGCTAGTCAAAAGTCATGGATCAAACAAGTGACCCGGCGTTTATTAATTACATTCTACAAAAGGGGTCTAAAAGCCTAAATGAATCTAGAATGAGCGGGTGTCCAAACTTTACGTCTCACCAACATCTAGGGTCAGCATGAGACAGGACCTCACTTAGAAAGACTCATTCTACTACTGGAGAAGCCTGGGATCAATCCTGCGACGTCTAGCTGGCAAAGCTAGTAGCCTAATCACTACAGGCCACAACAGTGAATTCAGAATAGGCTTCAGAAAGTTGGGGTATACTAGAAGTAAACCCCTCCAAAACCTACAAGCATGTTCATACAAAAATAATACTAAACATAGATTTAACATGCCTTTCAATATACTTTCTATTTCCCGACACGATGTTGTAGGTATACGTTACAACTTGACCTGCTGCTAAAGTGTTCGTTTTTCTCAGGGTTTATATATCTATGAATACTACCAGAAAATCATGCCTACTCATATTACCTTGCTCAATTCGTGGCGAAGTGGAGATACCGGCCACAAATAAAGCTAGATAGCAAAAATCGAGTAGATAATGGATTTGCGTTCAAATAGTATATTTCCCATAGGAAAAATTGATGAAACGACCCTATAAATCAATGACATGACTCCTGTCAAAACGAACACCCACACAACACGTGACGGGAATAAAAATCATATATGGCACAATTTGGCGGTTGGCGATTTTTAGGCAAATTCTATAGGACTCGGCCTTATAGCGGCCCCCTGTATTGTAAAAACAGCTCTCTATAAACCACTCATGCATACATCGTATGATATGTGCATGACTTGTTCATGGAGCAGCACAGTTTGCGTACCATATTTCACCTAAAATATTTCACTCGCACCGCCCTACCATATATCTACTAAAATAATTTAGATGTGCATAAGCACCAGAGAGGTTTCCTATTCCATCTCGTAACAGGGCCAACTTTAGAGCATCGCCTTTTCAAACTGCGTCAATAAAACATTCGTATAACCTACCCATGTGACTTAAAGCATTCTGTCCTGTCTCCCAAACTTGGTATTGCTCTGAAGAAAAATTGTGATATTTTCCTTACATATTTATACACCAAACATGGGTTATCGGTGCTCTTTAGAACACCAAATGGAGGTGAATTTTTACTTGTACCCACAGCCTTTATTTTAGAGCAGAGCTAGCAAAAACAAAGTAAACCACTGGGAATGTATTTGTTTAGAAGTTTAACGGCCCAGTCAACACTACTTAGGTCATTTTTGAGCCGGTCAGTTTACCTATCCACACTTTTCCTGAGCAGCGACAAATCAGTACTGGGCACATTCTTATGCCAGAAATCGTTCTTTATGGGGTGGCGTTTTACTATATAATCCATATTTAAAGATATCCATAATTCGATTTATGGATATACAAAATTCGAATTACAGATATCCATAAATTAGCCGAATAATGGATATTCATAATTCGAATTATAGATATCCATAAATCGAATTATGGATATCTATAAATCGGGCCAAATTATGCATATCTATATTTCGAATTATGGATATCCATGATTCACCACAAAAGCCGTTGGTTTCAGTCATTATTTATTGTATTTATTTGCCAAAACGAGTTATGGATATCCATAAATCCAATTATGGATATCCATAAATGGACCGATATCATTTATTCGAATTATGGTTATCCATAAATAATAATTGATAGCCATAAATAAGTATGGATATCTATATATAGGCAATAAATAGAAAAGAAACGCCCCATAGTTCTTGAGTCCCTAGAAAAATCATTGCTGCAGATATACATACATTTGGATTATTTGATCTTGTAAATGTATACTGTGTGAACTCATTAGAATCGCATCGATGAGGGGATTCTACTGAGTATACACAACATACATTTATTTTCCATTGCTTGAAAAAATATTCATATTATGCCTCTTAGCCTGGCACTAAGGTCAACCCTAAGTGACTCGAACTACCCCAATATCGAACAATTTTTCAGGCCTACTTGCCTGGCTCTAAGATCAACCCTCAGTGTTTCAAACGACACCTATCTCCAACCAATGTTCATGGGCCAAAAGGTATTCGAGCCACTGAGGTTCGACTGTATTATTTTTCTTATAAATTCTGGAAACGGCCCCGCCCATCGGAGCTTGAAAAAATAGATGGGCTGCGTGATGCTTCCACGCTGAGCTGAAACCGACCGCACACGAGTACTGGTAAACCGCTTAGAGGATATAAATAAAAATCAAAAATGAGTTCCTTTAAGCCTGCCCTCGTAAAGCGGTGCGAGTTGGACCGTCCAAGCTCATGAACCCTAAATGTTTCATTGGGCGACCGGGCTTGAGATGTCATTTCATCTCAGTGTCGGGTAAAAGTACCAAAAAACTGCCACGGAAGCAACGCCTTGAAAATGACCTATACAGTGTTTGTGGGGAAGTTAAACCTCAATTCAAACAAATAAAACAAATTTCTGGATAAAAGCATATATTGTGGGTACTCGTTAGATCCGCCTCAATTATGCGGTTCTAGCCAGTACCCACATTCTGTCTTTATACGCAGAAATATGAAAAAAAGATATGTCACTTTCCCTTGAGAAATATGTGGTGTAGTGGTTAAGCTACTCGCTTCATGAGCCAGGGGTCGTGGGTTCGATTCGAATTTCGAAAGGGTATTTAACCGAAGTACCCTCTCCGTATTAATTTAGATGTTGGAGGGACCTTAAACTCACTTCTAACACAGTACGCCTGCATAGACAATGGAAAGGAACTGTGTGATTTATTCTGTATTCTGGAAAAAAAACAGGGCGGAAGAGAGTGACGCGAAAGGCCGCTCATATGACGTCACTTGTGAATTCTCTGACGTTTAAGAAATAGATCAGCTCTAGCAGTGATTTATTGAGTGATATTTCACTGTTTGGAGGTCAGTTGTAATGTAGATCAACTCACACGCGCTATCACTCAATAAATCATTGCACAAGAGCTGATCTAATTCGATTCTTACACACTAAAAGTCGACGTAAATGCTGTTGATTCCTTCAGATTCTCCCTATCTTCCGCCGTTGTTTGAAGGAATCTCGCCAATATAATTGAATGTATCACGTGCGTTCAACTGTTTTCATAACGTATTTTATACAAAAAGGAAGAGTCTATTGTCAGACATCTGTCAATAACACAAAGTCGGGAAATGTGTTATTACCAAACGTCTGTCAATAGCAAAAAGTCGTGAAATGTGCTATTGCCAGACGTCTGACAATCATTAGTAGAACAAAATCAGGTAAAACGCTATTGCCAGACGTCTGTTAACAGCAAAACACGCATGTTCAACTATATTAAAAATGTTAGCACTAAAATGGAAATGGCGAGATAAAATTCAGAGAGAGAGAGAGAGAGAGAGAGAGAGAGAGAGAGTTGATATACTATATTTTATCCCATGTAAAATATCAATGTGGTATTTTTTTATCAATTATAAAACACGATATTGAGAATTGCTGTCTAATCTGGATCTACACTGTTTGTAAGCCAGGCGCAAACACAGTGGTCAGAGAACTAATAATTAAGAGTCAGAGCTCTTTTCCACTAGGACCAAAGAAAGTGCGTTGATCTGTTGGATTATTGTTTGTTTCTAATGATGCTTTACGCCCCAATCATCACATTTTGGTCATTTTAGAAACGGTTGATGGTCTTTATCACAATTTTTCTGGACAAGCTTAGACCTCCTAAGCCGTCAATCAGTACCAAGCGCAAATCCTTCTCCCAGCTAGCTATAGTTGTCCTACTTGGACCAACGGAAGGAGGACTGTTTTTCCACGGAAAAAAAACGTGCCGGACCGGATCGAACCCGCACCATTCTTGTCTCCAGTCGAACGTAAATCCGACTGCCAAACACGACCCGGCTTGAATCAAGTAGAAAGACCACGTTTCGCTTTTGTGTACATATTCACGAACACCGGTTTCATTAACACCTATCACGGAAACAAATGAAGTCTTAGAGACGTTTGGCTTCTTCAGCATTCGTGCTGGTAAAATATTGCTCTAGCGACGAAATTTTGTACCCACACCCATATATTTCCAGCCAACGAAGGTTCATAAGTAAAAGCAGAAAAAAAGCTTTTCATAATCTGACTTCTGAATTACTTCAAAATGTACTTTACGGTCGTAGTGGGAAACAGACACAAACAGAGTAATATGATATAAGAAAACAAAAGTTAAACGGAAACTAATATATTCGGTTTCTGTCAGAGTGAGTGAGTGAGTGTTTGAGTTTTACGTCTCACCAACAGCTAAGGTCATACGGAGACGGGACCTCGGTTTAAAGACTCATCCGAAAGTCTGGAGAAGCCCGGGATCGATCCTGCGACCCCTGGTTTACAAGGCGAGTAGCGTAACCACTGCACCACGGAGGCTTCTCGGTTTCTGTCAGAATAAAAGGACAACAGAAACCCTTGGTTTCGCGAACAACAACAAAAAAAAAATCACCCACTTTCGAATTTCGACTATGAAAGACTCCGCATAAACCAGTGACAGTCACATATTCTTTGGTCATATTCGTATATTTCTGCACAGATCACTACATACAACTCAGGCGTCTGTCAATAGCATTTTTACCGAGTTTCTGCTATAGCCAGACGTCTGTCAAAAGCATTTTACCGAGTTCATGCAATTGCTAGACGTCTGGCAATAGACACCGAAAAAAAAATGTTACACCGTCTAACGTCAAGGTAACAATGAATAACGCCGTTTGGTCAGGGTCTGCACTGTTTGTTTAAAGTACAGGATTTTAACAGTTAACGCATCATTATCAAACCCCACTCATAGAAAACCAGATGTCGCTGATAAATAAATATTGCTTTTAGCCCGGCGTTTGGCAGAGGAACATTGAAAAAGTGCGTACATGTAGATCTACATGTGTATCTGTCTTCCGAATGGTACACTCATTTTGGTCACATTGCAGTAATGCGCCATTAACAACATTTATAAACCTATGAAATGCATATCCTTGCAATTTCAGTTTTGGGAAGAGAAAGATGATGTGGATAAATGTTGATATTTTTTCCATTAACTTTGTCAAAAAAGAAATTGTGGGTACTCACTGAAACTGCCTAACTGAAGCACTTCTAATGAGTACCAACAATTTGTTCTATTTCATATACGAAAACATATCCTTAAAATCCGTTTAAACATATTCGTTCTAGTCCAATGATAGAATTAATGCGTTTGTTTGTCTGAATTTGAATTTTACGACCAATCAACACTATTTATGTCAAATCGAGGGAGCCAATTTCCCTCACCACACTTTCAGGGTAGGCCTTTACATAAGCGGTTAGCGAGTGCAATGCACAGTCTTTCGCCAGAAACTGACAACTGCACTTCTAGAATCTGCGGAAAGGAGGGAATGACCGTAGATGAAATTTCGTGATCAGTCTCAACGAAGCAATGTTTCCGACCCCGGAAGGTATCGAAGTCGCGACCTCTTGATCACCTGTCAGACCCGCATCCGACCACCGAATGAATGCACATCACGAAAACACGTGTATTTAATTTTTACCCCATTGAACCCCACTTTTATATAGTAAAACTGGGGTTTATAGGGGTAAACGTTATTTTTCATTTTTCTGCTCTAAAACAGAGATTGTTGGTACTCGTTAGAACCGCCTCGGTAAGGCGGTTCTAACGAGTGCCTACAACCTATGTTTTGAGCAGAAATAAGAAAAACTATCTCAATTTTTCAAGTCAAAATCTTTGTTTTTTCGGAGGTAAAATTTACACTGTATTTGTATAGGCATGGCCAACTATATCTGACATTAGCCCGATGACTTTCAACCGTGACAGTCGCACAGAAAGTCAATATTGGGTTGTCTCCCTTTGACTGAGGCCTACGATAGATACCTATGCGTGTACCTGTCGTGTAATCAATATTGTGTTATAATCCGGCCGTGTGTGAAAATGACCCCGGGGGATATTGAACGATAGATACGTCTAGTTAATTTGGATCTGCGTGTTTTGGTACTTTAAGCGAGAAAAATTCTCGTTTTGTCAAACGGTTAAAATTGAGCCTTTTTGTACTTAAAATATTATCGGTTCTCATAAATCCATTTTTTTCTGGAATGTGATATTCCACATTATTTAAAAAAAAAAAAAAAAAACATTTTTAGTTAATGGACGTCAGATTGCATTATTTAAAATTGCATTGTTTAGTAAAGCAACATGTTCATAAGTCCATGTAATAAACCCCCCTGTAAACCCCACTTTACATTACAGAAGAGAGAGGTTTAGAGGGGTTACAATGTGTATTATCCGCACCAAGACATTGTATTTTTCATCATAAAAATAATGTGCTTTTTTTAGATATAAATTAACATTTCGAAGATAAAAAAGAAAACATTGTCACAAGGATATGTTTTCTTAATTGGTTGACAGTTTTGTTTGATTAGAGGTTTAACGTCCCCGTCAACACTGTATATGTCACGTTGCTTCCAATTTTGAGGGACTTTTACCAGGCACTGAGATGACATCTCAAGCCCTGCCACCCAATGAAACCAGCAGGGTTTATCTGCATGGACGGTCCAACTCGCACCACTTTTCATGGGCAGGCTTAGTGCCCCCATGCAGTTTACTAGTACTCATGTGCTGTGCAGTCAGTTTCAGCTCTGCTTGGAAGCATCATGCAGCCCAATCTATTTCTTCAAGCCCCGTTGGGCGGAGGCCGTAATGGGTTGACAGCAAAGGCCATGATCTAAGCTCGACGTCTGATCTGAGCATGCACTGTTTCCAGAATAAGTGTGCATGTTTGGGCTTTCCCTTCCAAAATGTACTTAAATCTGCTTGACTATCATTATAATGTTAACAAGTCCATGTCACTGATGAACACCCCTTCTAAATCCAACTTTATATAGAGAAAACTGTGGTTTGCTGGAACATACATGTATATTTTTCTATTACTTTCGTTCCAAACATATGTTGTGGGTATTCGTCAGAAGCGAGGCAGTTCTAACAAGATCCACAACCTATATTTAAAGAAGTAATAAACTATGACACATTTTTTTTTAATAACCGTTTTCTGCAACCTAAAGAATGCATTATTTCACATGAATGTGTTATCATAATGGTCGCAATGATTATTCAATATTGTAACATATCCATGTAAGGTAATGCTTACTTACACTGTTTGAAATTAACTTGACTAATCAAAACTATAAAACGAAGAATTAGGTTTTAATTACTCTTTATTTACCTGTAACCATTTTAATTATCTATAATAACATACTGCAAATTCAAACATCAAATATTTATTCTGGAAAGAAAGGTTCATTGATTGTTAATTTGTTTGTTTGATTCGAAGTTTAACGTCCCCGTCAACACTGTATAGGTCATTTTGGAGACGTTGCTTCCCATTTTGTGTGACTTTTACCCGACAATGAGATGAACTGACATCTCAAGCCCTGCCGCCTAGTGAAACCAATAGGGTTTATAAGCATGGACGTTCCGACTCGCACCGGCTTAGATCCACTGAGTGGTTTACCAGTACTCGTGTGCAGTCGGTTTCAGCTCTGCGTGTAATTGCATCATGCAGTCCATGTATTTCTTCAAGCCCCGAAGGGCGGGGCCGTTATTGATTGTTAATGTAAAGGAATATGTTCAAAATGCCGACAATAACAAACAACAAATTGGCCGATTTATCAAAAGGGACCAATCACTTACATATCTGCAAAATACATTACGAAAACACGCCTATACAAATGCATTAAAAACGTTACCACAGAAAAAAAAAATAGATGAAAACTTGTAATATTTTTCTTATTTCTGCTCAAAAACATAGATTTTGGGCACTCGACAGAACCGCCTAGGCGAGGCGGTTCTAACGAGCACCCACAAACTATGTTTTGAGCAGAAATATGAAAAATACCACAAGTTTTCATCTAAAAATTTTCATTGTTTGATTTTTAAATTTACAATGTATTTATATAGGCGTGTTTTCGTAATGTATCCGTTGAGACGAGAACCTTGAGTCTGAGTTGTAAGCATAGAAATGCAAAGGAGATACTCTTACTGATTTTAATGCGGATAAATCTGTCTTGACACAATAATTGCCGATTATCTATCTATCTATCTATCTATCTATCTATCTATCTATCTATCTATCTATCTATCTATCTATCTATCTATCTTTCTTTCTTTCTTTCTTTCTTTCTTTCTTTCTTTCTTTCTTTCCTTTCTTTCTTTCTTTCTTTCTTTCTTTCTTTCTTTCTTCCTTCCTTCTATCTATCTATCTATCTATCTATCTATCTATCTATCTATCTATCTATCTATCTATCTATCTATCTATCTATCTATTCTCAGTTGCTTCTTAGTGACTCAGTAAGCCTTAAATAGTATATTTATCCTGTCATCATTGTGTGAAAGGAGTAAAGATAAACACTTCAAGTTTTCAGTTGTTCACAAATAATATTCATCTTCCTTTTTTTTCTTCCTTTATTTATTTATTTGAAAATACACATGAAATATTGTTATATTCTCATTTATGCTGATAGCACAGAGTTTGAGCACTCGTAAGACCGCCTCGTCGAGGCTATTCTAATGCGGTCCAACAATCTCTGTTTTAAACAAGCAATAAGAATACTATATTTTTCCCTTTCCCCCCGAGAAAGTATTTGTGGCGGCCTGTGCCCTCAATGTCTCTTAGCTAGTTTATATGTTTCTCTTCCTTATTTTGTTCGTGCTAAACGAGTAAATCTTTCTTTCTTTTTTTAAATGACGATAACTTCATCATATACGCTCTTTCTTTCTTTCTTTCTTTCTGCTCAGGTAAACGACGCACGTCAATATAATCGTTCATGATGGATTGTTAATCGATCAATACATTGAGTAAGCACACTTCCGACTACCTGTCGATAATCGAATTATCAGCAAGTATGGTGACGCGCGCCGTTAAAATTTGCACCAATAGTAGTCACTAGACCAGTATGTGGCAACTTGACCTGTAGTTGTATTTAAAAAGTAATATCATAAACCTGGGGACGGTAAATAAAAATAATTCAGATAAAATGAACAATTAAGACTCCGGGTCTCATCCGAGATTACGCTTCTTGCTAAAAAGAATCACCGTTTTATCATCACGATAGCAAGTCCGTGTAATGAAAACCCTCTAACCCCCACTTTTTATAGAGAAAAGTGGGTATACATTATTTTCTTTATTTCTGCACAAAGACATAGGTTGTGGGTACTAGTTAGAACCAATCGCCTCTACTGACCGTGCATTTAGATAATATATTTATTTACAATATTTTTTATTTACGTTGTTTTACGCCGCAGCCATAGATATTTTTGTCGTATCGAGTTGTACGCAAAAATTACAGAATATAGACCATGCGTTTCTGAAGATTTAGAAAGTCAACGGTTTTCCTAGACATATTACTGAGCAATTACTGAGTTTCATGTCAGTTTAATCTATCTATCTATCTATCTATCTATCTATCTATCTATCTATCTATCTATCTATCTATCTATCTATCTATCTATCTATCTATGCGAGTTGGATCGTTCATGCATATAAACCCCTATTAGTGTAATTGGGTGGCAGGGCTTGAGATGTCATTTCCTCTCAATGTCGGGTGAAAGTCCCACAAAATTGGAAGCAACGTCTCCAAAATGACCTATACAGTGTTGATGGGGATAAATAAAGACGTATGTTATCAACGAAATGTTTCCAGCAATCATCCCAAACCTTTTCTTCTGTACAGGTACTCTATAGACCGGTTCTTGCAAATCTTGGATAATATGTATTTGTCTGTTGAAGCAATTAAAATAAATTTTAAAACAACAGTTCTAGCAATAACCCTCAACCTATAAGAAGGTACTGTGTCAAACGGATGTATTCTCGTAACTTGGACCCAGTATACATGTATAATTCACGGTCCCGCCCATCGGGGCTTGAAGAAATAGATTGACTGCATGATGCTTCCACGCAGAGCTGAAACCGACCGCACACCAGTACTGGTAGACCGCTTAGAGGATCTAAGCCTGCCCAGGCAAAGCGGTAGGAGTCCATGCTTATAAACCCTATTGGTTTCATTGGGCGACAGGGTTTGAGATGTCATTGCATCTCATTGTCGGGTAAATTGGAAGCAAAGTCTTCAAAATGACCTTAGTCCTATACTGTGTTGATATGGACGTTAAACCTCAAATCAAACAAACAAATCAAACATTTATATTCGATCCAAGAAATATTAAAAATAATAATAATAATAATAATAATAGATTCTCATTATCTAAATAATACCTATTCTGCTTAGAACTTAATGCATATGAATAAAGTTAATCTCTCCGGAAAGGAAATACAATATACCTTGCGCGCGTGTCCATTAATCTTCAGGCTTCCTGATGGTCAGTAGCCGGTATACAACACACATCACGTGTCATAAAAAGCGATAATTGTCTTCAGCTTAAATACCCGTGATGTCCCCCCCCCCCCCCACCCACTGAGTGAGCTGAAAATATATGGGCACAGAACCGCCAAATTGATATGGTTCTTACAAGTACTATCTACCTATATTTTGTGTAAAATCATACTGATTCCTGATAACCCGACTGTTTTATATAAACTTTGGTTAACATGCATATTCTTTTTCGCAGCACCATGGAGAGAACACCAGAAAAAGGGTACACACCTCATCTTAAATCACTTAAAGGCATTTATTCTTGATTATTGAGGACTATCATTTCATTACATAATATTATGTAGCCCCCAGTGCTGACTGGAGAGAAGTCCTCTGTCTTCAACAGGTAAGGGGCTCCCTGAGGAAAATCAATAATTTACTAAATGTTGATAAGTGTACATTATTGATTTTCCCCTTATGTACCTCAGTCAGAGGATTCAACAAAAGCTACTAATCACCCTATTAGGGGCCGCCTTTGATCAGCTAAAGATAGTACACCACAGGGGGCAATAAAACAATTATGAACACACGGTGTGTTTTACTGTTTCAGAATAAATGCCTTTAACAGTTGAAATAAATAAATAAATAATTTGAATAAAAAAAGAAAAATTTCTAATAATCATTTGATTATACATAAATGAATAGAATAGAATAATAATAATAATAATAATAATAATAATAATAATAATTATAAAATATACACATAACGATAATACATCCGTGCGGCATAGTGCATTTTTGATATCTCAAAAACAGTTAATTGGTCAAAGTAAACTCATCAATACTTGAAACATAGTTATAACCGCCTCACTGAGGTGGCTCTAACGAGTACCCACAACCTATGTTTTGGAGAAGAAGTGAAAAAAAAAATGAATACCACAGTAAACCCCAGTTTTCTCTATATAAAGCAGTTTTTAATTAGGTTTTCATTACAACCAAGATGATAAAAATGAATACAAAACAATTAACATAGGCATAAATGGCATCTTTACGGTTATTTTTTTTTTTATTTACCAGACTGAATTCACAATAGCATTTAAATAATCAAACGCCTGTTAGAAAAATAAATAAAAATTAAATAAACATTCCTCTGGTATTCCAACAAAACAATGTGCGAACAACGAAATGTCAGATTAGCCTGTATCTGAGTTATTGGAATAAGATATATATTATAACCAAGTTATATAATTTTTTTAGAAATTTCGTGACAAATTCACATGGGTTTCTTTCTTTCTTTCTTTCTTTCAGCTGTAATCATACAAACATACAAAACAAACAAATGTAATCATAAATCTTATTACTAGCAATGTTTATTTAACTTTGCGTAGTAAGTATAAAGAATGCGCAAAAATCTAATCAGGTCATGAAAATAAAAAAATACGTAAATAAATAAATAAATAAATAAATAAATAAATAAATAAATAAATAAGATGCAGATCAGACACCGCATTCTTAGATTAATTTACATTCCAAGGAGATGCCATGGCGAAGTTGTGTTGATTTTACAGTCGATTGAAACTGACCCGCTTTGGGATTACACGCGTGTGTAGACGATAAAGCTTTTTCTGAATAAGCACCAAATTTAATCGCAAAATGCCGTTATTAAATATTATTTTCAAATATTGTAATTGCTATCAAAATGCACAATATTGTATACACATTGCGTTTGATACGGGCGTTTTTTTGCAATATCAACAAAAAGTGTAGATTTTAGCCGTTAAAGTCGGTTACTGTCGTTGTTTTTCCACAGATTTGTATGCTTCAAGTAAGGATTATAGGCTATTAATTTGAAAAAAAAAATGCCGGCAGTTAATTAAATAAAAGTTCCACTTATTTGATATCGTTTTGAAGGAATTTAAACGGACAATAAAATTTAATCGGAACATCTTTATCAAATTGAAAAATAAAAAAGTTATATTTGTTTAAAAATTGTTTTCCATTAAAGCCCCTGCTATTTCCAACAAGAGATTCTGTACAGGTAAGCCGAGAAGGTCAGCGCACAGTAAAAGGCTTAATCCTTTGCGCCAAAGGCATAAATGTCAATAATAGTTGCGGATGCGTGTTTTCGTAATGTTTCGTTTTTTTTTTCGGCGATAAAGTTTAGAATGCATTTGTATAGGCGCGTTTTCGTAATGAAATATGTAAAAAAGCAAGGCCTACTTACTTGTCATTATACTTTAGTTTGTAATTAGGTTTATAGGCATATCAAGTGTAAAACCTTTGATACTGGCTTTCGAACTTACACAAAACCCATAAAGAGCTTATATATTAACAACTAATTAAGTAATAACTTCAAAGGACATTATATTGGCCTGGACTATCGAAAATAAGGTTCGCGCATGTGCGCCCAGTGAAGACGCTGATCAGAGTTTCCGCTGTGCGCTGTATGGATGCCCACAGACTCACTCGTTCTTCCTGCAGACCGGGAACCATGTATTATGACTGAGTGAGTACGGTGGTTGATTTTTGTCATCGCTGTACGCACGTACTCAAAAGCACTTTTCGCTTGAGTAGACACATGTAATAACCGTTTTATAACAGATCATCATGAAAACACGTCTATATAATTGTGACCCCTCTTGAGCCCACTTTTATATGGTAAAACTGGGGAATACAGGGGTAAGCGTTATATTTCTTATAGCTGCTCTAAAATATAGATTGTGGCTACTCGTTATAACCGCCTCGATGAGGCGGTTCTAACGAGTGTCCACAGTCTATATTTTTAGGAGAAATAAAACAACTTTCATAATTTTTCATCTTAAAATTTTCGTTGTTTTTTTTCGGCGGTAAAGTTTACAATGCATTTGTATAGGCGTGGTTTAGTAATGATTTACTTATAATTGTCATTATACTTTAGTTTGTAATTAGTCTTATAGGCATATCAAGTGTAAAGCCTCTGATACTGGCTTTAGAACTTACACAAGGCCAACAAACGGCTTATATATTAACAACTAATTAAGTAATAACTTCAAAGGACATTATATTGGCCTGGACTATCGAAAATAAGGTTCGCGCATGTGCGCCCTGTTAAGACGCTGATCAGGGTCTTCGCTGTGCGCTGTATGGATGCCCACAGACCCAGTCGTTCTTCCTGCAGACCGGGAACCATGTATTATGACTGAGTGAGTACGGCGGGTGATTTTTGTCATCGCTAAAGGCACATACTCAAAAGCCCATTTCGCTTGAGTCGATCCATGTAATAACCGTTTTATAACAGATTTTCTGTTATGACAAGCACTGGTAAGGATATAAATTACTTCGTTATCAGCAGGCCAGTCAGATGATGTGCGCTTTCAGTAAACCAATTTTCTTCCCCACTCTCAGTAAGCAGCTCAGTTGTTATAGATATTTAATGATTTGTTATCATAATATCTCTTGAGATGTTATTATGTGTGAATTATGTGAGCACACTATCAGTTAAAGCAGGCACCAGCCTATATTTGATCTTGAAATGATGTCTGACACAACAAGCTAGAAACGAATGTAAGGGATTTTACTTTTTCACATTTTCCGCCATATTGAGGGCCTCCTTTTCAGGGCCTCGTTTTCGCTTTTCATCACAAAAACTGATTTTTTTTTTGATAACATTCTGATATTTATTTTTCTGCTCCGACACTTTGATTGTGGCAACACGTTAGAACCGCCTCGGCTAAAACAGACTAAAACATAGAAAGTGATTAACAAGGACAGTGTGAATTTTTTCGTCATAAACTGGCAATATTGCCCTTTTTAATTCGGCGGAAGGCTGAGCATGACCCTAGACAAGATTACATGGCCAATCTCCACGAATATCTGTTTCCGACTCGGCAGGTAGGAATCCGCAATCTGCTGATCACCAGTCGGGTGCAGCTCCCGGGGATAAGGGAATCAAAGCACTGAAAGTGCTGATGGGGCGATTGGATAGCGTCAAGCAAATTTTGCACCTGGTTGGTAGTTTTTACAAATTCAGGCTTAAAGATTAAAATAATTTAAATAGGGCTTGAATATATTGAGGGTCACTGATGAGGCCTAATTTGATGAAACTAGCTAATATGGCCCAGACAATTCGTACCCTCTACGTTTGTATGTCTTGTTTCCAAAGCAGATGTTTTTAGAGAAGACATTAACTATAGCTGTCTGGTCGCCACAATTGTTTTCATTGTTGTTGTGGTTGTTATTAATTTCGATTTTATAGAACAAAATATATATTTCTTTATCATAAAAACGCCCTATAACCGCGGTAGTCACGGGTTTTACCCTCACGTGCTATTTTTAGATTCCCCCCTGCCCTAAAAACAACATCCAGTTGTATGTCATCCGAGAAATGCGATGAGTTTTTTACGGCGTAGCCGTTCTGGTTTTGCTTTTGTCCTACATTTTTCGTTATTCCATTGGTCAATAAAACCACATGTCCAAGGCGATGACCATTTCATTGGTCAATGATTTGCATAAATAAATCTACTCAAAAGTACTACAGTTTACTGAAGTTTTAACCTAGGAAATGTTTCGTTTTTTATGTGAGACATGAATGAAAAATATATACAGTTTCGGCTTGCTCACCGTCTTGTCCTTTGATGACCATACGTCATATGTATAATTGTGTTTCTAGTGAATTCTGTAACTGCTGCGGTGAATAGCTATTTTGACCTAATTTCACGCGGTTGGTCTATATAGCGAAAGGAACCATTTCGCGAAAGGAAGGTTCCTTTCGCGAAAGGAAGAATTTTCTGCGAAAGGAATTGTTTGTTTGATTTGAGGTTTAACGTCCCCATCAACACTGTGTAGGTCATTTTGGAGACGTTGCTTCCAAGTTTGTGGGACTTTTACCCGACATTGAGATGAAATGACACCCAAGCCCTGTTGCCCAATGAAACCAATAAAGAGATATAGCATGACAAAAACATGTAATAATCGCATTACAAATTGACAGATGTTTAATTTACAATATATGCTAAATAAAAGTTGCAGTGTATCATTTGTCTTCAGCATACTTTATGTCCTCCATTTTAACACAAAATGGACATTTTCGAATATCATTAATGTTATATAAATTCTGAAAAGGAATAAGTGTAATTTGAGTTTTAATTAGGTGCACATAAGATCAAGTTTCCGTCCGTTTGTCTGCTCGTCCGTTTGTTCGTCCGCCTATGCGTTTACGTTCACCATAGCGACAACCCGAAATGTTAACCCTAGAATTTGTGTTCAAAAACAGTAAATGATAACGTTTTCTTATTTGTTGTGCATATACTTGAGATCATATGCTCTTGAAATGAGGTCATGTTTTTAACCTTGACCTTTTACATTGACCTTAGCTCAAACAGGCGGGACACCGCCCTCTGCAAAGCTATTTTTCCTCGCGTGACATCTGAATTGTTTGAATACAGTAAACCAGTTCATAGCTAGACAATTGTTGCTGTCACTATTGTAGCTCATATTGCACGACCCGCAGAAAAAGCGACCGACTGAAGTCGGTTGATTTTCTAAGAGTGCCCTAAAATCACCGTGTCATTCTGTCAGTCTGTCTGTCCGTCCGTAACCCGTTTGTGAAAATTGGTGATAGTGACTTAACCGCTTGGAATATTTAAACAATTTTTGGCATACTAATAGATATCAATGAGATCTAACCAATGAACTTACGAAATACATGTATTATATTCCATTTAGTATAGGCTAGCCGAGGCGAAAAAATGTGAACATTTTCGAACTGCTTCTCCTCGGAAACCGTTGGGCCGATTGAAGTCAAATTTCATATGGAGCCTCTATGGGATGGGGGAAACCAAAATTTGCTCATGGGGTCCAGGTCACATGACCCAAATGGCCGCCAAGCCATATATGGTCTGTCTGTCTGTCTGTCCGTCCGTAACCCGTTTGTGAAAATTGGTGATAGTGACTTAACCGCTTGGAATATTTAAACAATTTTTGGCATACTGATAGTATCAATGAGGTCTAACCAATGAACTTGTGAAATATTACATTCCATTTAGTATAGCCTCGCCGAGGCGAAAAATGTGAAAATTTTCGAACTGCTTCTCCTCGGAAACCGTTGGGCCGATTAAGGTCAAATTTCATATGAAGCCTCTATGGGATGGAGGAAACCAAAATTTGCTCATGGGGTCCAGGTCACATGACCAAAATGGCCGCCAAGCCATATATGGTAAAAAACCCTTCAAAATAGTCTTCTCCAGAACCACTTGGCAGATTTCCACGAAACTTGATAAATAACATCTGGGACGTAGGCCCATCATAAATTGCTAAACTGGTGACCCTGGGTTGACCTTGACCTTCTTTGTGCCTAGGTCAAACTTTGACACATATGCTTTTGTATTGGAAAAGTGAGAATTTATTTTATCCTGCAAACGATTCAGAATACAGTACTAAAGTATTAGATATATTTTTGCTCCTTACGATAAGGCGCATTTATTGGGGGAACCGTTTTAGGTCCAGGACACATGACCAAAATGGCCGCCATACCCATATATGGTAACACTCATCAAGCTAAAAGCATCCGGCGGGTCGTGCACTTCAGCTGAAGCACTGGTTTCTAAACAACCTTCCAATTAAATCTACGCCGCATATCTTTTTTAAAGATATTTCTTGTTTCTACTACCCAAAAAGCTTCTTCATTGAAGGAAATACCCCAAAATGATATATGTGGCGAACATAATCGAACTCTGTAAGTAGAGTATTTAGCCCATTTTGTACTGAATGGAACCTGCTAGCATATACGCACAAGATCATTTCAAAATTGAGGGATGTCAGGTTGTGTCTTTCTTCAAAATTTATCTAAAAATAGCTTAGTCGTTTGCAAACAGCGTAGGCCCCAATCAGACACCGCAAAGGGATGTTTGCCAGTTACACGTGTTTGGATTTGTGGTACAAACATTTGCATTTTGCAGTAAGCCAAAATTACCTCTGCCTATCATCATGGGACGATAACAATCGCCCCCAAAAATATGAAAGAAGGCGTATGCATTAAGTATAATACAAATCTAAGAGATGCTGCGTTTTGAGTTCTTAGGATAACATTTCCACATGAAATAGTGTTTTTTAAACTTGCAAAACTTGTTTTATTTGTTTCATTTACTTATTTTTCTCTGATGAAAACTTGTGATAAACATATTTGCTTGATGATACTACCAACAAAGAAAGCTGTTGCTCGCTTCTGCTCCAAGATAAAGGTTATGTGTGCTCATCAGAACCCTCTCAATAGGTTGTGGGTACTCGTTAGAACCGCCTCATTGAGGCGGTTCTAATGAGGACCCACAACCTAAGTTCGCAGTATAAATAAGAAACATATCACAAAATTTCACCAGAAAACACCCGGAAGAATTCACTCTGTCACACGGATGCGTTATCGTAATGAAAAGACATACACCAACACATGATATCAAAAGAATGACCGCCTTAAGTACTGCAGCACAACACAACCACTTGACGCATTCGATTCCGGAGTAACAAACATTCAACCCAATGATGAAAGGTCTTAAAATGAGTATTTAATTCCCTGCCTTAAAAACAGTTCTCTTTGTTTCAGTTGAGATTTTACCACCCCGGCAATAATATTTAAGGTCATTTTGGAGACCATGCTTACGATTTTGTTAAACATTTACCCAACGTTGAGATGAAATGACACCTTACCCCTTACCGCCAATAAAATCGCCAGGTTTTAAGGAGCGGTCCCACTCGCACCGCTTTTCCTGGGCATACTCAAGTTCGGTCCGTTCATCTCTTCGCGGAAGTACCAATCAGCCCAGCCCCGATAGGCGGGGGCCTCCGACTTGTTTGTACTTGGCAAAACTTTATGCGAACTCATCCCGAAAATACGTCTATATAATCCTGAGCCCTTGAATCCCACTTTTATATAGTAAAACTGGGGTTTACGGGTGTAAACCTTATTTTTCTTATTTCCGCTCTAAAATATAGATTGTGGGTACTCGTTAGAACCGTCTCATCGAGGCGGTTCTATAGAGTACCCACACTATATATTTTGACCAGAAATAAGAAAAATATCACACTTTTTCTTATAAAAAATTTAGTTATTTCGGCGGTGGAGTATACAATGTATTTCTATAGGCGTGTTTTCGTAATGTGCTCTTGAAAATGACTTTTACCAATATTCTTAGGAGATTTGTAACCACTCAAGCCAGTTTCCGAACGTCTTTCTTGCATAAGTATTTGTCAAAATGTTACGATATTGAATCGTGGTGACGACAGAAATTTTAGACAAAAAAGAGCGCAACCCTGCTCAAGTACATGCATTTCTGCATTTCTCTCTCTCTCTCTCTCTCTCTCTCTCTCTCTCTCTCTCTCTCTCTCTCTCTCTCTCTCTGCTCTCAAATCTGACGAGAACCAAACGACCGTTTAATTTGGCATTAGATAATGTCACTGTAAAAACAATAGGAGAAAAAGCAACAAAAAAAAAATAACAATATTATATCCTACGTATTTTATGTTATCAACACTGCAAAAGTACATAAAAATACACTAAAGAATAATGTCTTAGAGACAATTCTACTTGTTCACCTGTGCCTCAATCCTAAATTCTTGCAGCACGATTTACATAACAGCTTGGTGTATCATGGAATTCGAGGAAACCTGAAAAAATAGCATTTGCGGTGAATGGAGATTAAAATCTGCTTCCGCATCAGCGTGAGCTGGTCGGATCTGTCTGTGTGCACAGGAATTCTAAAAGGATCGGCGCTAAAACATGCGTATCCCATGTTGTAACTTTCAGTGTGAATACGCAGAGATTTAGTCATGACTTTACATTACAATGCCCGTTTAGAGGTTGTTCTTTGCATAGTTTTAATTAGAATAGTTTCGAATCATCTATTTTCGATTACTCCGACACCTGAAAGCACTCAAATATATGTATTATCTTTCCACACTAATTGCTCCATCAAGAGTTACATAAGTAATTGTGTTTATCCTACAAACTATTTGGAAGCGTTTCTCGTAGTCTAACAAAACTACGAGGGTAGGTCAAACAATTTACAGAACGAAACACAGTAAAACGTCTATAAAATTTCTGACCCCATTGAACCCCACTTTTATACAGTAAAACAGGTGTTTACAGGGGTACACCTTATTTTCTTTATTTCTGCTCTAAAATATAGACTGTGGGTACTCGTTAGAACCGCCTCAATTTATATGTGGAGTAGATATAAGAAAAATATCACAACTTTTCATCTAAAAAATCGTTCTTTTCGGCAGTAAAGTTTACATTGTATTTGTATAAGCGTGTTTACGTAATGGATGGCTTGAACACCGGTGGCTCATTTACCACGACTGTTTCGAAATCGTTCCCTTGCATCACAAAAGCACGCCTATATGATTCTGACCACATTGAACCCCACTTTTATATGTAAAACAGGGGTTCACAGGGTTAATGAGTTAGAAAACTTTCACGCGGACCAAACCAATACTTGTTTGAACCACAGTGAAAGTGAGGGTGAGGGTTGGAATACTGTAAAGTTAACTTAAACCCAATAATTTCGATTGGCCGTTCCAGGTCGGTGTTTTTGCTGTGGGATACTTCATGTTTTGTGTTGGTGGTTCGGAATCTTTCCCTAATCATATATGTTGTTACTTTGATTATTTTGATTCTTCCCCATTTTGGTTGCGCATTTTTGTTACGTTTGTCCGTTTAGTTTAAAGTTTGTCATGCTGGTGATTCTGATTCTTTCACCCATTATGTACATTGCTCCTTTTTAGTTAGGTTTGGTTATTCTGAGGCACCACCTTTTTACGAAAGAGCTGCTGATTCGGTTTGCCAGTTGTCCGTTTTGTCTACTGTCATCGCTCCATGTTCCGACTTCTTTTGGGAAAAATTTGGGATCCGATTGTATCAGTTCCCGGTCGTTTCTCTTTTTAAACCTTTTTTTTTTCTTATTTCTGCTCTAAAATTAGATTATGGGTACTCGTTAGAACCGTCTTATGGAGCCACAATCTATAGTTTTAGCAGAACTAAGAAAACTATTGCAATTGTTCATCTTAAAATTTTCGTTTTTCGGCGTTAAACTGCACAATGTATTTGTACATGTATAGGCGTGTTCTAGTAATGGAAAAAAGTTCCAATAACTCCAGATATCAATATATTTGGGATAATTTCAGGTTTTATCTTGAATAAGTTCTGAATAGTTAGATCCTTTGGAAGCAAAGAAAACACTAAATAAACGAAAATATTAGACTCGGTTTTATTGAGTCTGTTCATGACCAGTACTGAAATGTGCTACACCGGCCACGCCCCCTAGCACCGGCTTAAGCAGAACTCTATTTTCAAAATGATTCTAAATGGACTCAATGAACCCAAAGGACCAGAAAATATAATCTGCACTATGATGGATGCACGGGGAGACTTTTACGGCCGCCACACGACACAGCAACAGCTGCAGTGAAGATAAATAAGTTCTGCATTTTGTATGTACTCACCAAAATCGCCTAAATGAAACCATCCTAAAGAGTACATACGGAACACATTTATTTTGAAGAAGAGGCAAAAGGTTATTTTGTTTACCCTGAAAATGTATATAACATTTACTGATCAGAAGCGCCCCCATGAGGTGATGGCAAGCCTCGTGATGCCAGACAGTGACCCTCATCCAACCCTCACACCAATGTAAAATTCTTATACTGTCACCCTACGGTGTGCAGTTTTTTTCTCTGGAAAAGTCATTTTAAATAACCCTATATAAACGCATAATTATACATGGGTGTTAGCTTATTTCTAAAGCTTAGTCGCATACACGTATGATTGTTGATCGGAAGGTTGCGGATTCGATGCCTGCCGGGGACGGCAATGTTGTTTCGTGGAAACTGATCATGAAATCTTCTCTTTCAAAAGGGCAGTTGTCAGTTTCAAACAAAAGAATGTGCGTCATAATGGTAATACTCGCCAGGAAAAGTGGAGATAGATCAACTGACCAGCTCGATATGACCAAAAAGTGTTGAGAAGGCCGTTAAACTCCAAAGTCTTATTTCTGATATGAAGAACACCCAACACTGGGATGTTCTAATTAAAGCAACTTAATGCTTTGTCGTTTATATCAGTTTACTATGTCAGTTCAACCCATTTTCTACCGACCGGAATTGTGAACCTTATATACAACACAAGTCCAGTTCAAAATTTAGTGGTGTGAAGTTGTGTTTTCTAAATATATTTGAAAAAAAAAATCGCTGAGCTTTTTGCAAACAGAGTAGTCCAAAATCAAAAGCCAAGCTGGGTGGCGTCTGATCTGGGCCTGCACTTTTTGCTGCCGTTTGGGGGGATTCGTTACAAAATGGGTTAATGCACAACAATCACAAACTTTGGATGAACATATCTCGGACACCCTATAGCTTATCAACGAACTTTAAGAGTTCACAGCTGAAGCGTGACAAGACTATTCCATGTTTTAAGGGAGGCAGCTTTCGGATATCTTTTTTCACAGATTTTTAAACATCTAAACAAGAATTTTGATAATGCCATTATGTAGAAGTTGTGGCCAAGTGAAAAAATTGCGATTCAATACGAATCTTACTAAAAGTTTATTGCCCAACGTAAAATACCAACTAACGGCGACTTACCTAAAACACGGATGAGTCCAAAACTAAAAGTGCAGTCACGTCTCACTGCGTTTTGAAAGCCTATAGGCGAGCAATACTCACGTTATTTCAATATACACCACATCCGAATGAGCTACCGAGTGCGGCCTCACCAGAGAGGTAAGTTTAGCTACATGTACCTACCCCGGCTTCTCTCCATCTCAAGTCATGCTGTACAAATTACCATTTAAAACAGAAAGTCATAATTTAACCCCATGTTACCACATTATACTTACGTCTGACTGGTGGTCAGGAGGACGCGGGTTCGATTCCTGCTGGGGTCGGCAACATTCTTTTATTGAGATTGATCATGAAATCTTTTTTGATGTCATTCTCCCCCTAAGGGCAGTTGTCAGTTTCTGGCGAAAGAGTGTGCACTGTACTAGTTAACTGCTTATGTATAAAAATACAAGTGACGGCAATGAACAGGAAATGATTCAATTAACCTACAGCTCTCGTCAGAGACACTAAAGGGAAAGAAACACAAACATGAAATGGCGTCAGTTTAGTTTCCACGGTTCAACCAACGAGGATAGGTTGATTCGAACCACGGTTGACAGGTTCCCAGTTTTCCCTAAAGCGATGCAGAACATTAGAACCAGTAATTTCTTTCATAGGCATCGATTGGTTGTTGAATGACGTAGGGGGTACAATAAAAGTAACAATAACCAATCTAATCTAAATTTGTTTGAACTTCCTCTAGGTCACCGCTGTGGGTTTGATCCTGGTTCGGGTCACGTGTTAGTCGTCAAGTTCTGCAACGGATCGTCCTCTGGATAATCCGGTTTTCGCCCACCTCTGATTAACGATCGGTTCGTTATGAGTGAAATAATCTTGAAAAGGCCGTAAAACCTAAGCCAAAAAAGTGTACTTCTGAGCGGATAGAAGAGCTATAATGAATGCTCCTGTAAGAGACCAAATGCTTTATTACATTGTCGTGCTGACAGTGTGACTTTTGCCTGGTTTCGCCAGCTGAAATATAGGGGAATTGCACTGATATTGGTGAATACATAACGCCCATGAGATATCGTGTATTTTTCACATGTCCAAAATGCCTACTTTACCGATTAAAATCCTTGATATGTTTTATTGATACCGCAAACACAGGTTATGGGTGCTAGTTAGAATCGCCTCATTGAGGCGCTTCTGACGAGTACCAACAACATATGTTTTGGAGCAGAAATAAGAAAAATAATATTTACTCCAATGTTTTCTGAAAAACAAATCGGGTTTAATGAGGTGTTCATTTTACAGACTTGTTCACATGATGAGTCTTCATCGTTGTGAAGTAGAAGGGTCCGATCTTGTGCTTGTCCGACTCCGGGCTATTTTTTCACCAAGATGGTCTGCTAAACCTTTTGTAATACAACTACAGTCGAACTTCGATGGCTCGAACACATATGGCTCGTTTACCATGTTTGAGTCGAACCCGTTTTTGAGTCCCTAGGGAATTCCTCTGCATAAGATTAAGTGTGGGATAATTAAGGATATTTTTGACTTTTATCTTGCAAATGTATGCTGTGTGTACTCATTAGAATCGCCTCAAGGAGGCGATTCTAATGAGTACACACAGCATATATTTATGTTACCG
This sequence comes from Lucinisca nassula, assembly GCA_963580285.1. NCBI lineage: Eukaryota > Metazoa > Mollusca > Bivalvia > Lucinida > Lucinidae > Lucinisca > Lucinisca nassula. The sequence goes on from OY757019.1 coordinate 21,392,707, forward strand.
AACACCGAACAGATGTCCAAAAGTACCCCCGTTATGTTTTCTGGAAGCATGCAACATTGGCTCGAACTACCGCTGTCTCGAACAAATTGCCATGGTCCCATAGGGGTTCGAGCCACCGAAGTTCTACTGTATTATTATATTTTGCGTCAATACCGTAAATGCCTCAAAATATGCTTAAAATCAGAATCAGAGGATAAGTTGAAAGTGATGTCAGGGAATGTTTATGTTGTTTTGTTTGTTTGAATTATAGTTTTAACGGCCCAGTCAACACTATTTAGGTCATTTTGAGCCGGTCAGTTTACCTATCCACACTTTTCCTGGGCAGGCTTATACGTAAGCGTTTAACCAGTACAGTGCACATTCTTTCGCCAGAAACTGACAACTGCCCTTCTTGAATCAGCGGAAGGGAGAGAATGACCGTAGAAAAGATTTCATGATCAATCTCCACGAAAGAATGTTGCCGACCTCGGCAAGTATCGAACCCGCATCCTCCTGATCACCAGACGCGCATCCGGCTGAGCTACCGAGGCCGGCTTTTTGTTGTTGAGCATTGGCCATTGTTGTCAAAAGGTAACGAAGCTTCGGTAATAATATTGGTAATTATAACGGTATAATATGTCCTTCCAACCAATGGTGGGTATGATAATGATAACCGTACAAACTTTCAAAACTACCGGCGGTGTTATTATCTTTTTCGTCACTGTCTACTTATCTTCGGACAACCGTATATGTACAGGTCGATGAAATTTTACTGAACATTACGTCTCACAAGCCGGTCCATCTGATACCGTTATCTAGGGATGACAATGTCATCAGTAAAGGCAAACTTCTGAAATAAAAGCTGAACCTCATTCTCATGCGCAACAATAGACCAAAGTGTTTGAATTATAAAAGATAGGAAATAAAAATATGACAAAATTGTCGAGAAGAACTGAAAACTTAAAGACAAATACATTACATAATAATTCAGTGGTAGGCATTGTTTCGAATGTAAGTTTACTGTACGCAGAAATGCTCGTGAATAACAAATAGCCAAGTGGTTTCAGTTGCAGCTCGCAACCATTGAAGTGCCCGGTATTTTGAGGACGAGAAAAGGAAGAGACACTTGCACGGTGTATTTTTTTTTTTTATTTTTTTTTTCTGTATTATAACAATGAAATTGTGTCACATATATTCTGGCCTTGCTACAGCTCTACATACAGTTTTGATTATTTTAGCTCGCCTGTACGAAGGACATGGAGAGCTATTGTTGTCACCTCATTTGTGTACGTGTGCGTGTGCGTTCCCGTCACACTGCGCTAAAGTTTTTCAAATGCTTATATCTCAGCAGTCACTGATCACAGAGCACTCATACTTGGAACTTAAGTACCTGGGAGGGTCTTCTGATGTTCAAAGACAACAGACCCCTGGGTTCATGCCCCGGGGTGGGGCTAGGGGGGTAAAATCTAGAACACCTCTGTAAAACTGTGTTAAAGTTTTTAAATTGCTTATATCTCAACAGACACTCATCACAAAGGATTCATATTTAACAAGTCGGATACCTGGGCATGGGGCGATTCCAAGACAACACGACCCTGGGTTCATGCCTGGGAGGCTGGATGGGGTGGGGCTAGGGGTCAAAATCGAGGACACCTTTGTAATTTGTTATATATGTTTTCAATATGCAAACAAGTTATAAAAACAATTGGTTATATATCAGCCATCCATGTGACATTGGTTCAAGTGTAAAAGGGTGAAGGTCATGGTGACCTACATTTCACGGTCCAGTGATTTTGCCTTATATCTTGAAGACTATTTGTTGAAGAAATGTCATACCTGGGATGTTAATACCATGTGACCCATGATTGACCTCAAAATATATCTAGGTCACTGCGACCTATATTTCATGGTTCAGTGATTTTGCCTTTTATCTTGAAGACTATTTGTTGGAGAAATGTCATACCTTCGATATTAGTGTCATGTGACCCCATGATTGACCTCAAAATATATCTAGGTCACTGTGACCTATATTTCATGGTTCAGTGACTTTGCCTATTATCTTGAATACTATTCGAAGCAGAAATGTCATACCTGGATTAATAGATCCATGTGACCCGATAATTGACCACCAAATATATCTAAGTCACTGTGACCTATATTTCATGGTTCAGTGATTTTGCCTATTATCTTGAATACTATTTGATGGAAAAATGTCATACCTGGATTATTAGTTCCATGTGATCCAATGATTGACATCAAAAGATATCTAGATCAGTGTGACCTATATTTCATGGTTCACTGATTTTGCCTATTATCTTTAATATTATTTGATAAAGAAATGTCATACCTTGATTATTAGTTCCATGTGACCTGCTGATTGTCCTCAAAATATATCTAGGTCAGTGTGACCTATATTTCATGGTTCAGTGATTTTGCCTATTATCTTGAATTATATTTTGATAACAAAATGTTATACCTGGGATATTTCTTCAATGCAACCAGATGATTGACCTCAAAATATATCTAGGTCAATGTGACCTTTTTACATGGTTCAATGACTTTGACTTATATCTGAAATACTATTGGATGGAGAAACTTCATATCTGAATATTCAATTCCATGCGACCAGATGAATGACATAGAAATATATCTAGGTCAGTGTGACCTATTTTCAAGGTTCAATTATTTGCCTTATAATTCAGACACAATTTGATTCTGAAATGTAATATCTGGAATATATGTTCCATGTGACCTGATGATTGACCTTAAAATATATGTAGCTCCGTGTGAACTATATTTCATGGTTCAATAGGTTCACCTTATATCTTGAAGGCGCGAAACAGGCGAGCTATGCTGTCATGCGACAGCTCTTGTTATTATATATATTTGCTTTGTTTTTTGTTTTATTGTTTGTTTGTTTTTGTTTGTTTTTTTTTTGTTTTTTTTTGTTTTTTTATTTTAAGATTTTTTTTTTTATTTCGTTTGATTTGTTTGATTAGTATGTAATTCAGAGTCATTATTTTCAAATTTCAGCGATTCACATTAACTTGAATTACACAATTTCAGAATTTCATATTTCAAAACAGCATTACAAAAACAGTTTTGATTCTTCGGCAGTGTCGGTAGATTCATCACCCTCAGAAGCAGTCCCTGTGCCTTCGTCGCTATCATCTCTAACGTCACTGTCAGAGTCCATGTGGTTTATGATTCGCAACAGCGATGTCACTTTTCCAATAGTCCTGCTCAGCCTTTCCGACATGTATACAGCAAGCAGACTATTCTTTTTCAACAATGTATGTTTGTTTTGTTTTGTTTGATTTGAAGTTCAACGTCCCAGTCAACACTGTACATCTCATTTTGGAGACGTCGCTTCCAATTTAGTGGGACTTTTACCCGACATTGAAATGAAGTGACACCTCAAGCCCTACCGCCCAATGGGGTTTGTAAGCATAGACGGAACGACTCGCACCGTTTTGCCTCGGCAGGCTTTGACCTGATGATTGACCTTAAAATATATGTAGCTCCGTGTGAACTATATTTCATGGTTCAATAGGTTCACCTTATATCTTGAAGGCGCGAAACAGGCGAGTTATGCTGTCATGCGACAGCTCTTGTTATTATAAACTACGTAGTATGACCCATCTTCTTTCTTATGAATGTTTTCATTGCTCTTAAAGGAACTCATTTTTGATTTTTATTTGCCTTCACTGCAGCTAGTGTTGTGCCGTGTGGCGGCCGTAAAACGTCTCCCCGTACATCAACCATAGTGCAGTTTATATTTTACTTTCGGTCCTTTGAGATCAGCGTGAATTCTGAGAAATCAGAAATAAATTATTGGTTTAGACTCATATTCTAGACAGGTTTTTAATTATTTGGACCCCATTTTGATTTATATCAGTCTTTGAATCGACTGCCTATTCGAAATTCGCAAAATTGCAGTATGTTTCCTCTGACTTTCTTCGCCGGATCTTTACAGGGTCACTGATGAGGCTTTATTAGCCGAAACTACGTAGTATGACCCATCTTCTTTCTTATGAATGTTTTCATTGCTCTTAAAGGAACTCATTTTAGATTTTTATTTGATCCTTAAAGCGGTTTACCAGTACTCGTGTGCGGGTCAGTTTCAGCTGTGCCTGGAAGCATCATGCAGTTCGATGGGCGGGGTTGTTTTCAAAAATGCTTCCAATGCCTTCTTCGATCAAAGCCTTGATATATGCCATGCGAAGCTGTAAAGTTCGACGGCCAATATAACCTTTCAATTTTACCCATATCATCTCAATGGCATTCATATCAAGATGGTATGGTGGTAGCCGTAGAGCTGAGTGCCTGTATCTCTTCAACAGCTGGTCAACTCGATAAGTGGTAGCTTATTTATTTCCTTCCAAAAGGTCAGGCTTGAGCATTTCTTGCCACAGGCTACATAAACTGTGCATTAAAAGAAAACAAAAACACGAAAAAACAAAAATTTTATTCAAAATTTGGAATTCGAACCTACGACCTTTGGATAACCCGTGAACGTTTTCTATCTAACCAATGCCGCCGCCACACCGTATTCCTGTGTCGATGCCATATCGGAATAATAAATAGCAAAGATTTTGCGAATAAAGTGAGGGAAAAGTTGGTAACCCTACATAACGGTTTGTGATGGATCCGTCCGTGCGAAGTAGTGTTCAGTACACAGTCATCGATCTATACAGGTCGATGAATCTTTATTGAAAATTCCGTCACAAGGGCCGATCCATCTGATTCCGTTATACAGGGTTGACAATGTCATTAGTACAGGCAAACTTCTGAAATAAAAGTCGAAACTCATTCCGGTACCGATGTCATTTCAGAATAATATGCAACGGTTTTGGGAAAAAGCGAGGGGAAGTTCGGTCCCCCTTTATAACGATATCTGATGGATCGGTCCGTATGAAGTAGGTTTCGGTAAATAGACATACATGGATCTGTAGTACAATGAGAAAGTTTTCGACAAAGTTTGGCATGCAAGATTCTGGGCAAATATCAGGAAGAACAACATTAGTGCGAATCTGGTCATGGCCAAACAACAGCTCTCTGACAAAGTTGTAGTGCTGTACACAACGATGGGAAATTAGGCCACTGGTTCAGAGTCAGGCAACGATGCCTATTGTCATCCACTCTCTTCGATATCTTCTTGGAATCATGTCTGAGGCCTTGGATGAACATGGGGAACAGTCAGCATTGGGGAAAGAAACGTCATAGTCCTGCGCATCGCAGATAATATCGATTGCAGGGTCTTAGCAGGAACTCCGTGGCTTTCTTCACCGCATCAGCCAAACATCAACTAGATTGGGGATGGAAACTAGTGCTGAGAAGACTAAGCACATGAGGAGAAACACAGGAGACCTTATGGATGATAAAGAGATCAATGACCAAAGACTTGAGACAGAGCTGCCTTTAAGTATTTGGGGTCTTTTGTGACAGACAAAGGTCATCATAACATCATAGTGTAACATCATAGTGTAGATTATATTTTCTTGTCCTTTGGGATCATTGATTCCATTGCTGCATTTTGAAAATATCTGAGGGTCACTGATGAGGCCTAATTGGCCGAAACTAGCTAGTCTGGCCCAGAAAACATGTACACTCCATATATTTCAGTTCTGTGGTGAATTCTTTGCTTCCAAAGGATAACCCTTTTATAGAACATATCTAAACAGAAGAGAATGCAATTATCAGGAATCGGTATAAATACCTTATACCCTCCCATTCAAGACACCGACTGGAAGAAACACCAAGATAAAACAACTTCGCCGTAATGAAAGCGTCACAAGCGGAAAAGATATTTACGTTCCAACAAAATGACCAAACGGTTATTCAAAAACAACAACAAACAGCAGTATATACATGAAAATACGAACTATAACCATAATAAGCCACAACAATAATATAATAGAAGTGAAGGCAATGATCAGGAATCGATAAAGTTAACCCACAGCTCCCATCAGAGACACCAAAGGGAAAGAAACAAAAAACGAAACAAACCCTAATGGAAACATCAGTAGCGGAAAGCCGAAAGGACAGTTACTTTCCCACAAAACATGAAGTTCTTGCTCAAATTGCACAAACATTAGTTGCGCTTTCAAAGCTGAAGCTATTTTGGAAACTTATTTGTATTGAGTCGATATAGCCGAGTCTAACTCGAGGGATGCCCAGGGTAATCGCGTCCTTTACTTGGAAACGCCTATATCAAATCGATTATGACCGATACATATAATAATTGAGCCCCTACAATAAGACCGATGCGACCAGCAGAGTCGCAAATCAACCTGCGCACTCACTCACTATGTCAAGACCGTTTGCTTATGTCTCTTAGCATAGATATTAGCCTATAATAGCCTATATTAGCTTATTCAGACTGTGCGAATGCGCAGGCTGATCTGAGTCTTCGCTGATCGCTGAAGACTCTCGTAGATTTTGTCATGCGCTGCAATTATTGTCATGTCATTGAAAGTTTTTCTCTTGGTTTCCAGTGCGTTGCTGAAATAAAAAATATCTGTCTGGAGTATTTGTTTTGTTTGTTTGATTTGCGGTTTAACGTCCCCGTCAACACTATAGGTCATTTTGGAGACACTGCTTCCAATTTTGTCTGACATTTACCTGACATTGAGATAAAATAATTCTCAAGCCCTGCCGCCTAATGAAATTAATAGGGTTTTATAAACATGGACGGTCCGACGCGCATCGCTTTGCCTCGGCAGGCTTAGATCCACTAGACGGTTTACCAGTACTCGTGTGCGGTCGGTTTCAGCTCTGCTTGGAAGGATCATACAACCCATCTGTTTCTTCAAGCCCCGATAGGCGGGATCCGATCTGACTGGAGTAAGCTTTTGTAATAGTAATGAGCAGACCCAGCCAGCAGCAGCAAATCAGAGTCTTTTAGAGTACCATTTATTCCAATGAAACGCATAGTTGTGGTCATGGTAGAGATACGCTTGAGAAGAAGATAACCATTTTCGTGATTTGTTCGCGTGAAACACGCCCTTTGCGTGCATGTAAAGTTTTCGCGTTTCAATACGCGGTAAAGCGCGTTCATAAGCGATTGCAACGCGTTTAATATCAGCCAATGAAAGTGATTATACAAAACGCATTAGGTGAACTGAATACGGGTTTCTGTGCGATAGAATTCCAACCAATAAGAATAAGACAGGTAAGTGACGATAAAACGCGTGAGTGCGAGAGAACACGTGCCAATCAAAATCCTCTTTGCTCGTATGTTTGACCCTTTTTTATTTTCATTTTTCAATTCATGCATTATTGGCTGTATTGGTCTCTCTTATCAGTAGTGATTCCGATATTTTGGATTGCATAGCACCCTAATGACTGGCAGTTTAGAGATAATAATACTCGGTGTATTCTGAGGAATGTCAAACAGATAGGGGTCCAAGAGTGGGTAATCATTTACCTTGGGATATGTGTTTGACAAGTCACGTCTATTTACTTGTTTGTTGGCGCTCATCAGAGCCGCCTTGCGTGGGTGTTTATGGTGTTTCTAACACATATCGAAAACACACCCATATAAGTTTGACCCCACTTAACCCCACTTTTATATAGTAAATAGAAGTGAAGGCAATGATTCAGGAATCGATACAATTAACCCAAAGCTCCCATCAGACCAACCAAAGGGAAAGAACCACAAACATGAAACAACAGACCCTAATGGAAACATCAACAGCGGAAAGCCAAAAGGACAGTTACTTTCCCACAAAATGGCCAATAGGCTAAATCTGGGGTTTAAGGAGGTATATATCATTCGGTGCGCGGAAAAAAAGTCACAGGAAGAAAATGTCAAGGAAATTAAGTCACGAAAAAAAAAGCCACAGGAAAAAAAGTCACAAATACGAAAACAAAGTAATATTCCACTTGGCGAATGTTGCTAATACATTAAAATAATGATAACACCTACAGTTCCGACTTTTTTCAATATAAAGTTGGGTTTATGAGGATATTCATTCCACAGATCACTGCCTTCACCACTAATCTGTCAATGTGATGCACACATGTAAATAGAGAGTGTCACATTTCTAAGACGATTAATGTTAAATGTTCATTCACTGACAATATATATATATATAATATGCTTATATTTAGAAAAAAATCAGGTCAACAAGCCGATGCAAGGAATATCCCTTTTAAAAAATAGAAGTAGAGGCAATGCTCAGGAATCGATACAATCATCCCATAGCTCCAATCAGAGACACCAAAGGGAAAGAAACACACACATGCAACAACATACCTAATGGAAACACCAACAGCGGAAAGCCAAAATGAGAGTTACTTTCCCATAAAATGGCCAAAAGGCTATCCAAATTAAAATGACACAAGCGACACAAACACCTAAAGACAAACCATAACAAAAATAAATCGCGACAGAAGAACCACCTTTGAACGGTCAGCGGAAACGAATTTCACCGGGGGCTTGAATCGATTTTACGTGGCCACAATTCTCGCCCTTATTTCCATTGCGATTTAGGCAAATAATTTGTTCAGTCTGCATGAAGGCCTCCTTAATAGAGAAAAGCGGGGCTTTATGGGGGTATATTAATGATACCATATCGACACTATTTTTTATTATATTTGTTCAAAAACATAGACTGTGGATGCTTATAAGAACCACCTCATCAAGTTGGTTCTTACTAGCACACACAATCTGTATTTTTACATATTTAACATGATTAAACCAATTCTGTGATTTTTCTTCAGTGACTTTTTTTCCTACCCAAAACTTTGACTTTTCTCCGTGACTTTTCTCCTGTGACATTTTGTCCTTCATCCATATCATTCTTCTTATTTCTGCACACAATATAGATTGTGGGTACTCGTCTGAACCGCCTTACCGAGTCTGTACTAACGAGTACCCACAACCTATGTTTTGTGCAGAAATATTGAAATCATCACCATTTCTAACGGAAAAATATTCAGTTTTGCTGATAAAATTTTGATAGATTTGTATAGGCGTATTTTCGGATTGAAGTACCCACAATCTCTGTTTGGAACAAAGAAAAATAAATAAATAAATATGGTAAATGCCTAATAAAAACACACATTTTTTACAGTTCATAAAGTTTAGCGCCAAATGGCAAACAGTGCAGACCCACCACAAAAATGTTGCCGACCACGGCAGGTATCGAACTCGCGTCCTCCTGATCACCAGTCAGACACGCATCCGACAGAGCTACCGAGGCCGGTATTTACAAGGTGGAAGGATGCATGTGGTGCGATTTGGCTAAAAGTGCAGACCCAGATCAAACGCAACAGAACTAGGCGTCTGATCAGGACCTACATTGTGTGCAAAAAGTATAGGCATTTTTTTCCGAATTTTAAATATTGAAAACACAACCTCATAATCTTCAATTTTGAAATGGACTTGTTCTATTTGCAAGATGGAAGATTCCTTTTGGTGCCAAATGGTAAAGAAGACAGACCTAGATCAGGAGCAGCTGAAGTAGGCGTCTGATCAGGACCTACATCAGATGCAAAAGGTCCAGGCATTTCTTAAATAAATTTCGAAGAAAACACAACCTGATTTTCCTACAATTTGAAATGGACTAATGCTATGTATAAGGTGGAAAATTCCATTTGTAAAAAAATGGTAAATAAAACAAAATACATGATACAAAAATAAATGTTTTAAAACATTGGCCGCTTCATTGAGTGACTGAACATGACAACCTCACGCTATTTACAAGGCGGAAGATGCCATTTGACGCCAATAAGCAAAAAGTGCAGTCCAAGATCATACGCCATAGCATTAGGTGCCTGATCAGGACTTACATTGTTTCCAAACGGTTTAGACATTTTCAAAATAAATTTTAAAGAAAACACAACCTCACACTCTTAAACTTTTCATTGGTCTTGTGCTATTTACAAGGCGCAAAATGGCAAAAAAGTGCAGATCCATATCAGACCTAGCAGAAGAAGGCGTCTGATTAGGACCTACTTTGTTTGCAAAAAGTTTAGACATTTTCTAAATTATACATTTTGAAGAAAACACAACCTCACACTCTTTAATTTTGAAATGGACTTACTTGTGTGTATCACTTGTGTCTTTTTATTTTGGATGGCCATTTGGCCATTTTTCGGGAAAGTAACTGTCCTTATGGCCTTCCTTTGTTTAGGTTTCCATTATGGTCTGGTCGTTTAATGTTTGTGTTTCTTTCCCTTTGGTGTCTTTGATGGGTGGAATAAGTTAATTGTATCGATTCCTGATCTTTGTTTTACTTCTGCTTAACAAGGTGGAAGATTCCATTTGTCGCCACATGACAAAAATGTGCAGACCCAGATCAGACGATGCAAAGGGTTCAGACATATTGCACGACCCGCAGAAAAAGCAACCGACTGAAGTCGGTTTTTTCTAAGAGTGCCCTAAAATCACCGTGTCATTCTGTCATTCTGTCAGTCTGTCAGTCTGTCATTCTGTCTGTCCGTCCGTAACCCGTTTGTGAAAATTGGTGATAGTGACTTAACCGCTTTGAATATTTCAACAATTTTTGGCATACTGATAGATATCAATGAGATCTAACCAATGAACTTACGAAATATTACATTCCATTTAGTATAGCCTCGCCGAGGCGAAAAATGTGAAAATTTTCGAACATTTTTGAACTGCTTCTCCTCGGAAACCGTTGGGCCGATTGAAGTCAAATTTCATATGGAGCCTCTATGGGATGAGGGAAACCAAAATTTGCTCATGGGGTCAAGGTCACATGACCAAAATGGCCGCCAAGCCATATATGGTTTTTCTGTCTCTCCGTCCGTAACCCGTAAGTGAAAATTGGTGATAGTGACTTAACCGCTTGGAATATTTAAACAATTTTTGGCATACTGATAGATATCAATGAGATCTAACCACTGAACTTGCAAAATATTACATCCCATTTAGTATAGCCTCGCCGAGGCGAAAAATGTGAAAATTTTCGAACTGCTTCTCCTCGGAAACCGTTGGGCCGATTGAAGTCAAATTTCATATGGAGCCTCTATGGGATAGGGAAACCAAAATTTGCCCATGGGGTCCAGGTCACATGACCAAAATGGCCGCCAAGCCATATATGGTAAAAACCCTTCAAAAATAGTCTTCTCCAGAACCACTGGGCAGATTTCCACGAAACTTGATAAATAGCATCTGGGATGAAGGCCTATCATAAATTGCTAAAATGGTGACCCTGGGTTGACCTTGACCTTCTTTGGGTCCGCCCGTAACCCGTTTGTGAAAATTGGTGATAGTGACTTAACCGCTTGGAATATTTAAACAATTTTTGGCATACTGATAGATATCAATGAGATCTAACCAATGAACTTACGAAATATTACATTCCATGTAGTATAGCCTCGCCGAGGCGAAAAATGTGAAAATTTTCGAACATTTTTGAACTGCTTCTCCTCGGAAACCGTTGGGCCGATTGAAGTCAAATTTCATATGGAGCCTCTATGGGATGGGGGAAACCAAAATTGGCTCATGGGGTCAAGGTCACATGACCAAAATGGCCGCCAAGCCATATATGGTTTGTCTGTCTGTCCGTCCGTAACCCGTAAGTGAAAATTGGTGATAGTGACTTAACCGCTTGGAATATTTATACAAGTTTTGGCATACTGATAGATATCAATGAGATCTAACCAATGAACTTGCGAAATATTACATTCCATCTAGTATAGCCTCGCCGAGGCTTAAAATGTGAAAATTTTCGAACTGCTTCTCCTCGGAAACCGTTAGGCCGATTGAAGTCGAATTTCATATGGAGTCTCTATGGGATAGGGAAACCAAAATTTGCCCATGGGGTCCAGGTCACATGACCAAAATGGCCGCCAAGCCATATATGGTAAAAACCCTTCAAAAATAGTCTTCTCCAGAACCACTGGGCAGATTTCCCCGAAACTTGATAAACAGCATCTGGGATGTAGGCCTATCATAAATTGCTAAAATGGTGACCCTGGGTTGACCTTGACCTTCTTTGGGTCCGTCCGTAACCCGTTTGTGAAAATTGGTGATAGTGACTTAACCGCTTGGAATATTTCAACAATTTTTGGCATACTGATAGATATCAATGAGATCTAACCAATGAACTTACGAAATATTACATTCCATTTAGTATAGCCTCGCCGAGGCGAAAAATGTGAAACTTTTCGAACATTTTTGAACTGCTTCTCCTCGGAAACCGTTGGGCCGATTGAAGTCAAATTTCATATGGAGCCTCTATGGGATGGGGGAAACCAAAATTTGCTCATGGGGTCAATGTCACATGACCAAAATGGCCGCCAAGCCAAATATGGTTTGTCTGTCTGTCCGTCCGTAACCTGTTTGTGAAAATTGGTGATAGTGACTTAACCGCTTGGAATATTTAAACAATTTTTGGCATACTGATAGATATCAATGAGATCTAACCAATGAACTTGCGAAATATTACATTCCATTTAGTATAGCTTCGCCGAGGCGAAAAATGTTAAAATTTTTGAACTGCTTCTCCTCGGAAACCGTTGGGCCGATTGAAATCAAATTTCATATGGAGCCTCTATGGGATGGGGGAAACCAAAAATTGCTCGTGGGGTCCAGGACACATGACCAAAATGGCCGCCAAGCCATATATGGTCTGTCTATCTGTCCGTCCCTAACCCGTTTGTGAAAATTGGTGATAGTGACTTGACCGCTTGGAATATTTAAACAATTTTTGGCATACTGATAAATATCAATGAGATCTTATCAATGAACTTGCGAAATATTACATTCCATTTAGTACAGCCTCGCCGAGGCGAAAAATGTGAAAATTTTCGAACTGCTTCTCCTCGGAAATCGTTGGGCCGATTAAAGTCAAATTTCATATGGAGCCTCTACGGGATGGGGGAAACCAAAATTTCCTCATGGGGTCCAGGTCACATGACCAAAATGGCCGCCAAGCAATATTTGGTAAAAACCCTTCAAAAATAGTCTTCTCCAGAACCACTGTGCAGATTTCCACGAAACTTGATAAATAGCATCTGGAACGTAGGCCCATCATAAATTGTTAAAATGGTGACCCTGGGTTGACCATGACTTTCTTTGTGCCTAGCTCAAACTTTGACACATATGCTTTTGTGTTGGATTTTATCCTGCAAACGATTCAGAATACAGTACTAAAGTATAAGATATATTTTTGCTCCTTACGATAAGGCGCATTTATTGGGGGAACCGTTTTAGGTCCAGGTCACATGACCAAAATGGCCGCCATACCCATATATGGTAACACTCATAAAGCTAAAAGCATCCGGCGGGTCGTGCACTTCAGCTGAAGCACTGGTTCCAAATAAATTTTGAAGAAAACACAACCTGATTCTCCAGAATTTTGAAATCGACTAATGTTTTATGTAAGGTGGAAGATTCCGTTAAGTAAACAAAATGGGTTAATTAAACAAAATAAATGAAAACTACAAAAAATAATTAATTAAAAAAATAGGTTGCTTCTTTGGGTGAATGAACATGAATTATTCCGGAACATCTAGAACTAGAGCTATCACTAAAGGTGATGAATACCCCCACAAAAACTGCCTTGATAGTACATTTTGCAATTCTTTAACTTGAAAGGGGCCATAACTATGTCGAAAATTGACGAATTGTAGTGGAAATCGAACTTGACCTGTATTTTATGATGTAACAGCAGTGTACCAAAAATTATAAAAATCGGTGGAGCGCTTTTTGAGTTTTCGTCTGGAAACCAAGTCAACAGACCGACTGACCGACCGACCGACAGACCGACCGACCGACCGACAAGCTCACTCCTATATACCCCCCCTCCCCCCAAATTTCATTTGTGGGGGTATAATAAGTGACGCTAATGAGGTGTATCTTTATAGCCCCAAGTTGCACCTGGGTGTCATAAAACTTTTGGACAATAAGCATCCTGCATTTAGACAGTCAACTTCAATCAATATGCAGTACCTATATTTTACCCTTTACCCCCAGGCAAATGTAAATGAATAATTGACTTGCGACGGAAGAAATGGCGAGGATTTTGGCCACGTAAAATCGATTTAAGCGTAACTGTCATTTCGGTTTTCCGCTATTGCTGTTTCAATTAGGGTTTGTTGTTTCATGTTTGTGTATCTTTACTTCTATTTTGTCCTTTTTTTTTCGGAAATTATCAGGCATGTTATATTCAAACTGAAAAAAAATGAAACAAGGAAAATTTGAAGAAATAAAAAAAGGAAATAGAAATAACGATAAGTGCGAAATAGATACACAGTATTGATTGGTTGCTTTTGAAACACGAAGCAGTCTGTGAACGCGCATTATCTGCGTTTTCGACACTCAGGTTTGATTGGCTGATCAACATCTCGCATTCTCTGCCGGTGCATTGGTTATTCTCTGCCGGTGCATTGGTTGCAGCGGTGGGTTGAAGACAGTGCCGCTGGTTTGTTGCATATACTACGCCTTGGAGTTTGCCTAGTCAGGCATGTGTGACTTCGGATGAGAGGGAGAAATGTATATGTTATGGATAAATACCACTTTTACAGCCTTGATGTAGGACCCGGCACTTTCAGCGCCGCGGGTAAACAGGCTGGCTAATTCGCGAAGTTAAGCAACGGGTATTGCGGTGAGTACCTGGATGGGTGACCGTGCGACCCGGCTTACGCTACACACCCTTCATTCTGGGTCAATGTATGTTGGTTCGCCATTCATTTACGAATCTATAAATTTAGATTATGGTTTAGGTACATTCGAGAGAGAAAGTTTACAGCACTCGCGAATCACGCGTTTCACATTCGCGAATTACATTTTAGCCAATCAACTGTTTTCATGAATAACGTGATATTGCAAAAGGACATTAACTTTCCCACAATATAGCTAATTGGCTATCAAAACAAAAAGATATAAGCGATACACACACTCAAAGACAAACCATGACACAAATAAACCGCGACAGAAGAACCGCCTTGGAACGGTCAGGGAAAAAGAATTTCATAGGGGGACTTATATCGATTTTTTGCGGCCGCAATCCTCGCCATGACGTCCGTCGCGATTTTTAGATAAATAATTTGTTCAGTTTGCATGACGGCCTCCTAACTCAGCAGTGCAACATCTCCGAGAACACAAAAGTAAAAAAAAAAAAAACACACACACACAGCGACGAAACAACGGTGAGGACTCGTCAGCGATTTCCTTATTTATACCGCAAACACAGGAAACGCAAACGGTTGTCGGTGCTCATTAGAACCGCCTCATTGAGGCGGATCAAGTGAACGGCTTCATTGAGGCGGATCTAGCGAGTACCAACAAACTAAGTTCCGGAACAAAAATAAGGAAATAATATAAGCCCACGTAAATCCCACTTTTCTCCATATAAAGTGAGGTTTAGAGGGTGTTCAATACCCGGATTTGGCTATTTTGTGGGAAAGTAACTGTCCTTATGGCCATCCTTTGTTTAGGTTCCCATTATGGTTTGGTCGCTTCATGTTTGTGTTTCTTTCCCTTTGGTGTCTTTGATGGGTCGAGTAAGTTAATTGTATCGATTCCTGATCTTTGTTTTACTTCTACTTTGTTTCCGTGACGCTTAGACTAATTCTTTAAATCCTACTTAAAATCCTTAATTTTTGCAGTATAAAATTCTATTTTTTCTTTAAACTAAGACTGACTTGTCAGGTGATACATGTTTGTTAGCGGATTTGGTTTCCACTTTTTTGTTATATTTTAAATTTTGCAAGTCTCGGTACTTTGGACATCTCCTTCCTGATGCCCGGGACCTCTGTGGAGCGTGGGCCATGACTGCTGATGTTGGCTCGGTGGGGAACGCCTATAAGTCCGCGGATGGGCGTCTCTTGCCTGATGCCTCCAGTTGACCTGTCTCACGAGCTACGTCGGTCAGTGTGTGCTCGGAGGGGGATGTGCTGTGTTTGATTGGTCTTGTCCATCATCAGTTTCGGTTTCAGAACTTTGGGGTTGAGACACAATGATGAAGATTAAATATCTGAAAGGCCTTTGTGTCACTAAATTAGGTATAGTTACGCCTTAATTATTATTTCTTTCTTTTTTCTACATCCTCTATTAGACAACCTCTTGGACTGATCCAACAGTTCAAAAGGTGTCTGACTATAGATTTCTTTCTTTATAGGAATAGGTCTGCATTTAGTGCAAACAATAACTTTTTCTCACGGCCACATCCCTTTCGTAGGTGAGCTGTGGTGTTGTTTTTCAGTAATTATATGTCATTATGCGGCGAATGTACAAAATCAGATGCACACGTTTTTGATTCGTGATTTGTGTGAAGACATGTTATCTGAAAAGTGGTATTTTCGGTCAATCAACATTTTGTTGCAATGATCATAAAAGCTATTTTGTTTACAATTGCACAATGCCATTTGTTCGGTTGTTGCCTTGTCTTGGTATTGCTTAGCTTTGAAGTATTGCAGATGACGTATTGGTATTGGATTAAAAGGTAAAGCAATTTACAGTTTATCAATCTGTCAAAACAATGTAATGGCTATTACGTAAAAGAAAAATAGTTCCCTCGAAAATGCACAATTATCTAGGAAGTCAATTTGCTTTGAGATAAAAGACATATCCGTATAGGCCATACGAGCAATATTTGGTGGCTTTATCTCCGGCGTTATCTACCTCTGGTACGAAACTAAGCTTATGCGTATTTGGACCGTGTGAAAAGTGTTTTTACACACTGTAGTCTTTGTATGAGTAGCTTCGTTACGGAAAGTAAAGTAATAATTTAGGATTTGGCTTACCCATTACGCATACCCGCCTATACAAATACATTATCACCTTTATCGCTGAAAAAAATGAAAATTTTAAGATGAAAAATTGTGATATTTTTCTTATTTCTGCTCAAAATATAGATTGTGGGCACTTGTTATAACCGCCTTAACGAGGCGGTTATAACGAGTACCCACAATCTATATTTTAGAGCCCGAAATAAGAAAAATAAGGTATACCCCCCCCCCGGAAACCCCAGTTTTACTATATAAAAGTGGGGTTCAATGGGGTCAAAATTATATAGGCGTGTTTTGTGATGTTTAAGCTTCACGCTTACAATCAAAATAGAAGTGAAGACAATGATCAGGAATCGATACAATTAACCTACACCTCCCATCGGAGACACCAAGGGAAAAGAAGCACAGACACGAATCAACTGGACCCCAATGGAAATACAAATACCAGGAAGCCAATAGGAGAGTTAATTTTATCCTGTTAACTTAGATTTAATAGAAATCGCTGCATGTTGTCATCATGCAGAGCTGAAACTGATCACACATGAGTACTTGTAAACCGCTTAGAAGGACTAAGCCTGCCGCATTATGACCGTCCAAAGCATATAACCATTTTGTTTCATTGGGCGGCAGGGCTTGAAATGTCATTTTATCTTAATGTAGGGTAAATGTTCTACAAAATTGGAAGCAGCGTCTCCAAAATGGCCTAAATAATGTTGACGAGTTTCAAACAGCCTTAGATTTAATACTGTACAGCTTATGGGGAGCGACCATTTGGTGTTTGTGGTGTGTGTTTGTGGGTGGGGGTTGGGGGGAGAGATTAAGATGGTCCTGGATTTTTTTTCTTCAAGAAACGGTTCCTGCCTTTTTTTATTTTTGAAACCTCCGTCCTGTTTTTTTTATTATTTTTTTCGATACAGCTTCTTTCAAAATAGCGTGATACAGAAACAAAAGTCATGTATCTCTATATATAATGGAAATGATAGCATTTAAAAATATGACAAGCAATATATAAATAAAAGTACTTATTTGGACCTTTATTTTAAAGAAAGTGTTTGCTCAATGTACCTTTTAAGCAAGCATTTTGTAGACATATAACATTTGAAATGTAATGCATTCTGTGTAGTTTTCATATATTGTATATCAATTGTTAGTAATGTTTTGCCGTTACAAATAGGCAATTACAATTTTCAGACCTCTACACCACAAACCATTCAAAGCTTCAATAATAATCTGTTTTATGTTAGCTTCTCACATGCCTCCACTTTGCCAAACAAGGAAATATCAACAATTAAAAAAACACCACTTAATATGTCAAAAGAACCGTAAGACAGATGTTCAATTTTAAAGCTGAGCACTTCAGTGTCTGCCGAACACAAAGCATTAAACTTATTTAGGCTAATAAAAAGTGGGGTCATAGATGCCTTAACAAACAGTTTTCTACTCTATAATACTCCAATCCACCATTTATTCCCCACTACGAAAAAATTATGATTTGGTCAGGCTGATCCTGGCTATTTGTTTCAGACGCATGGCCATCCTAACTATTTTTTCTTGCTTCACCTTGTCCTAGTTATTTTTTTTTTCATAAAATCATCCCGCCCCCACCCATAAAAGTCAAATGGTCGTCCCCTAAGACAATGATACGTATTAACAG
This sequence comes from Lucinisca nassula, assembly GCA_963580285.1. Classification (NCBI taxonomy): domain Eukaryota; kingdom Metazoa; phylum Mollusca; class Bivalvia; order Lucinida; family Lucinidae; genus Lucinisca; species Lucinisca nassula. The sequence continues at coordinate 21,411,050 of OY757019.1, forward strand.
TTTCCAACAGCGAAATCATAGCTAACTTGAACTATAAAATTCGATGCGTTACGTTGTATTTTTAAAGTCTTATCCCATGGACAATACATGTACAAAATTCCGATTCGACTATGCACGTGAGACGTTACGTTCTGCAGCGAGCGGAAAGTCATTTAGTTTTTCGCCGGACACCATGTTTTTTTCGCAAAGCTCTGATTAATGGTCGCCTTGATAACAGTGTAATAATCTTGAAAGAGCCGCAAAACCCAAATATAAAAATACGACCAATGTGCACTAGAGTAATGTTGTGCCTCAGGGATAATGTAAAAAAGTATTGACAGTAAGGTGTCTGAACAGGTGCAAAATGTTATTTGTTAAAAACGTAGAGGAATTTTGTTGGCTCAGGACAACGTTTGCAGCAGTTATTATATTTATAATTATTTCAAAGTTCTCATGGTCTCCATTCCCTTTCGAAAGCCATACACCTCTTCTGCCATCAAAAGTTATTAGACTAATAAAAGCAAGCACACAGTGGATCCCTTATCATATCACTAAAATGGATTACTTCGATGTTGAAAAAAGAAACATTCCAGTATTAAGACCACCATTGGGTCTGTTAAAAAGTGGTCTTTGAGGCAAAATACGGTCTCTAAAAAGCGACCGTAGGGTGTAGACAACACCAAGAAAGCAGCACTAAACCATCGATGTTGCTGCAGAATGAAATGTGACCAGTAGTGTTTGACTACACGTCTATTGATTTAAAAAGTAAAGAAAGAAACAAATAAGGTGAGAAAAAAAGCTAATAAAAACGTAATCTTATGGCAAATGCCTATTATTCTTGTCCTTCTTGTTCTTGGGTTATAGGATCGTGTTACATGTTAAAATCTGTTCGGTCCATAGCTCCATAATTCTTAAGGTTGCATTTTGCCGTCAAGGACCGCTACTCTGGCCATTTCAGCTCTATGCCCTGATTTGTATTTCTTTGGAAAAATGTAGTTTAAATACCAGGCACGATCGAACTATTTGCACAGATGGCATCAAGGCGTTTAATATCTGGCCTTCCCATTTGCAAGATTATCTACTCTAGAATATCAAACAAATGCGTGCGACCGGCGTGTACATACGGGTCACCAGGCAATGTCCACGATCATTTCATTTTTGAAAGTTGATTTGAAAAAATAAGTTTCTTTGTCAACTCAATTCTATATACGATAAAGGACTCATCACCGCCTCCGCTTCTTCTTTCACTTAAAAATAGCCCCAACATGAGAGTACTGGGATGAATATAGATCGTCAATACTTGATAACATAAGGATTATGACATGCTTATTGAATTATACAAATAAAGCGGAGCTGAAGGACGAACAATATCCGGAGCTATTTTCCATTGCGCATTCCGGTTACTTATATAACTTTTTATGGCCCTCACTGCAGATTTTACTCTATCACCACTGAGTTTCTGAACAGGGCTATTCAAGCTTTGATATTGGGTGTACTTATTCTTAGAGAAAGGGGTTTTTATCCAGTCCATTCATATGATAGCAAACAGTGTGAGTGTACATGTAGATCCTTGCGAGACTGCTCGTTAGGTGCTGTCTCATCTGGGTCTACTAGGTTTGCACCGGTCTACAGGGTTGAAAATGTCAACTAGGGTTTGAAAGAGTTATTTATAGCATTGCTTCTCTGTCATTTTCAGTGACCAATAAAAATGGGCTAACAACCCTTTACTGATCGAACATAGTATTCCACCCGCTTTGGACAGGTCTCATTACAAAATATGTGTTGTCATGTTTATTTTGTGAGTTTTAAATGAAGTTCCGTAGTTTAAGCAAACAGTGAAAACACCTATTAGATCAGGGTCTTCACTGCCTCAGTATGTCCCAGTAATGGGACGATTAGCTTTCATTACGAAAACACTCCTATACAAAAACATTGCCACCTTTATCGCCGAAAAAAAAAAAGAAGAAAATTTTAGGATGAAAAATTGTGATATTTTCTTATTTCTGCTCAATAAATAGATTGTGGACACTCGTTAGAACCGCCTTGTCGAGGCGGTTCTAACGAGTACCCACAATCTATATTTTAGAGCAGAAATAAGAAAAATAAAGTTTACCCCCGGAAACCCCAGTTTTACTTTATAAAAGTGGGGTTCAAGGGGGTCAGAAGTATATAGGCGTGTTTTCGTGATGTATGGGTAAATACGCTTCTCAGTACCGTATAGTAGTCGCAGATAAGATTGACTAGGCGGAGCTATTCAGGTGTTGTCAATATATGTCACATTCGCTGAGTCCACCAGAAGATTCGGTGGAGTGCCTTTCGCACGCTTTCTTCAAGCGACGAAATGGTCTTATACGCCACAGCTATGTTTGTGTTACAGTTGAAGTCACACAATCTGGTGACTTGGTTTACCTTTTTGTTAATGGGATATTCCTAAGTCAGGTACAAACGATAGCTTCGCCTAGTCAATATTATCTGCAACTACTATACTAGTGGGAATAAACGTGTTTCTATATACATATTGTAAGACAAATCAGTCAAAGTCGATGTTCGTTAATCGGGGTGTCTTACCAGGGTCTACAATGTTAGATTATAATTTAGAAATTAAAGGGTTTTCACGAATGGCCTTTCTTTCGTCGAACTTGCTATAGGGGCCTAGTATTCTTCTTTTTATGTCTCCATAGATGCTTATCCTTCAGAATTTTTAGCAAAGGGGAAAGCATAGAATGTACCGATGTAATATTTAACTTAACGGTATTAGCATGACAAATGAGCAAAAACGCTTATCTTTCGTTTTTTTTTTTTTTTTTTTTTGCTTTGTCCGTCGAATTTGGTGTGACTCTATTTTCGACTTTGCCATCGTAACCCTTTTTTGGACATTGTCAACAAAATATTTGGAGAACTGTTTGATGTAACACTGACGCTGTTTAAAATCAGTCCTCATAAATCAACTTTCCTCAGTACAATCAGTACTGTGATTATTAACAATACTGACTGGCCTTTAATGTAATATCTCTTACCAATGGCATTTGACCGCACGCAAACGAAACAAATATGTTAAATAGATCATCACGTGAACAATTTCGTGAAATGACCAACCCCCTAAACCCCACTTTATATAGAGAAAACTGGGGTTTACGGGGTATATATTATTTTCCTTATTTCTGCCCCAAGACATAGATTGTGGGTACTCGTTAGAACCGCTTCGATGAGACAGTTCTTACGAGCACCCACGAACTATGTTTGCAATATAAATAAGAAAAATATCAAGGGTTTTCATCAGAAAAGTAGCCATTTTGGAGATGTGGAAAATGCATTATGTCGCACGGGTGTGTTATCGTAATGATAAAGGCGCGCAAGTACCGGAAAGTGCCTTCCTTTGAAGTTAGCATGTCCGAGACATGAACACCGCTCAAATCCCCACTTTATACAGAAAAAACTGGGGTTTTCCAAATTATGATAACAGAATGATAATAAAAAGTCCATAGAATGAACACCCCGCTAAACAACAATTTATAGAGAGAACCTGGGGTGTGCAGGGGTATACATTATTTTGCGCATTTATGCTCTTAGACATATATAGGTTTGGATACTCGTTGGAACTGCCTCAATGAAGTAAAAATAAGATAAAAATGACAATGTTTTATCGTAAATGTAACCATTTTGGAGATATGAAAAAATGCGCTATGTCACACGGGTGTAGTATCGTTAATGAATATTGATCCAAAATAGGTCACTGGAAATCAATGTAGACCCAGATAAGTCGCCAAAAAAGCCCACTGTATACTCAGAGTACCGGAACATAAGGTTTAATCGAAACTGTTCATTTTCAGGAACATTTCCACTAGTGCTCTGAATATTTATGCTACAATTTTATATTGTGTATAAAATTAGAAAGACCCGTATGGTGTGCTTGGGAATTCTTTGAAAATAGATCGACGTTTCTCCTTAGCATTTCACTGAATAATGCAGACATAATATGAGCCAGCGCATGACAAAACCTAGAATAAGACATGTGCGACCTACAATAAGACATGTGCGCCCAACGAAGACTCAGATCAGCCTGCGCATTCGCGTAGTCTGATCTGAGTCTTTTTTGTGCGCTCTAAGGTTAGCTATGGGCCCATTGCTCCTTCATCCAGCAAGAGAAGTCTCTGGTTAGACTACATGGATGCGCAGGCTGATCTGAGTCGTCGATGGGCGCACAAGTTTTATTGTAGGTTTTGTCGTGCGCTGACTCATATTCCATGTGAATGCGCTGTTCTCTGTGGATAACCGACTGTCCATAAATTGTTACACCAGAGGATTTTGATTTGGCTAAGTCTGTGATGTATCCGAAGTACAGTAATTAATTAGTAAATAAAATGTTGATGCATTATTTGGTTTCCTCAAAATGCTGTAAAATACTGTGAAAATAATAATAATTCCCAAATGAAACTAACCAATGCAACCGTACCATATAAACATAAAGGTATTCTAATGCAAGTCTTGCGACTGCAACGAGACGTCTGATTGAATTATATCAAACATTTACGACGATTGAATGTTATCAAACGTATATCAACATTTACGACACTATATTCTGAGATATACTGCTGGAAACTTGACGTCATCAGGTAACGCTGCCTTTCACGGTGCTTACCAAAATAACAAAACATTAGAAAGGGGATAACTGTATTCATTGTTGTCATTTTGGGAGGTAACTCCTTCGGGCAACCAGTATAGCGTGTGTGTGTGGGGCGGGGTGGAGGGGAAGGGGGGGCGGTTCAACACAGGAGTGTGTGGATTTCAAGCTTACTCTAAGTTTCGATGCAGTGTCATGAATATTGATACGCTTGGGTCCTGTCGTATGATTGAAGTTTATGTTTTCTCGAAAGGCTTCATTATTTTATTGGTGAGCGTTTACATTCGTAATAAATTGTTACCTGCTTAACTTCTTAATCAGGGTCATCGGTATCATAAAGTACGCAAAGCCTTTTCAAAATTTTATAGACGTCCTTCCGATTTAATTTCAAAGTTCAATGTTGGACTTAAAGCTCTTCTGCAACAAGGTATATCGGAACCCGAATTTTATGGTGACTTAGTATATAAATTCAGAAAAATATATGAATACAATAACTTCAGCACCCAATTTCGTAAAATCATACTACGATATAAAAACGTTAGGGTACAACATAAATGTTAATGTTATACGACAGACTGCATGCATGGTAGTAACCCAATCACGGTTGACAACTTTGCTTCTCCCTTTAATTGCACGCCGGTGGGTCAGGCCACAGATTCTATGGCGGTCCCAGCGTAAAGGCTTACTGAGAATTAGAGAGTATCTAATTTTATGTAATTTTGGTTTGTGCCTGACGCTGGTCTCTTGTCGGGCCCATTAGAGTCTAACTGTCGGTCTTCTTTTGATCTAGCATTTAAAGTACCATATAAACTTTACAGAGTCCTCACCGTCGTTTCATCTCTGTGGTTATTTGATTTTTGTGTTCACAGAGATGTTGCACTGATGAGTTAGGAGGCCTTCGTGTGGACTGAACAAATTATTTGTCTAAATCGCGACTGAATTGTGGCCACGAAAAATCGATTTAAGTCCGTCAGTGGAATTCGTTTCATTGACCGTTCCAAGGCGGTTCTTTCTATAGCAGTTTATTTTGTTATGGTTTGTATTTGCGTGTATATCGCTTATATTATTTTGTTTTGAATAGCCAATTGGCCATTTTGTGGGAAATTAACTGTCCTTTTGGCTTTCCGCCATTGATGTTTCCATTAGGATCTAGTTGTTTCAGGTTCGTGTGTCTTTCCTTTTGGTTTCTCTGATTGGGGGCTGCGGTTTAATTGTATCGATTCCTGATCATTGCCTTCACTTTTATGTTACTGGTTGTGCGCTTGTTTTGCATAAAGTGTATAATACCATGCTATCAGATTACAAATTACTACGAGTTCTACAGTTTCAAAACCTCGGACTGAAACGGTTTAGGATCCGAGGTTTTAGGATAAGGGTCTGAGGTTTAAGAGAATTTTTTGGACTTCAATCAAATGAGCATTAAATAGAAGTGAAGGCAATGATCAGGAATCGATACGATTAACCTACAGCTCCCATCAGAGACACCACGGGAAAGAAATGCAAACATGAAACAACTAGACCCTAATGGAAACACAACTAGCGGAGAGCCAAAAGGACAGTTACTTTACAGCAAACTGGCCAATTGGCTATCCAACGCAAAATCATGTATTACTAAGCGATACACACGCTCAAAAACAAGCCATAACAAAAACAAACCACGACGACAGAAGAACCGCTTTGGAACGGTCAGTGAAACGAATTCAACTTGGGGAGTGTGTGTGTGTGTGGGGGGGGGGGGCTTAAACTTAAATTGGTTTTACGTGGCCACAATCCTCGTCCTTACTTCCGTCGGGATGTAGACAAATAATTTGTTCAGTCCACATGAAGGTCTCCTAAAATAGTACTGCTCATAAATATCTACCTCTTATTGGTTATCTCATGACCAAATTAGCAGAAAAGAGTACAGATATTTGTCCTTCCCATAAATATTAAAATATCAATAATTTAAAAGCATTTTTCATTATGAAAACACGCCTATACAAATACATTGTGAACTTTATCGCTGAAAAAAAACGAAATATTTAAGATGAAAATTTGTTATATTTTTCTTATTTCTACTCTGAATTTAAGAGCAGAAATAGGAAAAATAAGGTGTACCCCTGTAACACTCAGTTTTATTTTAAAAAGTGGGATTCAAGTGGGTCAGAATTATATGCGTGTTTGCGTGATGGGAGCACGCCTAATTACATGCTCCGTCGAGTTGAACATGAAATACAACCAAACTCAGGAAATATACTTTTAACAATTAACAAAAAGAGGTTTCCCCAGATGGCAATGACTAAAAATGCTGAAATCTTTTATTGTTAGTGGTTTATTGCACTTTCGTTGGAAGTTCCTGGCCCTCGTTCGCTTCGTTTATCTAACCGAATCGGTTTTATGACAAATATTATCTTTCTGTATCTTTTTTGAAACAGCAGAGGCTAATTAATGGAATAAACATACTTCTGAGGCATGAAACAAAATAAAGCCGACTGATGATGTTTTTGTCTATCTCCAAAGATAAGTCAGGTAAACAAAAGTGTCTTTGATCTTAGTTATTAGTTTTCAGCACTTGTATTGAGATACGGTGGAGTAAATCGTAAAGAATTAGCAATAGTAAAATTCCCCAGCACAGGCACGTGCCATTTATGACACCACGTGAACAAGTCCTTGAAATAAACACCCCCTAAACCCCACTTTATATAGGGAAAACTGGGGTTTACGGAGGTAAACATTAGTTTCCTTATTTCTGCCCCAAGACATAGGTTGTTGGCACTCGTTAGAACCGCCTCAGAGGTAATGTGTCTGGGACATTATACTTAAGTGAGGCAGCACTATAAAAGTGAGCATTGAGCTCCCTGTCGCAACCAGACACCGTCGTGATATGACTGAAAAATTGTTGAAAGCGACGTTAAACCCGAATTCACACACACACACACCGAAAGATGTCCAAAAGTATGTCGTATACCTCCTGGCAGTATCCCTCAGTGGCTCGAACTATCCCTGTCTCGAACAGATTTTCGAGGTCCCAAAGGTGTTCGTGCCATTGAAGTTCGACTGTAATTATATTTATTGGGTTAATAATCTTTCTACAATACCTGACGTTTTTGCATATTACAACGTATAAGTTATGCCTTTCCATAGGGTCAACAAGTCCGTGAATTGAATCCGATCTATACCCCACTAAACGAAGAGAAAACTGAGGTTTACAGAGGAACATATAAGTTTGGCAGAGCTCCCGATCTGCATAATTTCGGGTCCAAATTCGGTTCGGTCATCCTTTCTCAATTTACTGAAAAAAGTCCCAACCAGAATGCACTGAAAAAGGACAGCCAGAAAAATGTCCGTTTTCGAAAGCCATGAAAACTGTGACATTGACATTTTCCTATTGCTGACGTTCACAGATGGAACAAGGGTATATTGATTTGTTTCTCTCATTTTGACCTCTCTTAGATTTAAAAGAGAAAAACACTCATTTTAGGTTTTGGTAACTCATACTTCCAGAAAATTTCAACCGAAAATGTCTCATTGCCTAATTTGAGTAGATTTTCGAACGAAATATGGAAAAGAAGCCCAAGTAATAAATTTACCTGCCCATTTTAAGGTAGTGTTCTTGCAACTGTCAGGTTAAATCGTTTTTCAAGGGGACTATGAGAAACAGATTGCATCATCACGAAAACACGCCTATATTAAATTGACCCCCTTTAACCCCGCTTTTGTGAAGTAAAACTGGGGTTTTCAGGGTAAAAGTATAGATTGTGGAGACTCGATAGAACCGCCTCATCGAGGCGGTTCTATCGAGTCCCCGCAATCTATGTTTTGGGCAAAAATAAGAAAAATATCAGATTTTTTATCTGGAAATTTTCCTTTTTAGGTGGTTAAATCTTCCAATACATTTGATAGGCCTGTTTTCGTAATGTGGTGCTTCCACACAGAGATGAAACTGACTGCACATGAGTATTGGTAAACCGCTTATAAGGACTAAAATAGAAGTAGAGGCAATGATCAGGAATCGATACAATTAACTCACAGCTCTCATCAGAGACAGCCTGCCCACTCAAAGTGCTGCGAGTCATACGGTCTAATGCATATAAGCCATATCGGTTTCATTTGGGTGGCAGGATGTCCCACAAAATTGGTAGCAACGTCTCCAAATCGACCTACGTAGAGTTTACGGGGACGTTGAACCTCAATTCAAACAAACAAACAAACATCACGAAAACACGCCTATATAATTTTGACCCCCTTGAACCCCACTTTTATATAGTAAAACTGGAGTTTCCGGGGGTATACCTATCACATTTTTCAATCTTATTTTTTTTCCTTTTTTTCGGCGATAAAGGTGTCAATGTGTTTGTATAGGCGTGTTTTCGTAAATGTCACTTTTTGAATTGGGCCCTTTAGATATAAATAATATCTAACATGTCTAAACACAGGCAACTTCGCCTAGCCATGAAGCTGAAAGCTCCATGTTGTAGTAAATTCATTACGGAAACACGCCTATACAAATACATAGCGAATTTTACCGCCGAAAGAATGCAAACTTTAAGACGAAAAATTGTGATATTATTCTTATTTTTGCTCAAAACATAGATTGTGGATACAGGTTAGAACTGCCGCGATTAGGCGGTTCTAACGAGTACCCACAATCTATATTTTAGAGCAGAAATAAGAAAAATAAGGTTTACCCCCGGAAACCCCAGTTTTACTATATAAAAGTTGGGTTCAAGGGGGTCCAATTTATATAGGCGTGTATTCGTTGTGGCAGCATCTGCAGTTTCTCATGGTTATAAATGTATGTCTTAGTGATAAAAACAGTTAAAAAAATAAATTTACATCAAAATGATAACTACATTTTCAGCTCAGCTGAGCACGAAGAGCTCATGGTGAGGTATTGTGATCAGTGAATGTCCGTCGACCGTTGTGCGTCGTGCGTCGTCAACAATTTGATTTAAATGCGAACTTCTCCTAAACCCTTGGGCCAATTTGAATCAAACTTCACAGGAATGTTACCAGGGTGGCTCCCTACCAAAATAGCTAAAATCGTGCCTCTCCGATGAACAAGTTGGCAGTCAGAGCTAAAAATAGAAAATATTTAAGCACCAACTCCTACTGTACCCTTGGGCCAATTTCATTCAAACTTCACAAGAGTGTTGCTTAGGTGATCCTGTACCAAAATAGCTAAAACGGTTCCGCTCCAATGGACAATATGGCCGTCAGATCTAAAATATAAAAACATCTTAGATTTGCTTCAAACGCGAACTCCTCCTAAACACTTAGGCCAGCTTTATTCAAACTTCACAGGTATGTTGCCTAGATGACTTCCTACCAAAATAGCTAAAATCATTCCGCTCTGATGAAAAAGATGGCCATCAGAGCTAAAATAGAAAGAAAAAAAACCTGGAACTGACAATCCTACTGTACACATGGGCCTATTTCATTCAAACTTCATGAGAATGTTGCTTAGATGACCTTCTACCAAAATAGCTAAAACGGTTCTACTCTGATGAGCAAAATGGCCGCCATAGCTAACAAATAGAAAAACATTGTAAATTTGCTTCAAACGCAAACTCCTCCTAAACCCTTGGGCCAATTTGATTTAAATTTCACAGGAATGTTTCGTAGACGACTCCATACCAAAATAATTAAAATCGTTATGTCAAACAAGTTGGCCGCCAGAGCTAAAAATAGAAAAAAAAGCTTGAAACGACAACTTATCATGTACCTTGGACAAATTACATTCAAAGTTTTATTTTTGTTATGGTTTGTCTTTGGGTATTTGTTTCGCTTATATTGTTTTGTTTGGATAGCCTATTGGCCATTTTGTGGGAAAGTAGCTGTCCTTCTGGCTTTCCGCTATTGATATTTCAATTAGGACTGCTATTTCATGTTCGTGTTTCATTCTCTTTGGTGTCTCTGACTGGAGATGTGGGTTAATTGTATCGATTCCTGATCATTGCCTCCACTTCTGTTTTTCCTAGGAATAAGGCTTAGATTACCTTCTACCAAAATAGCTAAAATGATTATGCTCGGATAAAAAAATGGCTGCCAGAGCTAAAAATAGAAAAAAAAAACATCGTAAATTTGCTTCAAACGGGAACTTCCCCTAATTCTTAGGGCCAATTGGATTCAAACTTCACAGGAATGTTACCTTGGTGACTCCCTACCAAAATTAAAGCCAAAATCGTTTCGCTCTGACAAACAGAGCTGCCAGAGCTAATAATAGAAAAAATCTTCAAACGACAACTCCTCCTGTACCCTTGGACCAATTTCATTCAAATTTCGTACGACTATAGATGACCCTCGACCAAAATAGCTAAAACGATCCCGCTCGGGTGAACAAATGGCCACCGAAGCTAAAAATAGAAGAAAAAAAAACATTGTAAATTTGCTTCAAACGCAAACTCCACTAAAACCCTTGGGCCAATTTGATTCAAACTTCGAAGGAATGTTGCCTAGGTGACTCCCTACCGAAATGGCTAAAATCGTTCATCTCTGTGTGACGAACACGATGGCCGCCAGAGCCAAAAATAGAATGTACTAGAGACAGTGACACTCTGGTGAGCGAATCAGGGCCCTCGGGGCCCTCTTGTTCCCAATTTCAGTCAAAACGGCGCTAATTTTCCCAGTTCTAAGGACCCTGACCCCATGTCCAAAAGTGGCGACAGAGCCCTGAATGTTGTATATTTCTGCTCCAAGAGATATGTTATGGGTACTCGTTAGAACCCTTAACCTATGTTTCGGGTTAAAATAAGCACAATATCATAAATTTAATCGGAAATGTCATTGCGATAACACACCCGCGCGATATAGTGCATTATTTCACAGCTTCATAATTGCTACTTTTCTGATGAAAATTCGTGATATTTCTCTTATTTATACTCGAAACATAGGTTTTGGGCACTCGTTAAAACCGCCTCATTGAGGCGATGCTAACGAGTACCCACAATCTATATCTTAGAGCAGAAATAAGACGAATAATATGTACCCCCATAAATCCCAGTTTTCTCTGTATAAAGTTGAGTTCAGGGGTGGTCAGTTTACGGACTTGTTCACGTGATGAGTCATTTTGGAGATATGAAAAGAGAGCAGTCATTACGAAAACACGCCTATACAAATACATTGCCAATTTTTTGGCCAAAAATTAGAAATTTTAAGATGAAAAATTGTCATATTTTTCTTATTTCTGCTCAAAATATAGATTGAGGGTACATGTTAGAACCGCCTCATTGAGGCGGTTCTAACGAGTACCCACAATCTATATTTTAGAGCAGAAATAAGAAAAATAAGGTTTACCCCTGTAAACCCCAGTTTTACTATATAAAAGTGCGATTCAAGGGGGTCAAAATTATATAGGCATGTTTTCATGAGTTAAAAGAGTGCAGTGTGTAGGGGTTGTTATCGTAATGCTAAAAACAATGCTAACATTCTGTTATGAAATGTTCGGATGTGGCAGTTGCATCTGTCCATCAAGTTTATTTCAAGCAACTAACATTTAGTGTTCATTTAGAAACCAAAATGAGATTCTTTCTGGAAATTATCTTTTTCCTATGTCATTATGTTTTTACAATTGCTTTTCCCACCTGTCAATTGTTATCAATGTTTATTTTAATTGAGTCTTGCGAAAATGTGTTTGAGGACAGTATTGTTTCATTGGCGACCGTAAAGCTTAATGGCCCCAAAATGATTGTTTTGCTGTAATTGCAACGAAAAGGTTAAGAGGTCAACTTACATGTATAAATACGCATGCATGTTTGTATACGAACAGCCATGTAACGCAGTACGACATTCAATAAGTCCTGAAACTTCCATATTTCCATTGAGAAGATTTGATTTGTTTTATTATTTCTGCAACAACATGATTTCGGGTGCACGTATACTCTTGTTTACTGCCGGCCGCGGTGGCTCAGTCGGATGTGCGTCTGACTCGTGATCAGGAGGACGCGGATTCGATACCTGCCGGGGTTGGCAACATTTGTTTCGTGGAGATCGATCATGAACTCTTTTCTACGGTCTTTCTTTCCTTTTCGCTGATTCAAGAAGGGCAGCGAAAGAGCGTGCACTGTACTGGTTAACTGCTTACATATAAGCCAGCCAAGGAAAAGTGTGAATAGGCAATCGGACCGGCCCAAAATGACCTAAATAGTGTTGACTGGGTCTTTATACACCAGTACAAATAAACAAACAATACCCTTATTTTCCGTGTTTCTTTTTCTATATGAAAAGGTAGTTATATTACGGACATGTTAACCCATTTAGTACCAGAAACCCTAAAACGGGTACCATGGCAGACAGTGCAGGCCCAGATCAGACGCCACAGAACGCGGCGTCTGATCAGGGCCTACACTTTTTGCAAAATGTTCAGGTATTTTCCGAATAAATTTTAACGATAAAACAACCTGTCACCTCAAAATTTCGAATTGGACTCCTGCCATATATAAGCAGGAAGATTCAATTTGGTTTTGTTTGTTTGTATTGGAGTTGTATGGCCCAGTCAACACTATTTAGTCATTTTGAGCCGGTCAGTTTACCTATCAACACTTTCCTGGGCAGGCTTATACGTAAGCGTTTAACAAGAACAGGGCACATTCTTTCGCCAGAAACTGACAACTGCCCTTCTTGAATCAGCAGGAAGGAGAGAATGACCGTAGAAAAGATTTCATGATCATTCTCCACGATAGAATGTTGCCGACCCCGGCGGGAGTCGAACCCGCGTCCTCCTTATCACCAGTCAGACGCGCATATGACTGAGCCACTGAGGCCGGCGATTCTATTTGGTACAAAAAGGGTTAATAGACCGCACACGAGTACTGGTAAACCGCTTAGAGGAACTAAGCCTTCCCAGACAACGCCGTGCGAGTCAGATTGTTCATGCTTATAAACCCTATTGGTTTCATTGGGCGACAGGGCTTGAGATGTCATACATATTTGGAAGCAACTTCTCTAAAATGACCTATACAGTGTTGACGGGGACGTTAAACTTCAAATCAGACAAATAAACAAACAAACGTGTGTGGATAACAGCCGACTTTTAACGCGTTTCTTAGATGCATTGTTTCATATAACAATAATCTTTCTTTGAGCTCTGAGGTAGATTTTTGAGTAGAACAGTCTCACTGTAGCAGCTTTATCAAGTATTTGTTTCGGAACCCAACTAAAAAAGATAACTAATACAATCCGTCACGGAAACACGCCTATATAATTTTGACCCCCTTGAACCAGGCTTTCATATAGTAAAACTGGGGTTTACAGAGGTAAACCTTATTTTTCTTATTTATTGCTCTAAAATATAGATTGTGGGTACTTGTTAGAACCGCCTCCACGAGGCGGTTCTAACGAGCATCCACACTCTACATTTTGTGCAGAAATAAGATAAATATCACAATTTTTCATATAAAAAATTGTCGTTGTTTATGGTAAAATCACTGCACAGTCGAACTTCAATGGCTCGAACATCTTTGGGACCTCGAAAATCTGTTCGAGACAGGGGTAGTTCGAGCCACTGAGGTTACTGTCAGGAGGCATAACGAGATACTTTTAGGCATCTTTTCGATGTTCTATAATGAAAATGTATGCTGTGTGTACTCATTAGAATCGCCTCATCGAGGCGATTCTAATAAGTACACACAGCATACATTTGCAAGATAAAAGACTAAAATCTTCTTTATTATCCTCCAATATTTCTTATGTAGAGGATTTCGCTAGGGCCTCAAGAATGTGTTCGACATATCCATGGTAAACAAGCCATCGGTGTTCGAGCCATCGAAGTTCTACTGTATTTGTATAGGCAAGTTTTCGTATTGTGAATCTCCTTGATACACATCATAAAGTAGAGATTACAACGCATTTCATTCTGCGGCCTTGTTACTGTGAAGAGTAATACTTCAACATACTAACAATATATACTGAAAATGTATGCTGTGTGTACTCATTAGAATCGCCTCATCGAGGCGATTCTAATAAGTACACACAGCATACATTTGCAAGATAAAAGACTAAAATCTCCTTTATTATCCTCCAATATTTCTTATGTAGAGGATTTCGCTAGGGCCTCAAGAATGTGTTCGACATATCCATGGTAAACAAGCCATCGGTGTTCGAGCCATCGAAGTTCTACTGTATTTGTATAGGCAAGTTTTCGTATTGTGAATCTCCTTGATACACATCATAAAGTGGAGATTACAACGCCTTTCATTCTACGGCCTTGTTACTGTGAAGAGTAATACTGCAACATACTTACAATATATTCTATGTCAAAAAGTTCCTATCCACAAAATTGCTTCTATTACCCATTATGAAAACATGCCTATACAAATACATTGTAAATTTTACCGCCGAAAAAAAAAGTAAATTTTAAGATGAAAAATTGTGATATTTTTCTTATTTCTGCTCAAAATATAGATTGCGGGTACTCGTTAGAACCGCCTCATCGAGGCGGTTCTAACGGGTACCAACAATCTATATTTTAGAGTAGAATAAGACAAACAAGGTTTACCCCTGTAAACCCCAGTTTTACTATATAAAAGTGCGGTTCAAGGGGGTCAAAATTATATAGGCGTGTTGTCGTGATGCAGCTACTACAAATGAATAGTATACCAAATTTGGTTTGTTTTGGTTAGAGCACTCAATTGTCCATGCAAAATGCCAAACTGTTTTTATGTAAACTCGCCACCGTGAGCTATTGCATTGAACAACCAAGGGGTCACTGTGACTATTTTAAAAACCAAGAAACAACGCCATAAAAATTACACTTGTCACAAGATTGCTAAAAATTGATACATGCAACCTTTCATTAGATACACTGCAAAAGATTGAGAACTTTAAATCGATTTGCTAAGAGAAACAGACGATCACGTATAGGCCTCGGATTCTTTTAATTTGTGTGCAATATGTTGCTTTCTATTGAAACTCCATAGAAAATAAAAGTCGGTAGTGCTATGTACTACATGAATTTTCTGCATTATTTTCCATCATGGTTAGCAGCAATGGTGGCAGCAGAAACTGCAGGTACATGTATAAAAATAACAACAGTTTGAAATTGCTATAGTTTTATTATAAAGGGAGATAGATAATCTAAGAATTTCATAAATTATAGCATTGATTGTAGTGCAAAGTGATGAGATGTTGTAAAGGTAAAGTGAGTTTCGATGTTCAATGGACATGATACAAAATAATCACCTGCTGTGCCAAATTCCTTGCAAAACCTTCCGCGGCACACTCGTATTGCAAGACAACTCTTGAGCAGAATAGCATTGGCAAATGCAATTTTATGCATTTTGTAGCTAAACGTCCGATTCGCAAGTCCATCACGTGAACATGTCCGTGAAATGAACGCCCCCTTAAACCCCACTTTATATAGATAAACTTGGATTTACGGGGGTATACATTATTTTTCTTATTTCTGCTCCAATACATAGATTGTTGGTACTCGTTAGAGCCTCTAACGAGCATCCACAACCTTTGTTTGCTGTATAAATAGAAAAACATCACGGATAAAATAGCTATTTAGGAGTTATGATAAAATGCACTATGTCGCACGGGTGTGTTAACGTAATGCTACAGCCATCTTTAGCTGAATAGCTATCGGATAGCCACTGAAATCTACACGGAAGTTGGTATAGTTACTTTATGACCGAGTATATACTTAAATAATTATAGAAAAAAAAATATGTCGATCAAAACCTGTGGGAAAAAAACAGAATTTCAACAACTAATACTAAAACTTGATAGGAGCATTGTCAAGTATTATAAAACACTACATCACGAAAACACGCCTATATAATTTTGATCCCCTTGAACCCTAATTTTATATAGTAAAACTGTTTTTTTTTTTCAGGTGTAAACCTTTTTTTTTTATTTCTGCTCTAAGATATAGGCTGTCGGTACTTGTTAGAACCACCTCGATGAGGCGATTCTAACGAGTACCCACAATCTATATTTTGAGCAGAAATAAGAAAAATATCACAATTTTTATCTAAAAATTTCGATTTTTTTGGAGGTTAAGTTTATATGTATTTTCGTAATTTAAGCACTAAATATTTAGAATGATAGAAGTAATGGCGGCAATGATCAGGAACCGATACAATTACCTTACACCTTCCATCCATTACACAATCCCCGCCCTTGGTTACAATGGTGTTGTTTATACAAGTAATTTGTTCAGTCGGCATGAAGGATTTCTACATGTAAGCCTACGATAGAAACTAAGGTCGTGATCCGGCCTCGGTGGTTCGTTCGTTAGACATAGTCCTTCTATGCATATCTTTTCGCCAAACGAAGCCTGCGTGGTGTAGTAGTTATGCTACTCGCCTTGTTAACCAGGGGTCGCAGGATCGATCGCGGGTTTCTCCACACTTTCGGATGAGTCCTTAAACCGAAGTCCGTATGACCTTAGCTGTTGGAGAGACGTAAAACTCAAACACCAACTCACTCTTTCGCCAAAAACGATAACTTGTCTTCTGTAATCAGCGGAATGGCAAGCATGTCCGTAGAGTTGAACATACTTTTTTGTTTGTTATATAAAAGGAAGTTCGTTTGCTGTTCCGTATAATGATATAACAGCTAAACGAAAACCTTTTCAATTGAAAGCAAAGCCAAATAATTACTTTCTAATTTAATAAATTTACTGTAATCCATGGAGCTCTGAAACTTTTGGCGAACGTATTGTATTATTCATGAGATTTCTAAATCCGTGATGCGCCATAGGTGAATAATGATCTGGATAATGTTTGTACGATATGTAGGCAAACTAGTAAGAAAAGGTCATAGACAAAAGACCAGAGAAAGAGCATAAGGCACCAACAAATATTACATAAACTTCATTTCTCTCTCACTCTCAGTAAACCATTACGCTAGAACCGTCATAGAATCTAAGGCCTAAGACGCAGCCTGTCGCCTGACATCTACGAGGACTGTTCAAATATGAATGCAACTAAGCACATAAAAATGATTCCGTGGTAGTTTTTGATGAAAAATTTATTTTGTCCCCTCAAAGTATTCCCCTTCAACAGATATACAAACTTTCAGTCTTCTGATCCAATCAATGAATGCATTTTGGTAGTCTTTTCGAGGTATACTATGAAGGCACTGGAATATTGCAGAACCGAGGTGTTTGCGCTGTACAAATTTTCGACCAGAAAGGTATTTTTCAGCCGCGGGAACAAAAGAAAAGTCACACGGGGCAAGGTCAGGGGAATACGGGGGGGGGGGGGGAGTGAGGGAGTTCAACAACCTTTTCCTGCTTCAGATAGTCTTGCACAATGAACGCCTTGTGCGATGACGCATTGTCATGTAGCAATCTGACATTGGCCAAACCAGTTGCGGGTTTTCGTTCTTTGAAATATTTTTTTTCAATTTTCGAAGAACTTTATTCTTGTAAAACTTCCCATTTACAGATTTGCCTTTAGGCACAGCAACCTGAATAGCAGGGCCCTGATTTGAAAAGAATATGGCATACATTACCTTCTTGACGCTCATGGTCCGCTTTGCAATGCATGGTCTTTTGCAATACTTTGTTGCCCATATTTTATTGTGAATCTTTCGTTTTGGCTCCAAAAAGTGAACTCATGTCTCGTCACCTGTGACGACATTAGCGAAAGACCGTGCATTGTAATTTGGAAACTTTTTAAGCAACTTCTTGGCGCACTGAACGCGTGTCTTTTTCTCCTCATTTGTCAACAGATGGGGAATCCATCTAGCACAGATCTTTCTCATTTTCAATTCTCGTTTCAGATTTTTATGAGCTGCTCCTAATGAGATGCCAACCATACTAGCTATTTGCCTAGTGGTGTATCGTGCATCGGTAGCAACTATTTATTTCATTCTAGCAACCATCTTGGCAGATGTTGCTCTTTTCGGCCGACGATCATGTGGTGCATCTTCTGTTGAGCCTAGCCCACAGCTGAATTTCTTACACCAACGAAAAACTGTCGGAAAAGACATTTCATTATGCCCATAAACAGAACATATTTCATCAAAAATGTCTTTGCACCGTATACCAAGAATACAACGATTCTAAATATAGGACCGTATTTCAACGGCGTACTCTGACCTTCTTCCAACCATGTTTTGTATTAGTATACAAGAGTAGACAGTGTTTATCGAACGATATACATGGCTTAAAAGGACGGATTTTAACAAGTTTGGTATCAATGTATAGGTAAAATGTTTTTCTACGCTGTGATATTTATGTCCAGGTGATTTTCGCATTAGTGCATGAGAAAACGTTCTACTTGCATTCATATTTGAACAGTCCTCGAATTTTGTAACCATTGTTTTTGTATTTCGCAACAAATTTCCTTAACTGACCAGAAATATGATCGCTACCTAGAATAAACTAAATATCCATAAAATTCAGGTTCCGACAGTCTCTGTTGCATAAGTATCTTGAAAGAAACGTCATAGTTAGAAATAATGTCATTGTGTTACGGAACCCGGGAAGGGACATGATGTTTTTTTATTTTATAAGTTGTACGCACAAGATAATATCTTGTGCGGACAAGATTTTATCTTGTGCGGACAAGATATTATCTTGTGCAGACAAGATATTATCTTTTGCGGACAAGATATGATCTTGTTCGCACAACAAAATATCTTGTGCGCACAATATATTATCTTGTTCGCATAACATAATATCTTGTGCGCACAGCATAGATCTTGGGGAGTTGTGCGGACAAAATATTATCTTGTGTGGACAAGATATTATCTTGTGCGGACAAGATAATATCTTGTGTTGACAAGATAATATCTTGTGCGCACAAGATCTATGTTGTGCAGACAAGATAATATCTTGTGCGGACAAGATAATATCTTGTTCGCACAACTTAATATTTTGTGCGGACAAAATAATATCTTGTCTGCACAAGATAATATGTTGTCCGCACAAGATAATATTTTGTCCGCACAACTCCCCAAGATCTATGCTGTGCGCACAAGATCTATGTTGTGCAGACAAGATAATATCTTGTGCGGACAAGATAATATCTTGTTCGCACAACTTAATATCTTGTTGTTACGAGATGGAATAGGAAACCTCTCTGGTGCTTATGCACATCTAAATTATTTTAGTAGATATATGGTAGGGCGGTGTGAGTGAAATATTTTGGGTGAAATATGGTACGCAAACTATGCGGCTCCATGAACAAGTCATGCACATATCATACGATGTATGCATGAGTGGTTTATAGAGAGCTGTTTTTACAATACAGGGGGCCGCTAAAAGGCTGAGTTCTATAGAATTTGCCTAAAAATCGCCAACCGCCAAATTGTGCCATATATGATTTTTATTCCCGTCACGTGTTGTGTGGGTGTTCGTTTTGACAGGAGTCATGTCATTGATTATAGGGTCGTTTCATCAATTTTTCCTATGGGAAATATACTATTTGAAGGCAAATCCATTATCTACTCGATTTTGCTATCTGGCTTTGTTTGTGGCCGGTATCTCCACTTCCCCACGAACAAAGCAAGGTAATACGAGTAGGCATGATTTTCCGGTAGTATTCATAGATATATAAACCCTGAAAAAAAGCGGACACCTTAGCAGCAGGTCAAGTTGTAAAGAGTAAACACAACATTGTGACGGGGAAATAGAAAGTATATTGAAAGGTATGTTTAATCTATGTTTAGTATTATTTTTGTATGAACATGCTTGTAGGTTTTGGAGGGGTTTACTTCTAGTATACCCCAACTTTCTGAAGCCTATTCTGAATTCACTATTGAGGCCTGTAGTGATTAGGCTACTAGCTTTGCCAGCTAGACGTCGCAGGATCGATCCCAGGCTTCTCCAGTAGTAGAATGAGTCTTTCTAAGTGAGGTCCTGTCTCATGCTGACCCTAGATGTTGGTGAGACGTAAAGTTTGGACACCCGCTCATTCTGGATTCATTTAGGCTTTTAGACCCCTTTTGTAGAATGTAATTAATAAACGCCGGGTCACTTGTTTGATCCATGACTTGTGACTGGCTGTGGTTAGAAAACCGTGGTTCCGTCCCAATATGATATTAGGTGTAGAGGGGACGTAAACTTAAGACGGGTTTAACCATATCTTCATCATCAGGGCAAACTCTTACAAGAGCCTGTTGGGTTATCCGTGATGATGAACTGTAATGAATTTTATTTTACAAGCATGTTCACGTTGATTAGAAATAATTTTGTTCAAGAAGAATTACGAGTTCATTTTGTAATGATGCCGTTTTTGTCTGATAACTCAGTTTGTGCATGTATGTACATATAAAGAACGTGATGATGATAAGTGGGAGTATTTGGTCGCCACACGTCATAACGGCCTGAGCGGCGGGGATGACGTCAGCTGCGTCATCGGCGTCGCGAGGACGGTTGTGACGGGGTGCCTACCAAATAGAGAGAATTTACGGCAAACAGTGTTGGCCCATATGAGACACTAACAAATGTGTGGATTATAGATGAAAATCTTCTGTTGTAGTTTCTATCTGTTATTAATGTATTGAATTTGTGAATAGCTATGTTTGTGAGCCGTGTCGCGGAGAAGGATATGAAATAGAGATTGTTATGTTTCCTGTAATTGGCGGCTGACCAGGTAGCGCAAAGGCGTGGTCTGTTCAATTGCCTCTTACTTGTGATAATGTAGTGAGCACAAATTTGATGAGTATTATGCTCAGTAGTAGTGAGCATTGATTGATTTCTGTAGTGCTCAGTAAGGAAACATGAACTTTGAGTATTATTGTGTCAAGCGCTGGGTGCCGATAATTTGATGCACAGTCGAGTTGAGTTCTGCTGTACGGTTATTTGTCGCATGCACTAATCAGCCTGTATGTCTGGTCGGCGCATGCGCAATAGCGGTGTATGCATGAACATATTCTTACTTCTCCGGGAGGGGGATCATGATATAGCATGTATGTTTTGTGACTCGTTTCTAGTCCCGTTATCGTAATTTGCAGGCATAACAATGTGTGACCTGCTGCTCCCTGCTTCATAGCAGCAGGTACTGGTACGACGCTAGGCGTTAGGGTCCAGCAAGGGCGGACAGACCGCCGTAATCAGCGCCTACCAGGATAGAAGCAGATTCTTCTAAATCATTGTTCGTTGTAAACAAATGTGATCAGGGAAGAGGTCAACTTACCTTATTTGGACGATCACTAAACGTTTGATCAGCAAACGTGATCTCTAATCCTAGGATAATCAACTATGTTGATAGACTAGTTTTACTAGTTCGCGAGAGGAAGTGTCACGCGAGTGGGGGATTCACCCCAAGTTATAAACTGGCCAGTCGCGTTTTGTGTTAATTCTTTTTTTTGTTTTTGTTGTTGTTTTGTTGTTTGCTTCTGTAGGTATTCACGTCACCCGTTCCGAGCACAGAACAGTGTTTTGCCTTCGGAGCGGACGTCGTGAGTTGGCTACAGAAGCAACAAATTGTGATGTTTTGTGTTAGTAAGTGTTGTATGTAGATACTGTAAATAATTCATGTCATTCATTTAACATCTTTCTTGTACCTTACCCCACAGCTGCCCGTACACCTGTCAGAGATCACGCTCGGTTGTCTTGTCAGCATGGGGGTTTGCGGGACGCCGTAAACCCACATGTAACATTTGGTGTCAGAAGTGGGATTTGATCTCTGGCTGGTGTTCCCGGCTGTGGAACAGCACATTGATACTCTGAATCATCAATTTAAAAAAAAAAAAAAATGTATTGACAGCCACATTTAGGAATTAACTTGAATCTTCCTTCCTGCGTTGATGAAGTGCGAAACCCATGTATTCAACTGAATGGATACTGACAAGTCGATAATTTCTGAGCAGGAAGGCAAGGCAAACCCCACTTTTTCTTGGTAATTAAAAGTTTAAGTAGACCCCACTTAATTGTGTTACCTGACATTCTACTAAGTTAAATTGGAGCTACTAATTGATCTTACCCACACATGGTTCTGACGTAGTGACGTTAACAATTTACTGACGTTGACATAACGGTAGCGTTAATATTTACGCAGTGGCTTGAGGTTAGGTATGACGTAATAGAAACATTAATGGTGACTTGTTATGATCGGAGTTTTGTAATGTGATAAAACTTCGGATTGTAGCATTTTACTGTAAACGTCGTCAGTTTATGACGTCATATTAGACTACCAGTACGCAACGTCATACTGTGCTGAAAGCATTTGACATTTCAAATCGCGTGTGCTTTAATAACTAACGTTTTAGTTAGATTAACGCGTATAACACATATCTTAACGTTTTAGTTAAGCCCATTCAATCATCACTGATCATAACTGATCAGTTTATAGTGGTTTTGATAGTAACGTGAGATTTACGTTATCAATAATGGAGCGTTTAATGCAAATGGGAAAGGACTTAGGTTATGAGGGGAAGGAGTTACAAGGTTTTGTTAAGGAGCAGCAAGATATTGAGCGGGCAGAAAGGCAAGAGCAAAGGGATTTAGAAAGGTTAAGGTCTGAGGAAAAGGAAAAGGAAAGGGCTGAAAAAGAAAAGGAAAGGGTACATGAACTAGCTAAGTTAGAGGAAAAGGAAAAGGAAAGGGCACATGAACTAGCTATGTTGAATGTTAATAAGGAACTTGAAATAGCACGCATCAAGACTGAAAGGGAGGCAAAAGAGATTAGTGAGGCCCATTTAGAAAAAATAAAACATGGGTTTGAGCTACAGCACCAAGAATTAAGGAATCAGTTAGAAATGCAGAGAGCGAAGCTCGAGCTAGAATTTGAAAAGCAAAAAGCTGAGAAGGTGGCGCATGCCCGGGATCCTAAGTTACCTTATTTTGAAGAGGGTAAAGATAAAATGGATAGTTATTTATCTAGGTTTGAGAAATATGCTACGGCTAATAAATGGGATAAGAGTGTTTGGGCCGCGTATTTAAGTGCATTGCTCAAAGGGCGCGCACTTGATGTATATGACCGGTTGTCAAATGAGGATGCGGCGGATTATGAAAAGTTAAAGGACGCTTTATTAAAGAATTTTGACATGACAGAGCGCGGATTTAGGAAGCAGTTTCGTTATAGTAGGCCCGAGAAATCAGAAACGTTCATACAGTTCAGTAGTAGACTGAGAAGTTATTTAGAAAAATGGCTTAATATGGCAAAGATAGAAAAATCTTTTCCGGCTGTCTGTGATTTCATGGCAAGGGATCAGTTCCTGGAGTCATGTAATAGAGAACTGTATGTACATCTGAAGCCAAAACAGTTTGGTAATTTAGATGAAATGGCTAGGGAGGCAGATTTGTTTGCAGAAGCGCGCGGGGGCGTATATAGTTGCATTAATAAGGGGCAACGCGATAATAGAGGCGCAGCGCAGGGTAAACAGGACAAAGTTGACTCGAACAAACCGAGTGGTAGACCGGATATCAAGTGTAGCATATGCGGTAAGGGGCATTTAACAATTAAATGTTTTAAGAACCCCGACAGGAAACAATTGTATAGCGCAGAGGTAGGAGCAACTGGAGTGGGGGATAGCGGTGTTAAAGAAAATTTTAACACGCGCGTAGAGACTCAAGGTTCTCAGGTTAAGAATGAGAATACGCAGAATGTAGGTCGTGGTTATACACGTGGTCGTGGTAATTTTAGAGGGTCTTTTCGCGGACGCGGTAAAAATAATAGCACACCACGTGGCGCAGCACACCAAGTTAGTTTTTGTCAAACGGAAGTAACTAGGAAAGGTGATGAGATTGGAAGTATTTTTGAAAATAAGGTTGGTGATCCTTTGATTTCGGATAGGGAGGAGTGTAGTAAGGAAACTAGGGAAGGTGTCTGTTACTTCTTAAAGGCAAGGTTACCGACGGCACAAGGTTTGGTTAATAATAAAAAGGTGGTTGTATTAAGAGATACTGGGTGTACAGGCTGTGTCGTTCGGAGAAGTTTGGTTTCGGATAGTCAGTTAATAGGAAAGGAATCAAATGTTACGTTGATTGATGAATCCACACAAAGGTATCCTTTGGCAATGATTGACATTGATTGTCCTTTTTTCACTGGGAAAACTGAAGCTTTGTGTATGGATGATACGTTGTACGATTTGGTTATCGGTAACATTGATGGATCAAAACTTCCTGATATGTCTCATTTCTCAGCTGCGGCTGTAACTAGGTCTCAAACTAGGCAGGATGAGAAGCCTTACAGAAAACTTAAGGTTCCCGATCAGATCATTAACGATGACAAGGAGGCTTTCAAGCAAGCTCAGGTTGATGATCCAACTTTGGAAAACATCAGGAAAAGGGTTGTATCTGGGAACAAGACTGTGAGTCGTGGTTTAAACCGAGGTGAAACTAGGTTTATTGAGAAAAAAGGTTTGGCATATAGGGAGTTCACCAAGGGTAACAAAGTCTCTTTCCAACTTGTGGTCCCTCAAAGTTTCCGAGGAAAGGTGTTGAAACTGGCTCATGAAACGCTTATGTCTGGACATATGGGTATTAGGAAGACATTGGATAGAGTTGTAACTGAGTTTTACTGGCCCGGTATTTGCGGTGATGTCGCTAGATTTTGTAAATCTTGTGATATTTGTCAGAGAACTATTCAGAAAGGTCGGGTCACTAAAGTACCTCTAGGAAAAATGCCATTGATTGATACGCCATTTAAGAGGGTGGCAGTGGACATAGTTGGTCCAATTGAGCCTCGATCTGATAGGAAATCTCGGTATATTTTAACCATGATAGATTATGCGACAAGGTATCCAGAGGCGATAGCTTTACCGAGTATTGAGACGGAACGTGTCGCGGAAGCGCTTATTGAAATGTTTAGTAGGGTTGGCATTCCTGATGAAATGTTGACTGATTGTGGATCACAGTTTACTGCTGAGGTAATGAAGGAAGTCAGCAGACTTCTTTCTCTTCAACAGTTAACGTGTAGTCCGAGACACCCAATTTGCAACGGACTGATAGAGCGTTTCCACGCTACGTTAAAGCAGATGTTACGTCGCATGTGTGCTGAACGTCCAAAAGATTGGGATAAATATCTTCCAGCTTTATTATTTGCGGTAAGGGAAGTCCCACAAGAGTCTTTAGGATACTCCCCTTTTGAGTTGTTATATGGACGTAACGTCAGAGGTCCAATGGCAATATTAAGAGAATTATGGGCTGAAGAGGTACGCGATGAGCAAGTTCTTTCGACGTATCAATACGTTATTGAGCTTAGGGAACGGTTAGAGCAGACATGCAAATTAGCGCGTGATAATTTAAAGAAGGTTCAGATTAAGCAGAAAGCTTATTATGATAAAGGCGCGAGGTCGCGTAAATTTGACGTCGGCGACAAAGTACTGTTGTTACTACCGACAGACAGTAATAAATTATTGCTTCAATGGAAAGGTCCTTATGAAGTTGTTGAGGTAGTGAACAGAATGGATTATAAGATTGACGTCAATGGAAATGTTAACACATATCACGCTAACATACTGAAGCAATATGTGGAACGTCAAAATGTGACGTCACATTGCTTGCTATCTGTAGAGTCCACTCAGTCAACTGAAAATGATGACGTTGACGAATTCTCATTGGAAGATTGCGCTTTTCCTACTGCAAAGCAACCAGAGACGTTTAAGGACGTCAATATTTCAGAAATGTTAACGCAGGATCAGCGTAAAGAAATAGAGACGTTGATAAAAGAATACCCGGACGTACTGTCCAGTGTACCTGGACGAACTGACCAAATAGAACACGACATAAAGTTGCTGACGACGGAACCAGTGAGGTCAAAAGGTTATGCCATACCATATAAAGTACGGGATGTAATGGAAAAGGAAATTCAAGATATGTTAGATTTAGGAGTTATTGAGCCATCAATATCTCCATATTCATCCCCTGTAGTACTTGTCCCTAAAAAAGATGGTTCGGTGCGGTTCTGCATTGACTTCCGTAAACTTAATAAAGTGACGGAGTTCGATGCAGAACCAATGCCAAATATGGAGGAGGTTATAAATAGAATGTCGGGGCACAAATACTTTAGCAAATTAGATTTGTCAAAAGGTTATTGGCAGGTAAAAATGACGTCTAAGGCAAAACCCCTAACTGCATTCGAAACCCCCAAAGGCTTGTTTCAATTCAAAACTATGCCCTTCGGTTTGGTAAACTCAGGAGCAACATTTTGCAGGTTGATGAGAAAGATTCTGTCCGAACTTTCTAACGTTGATAGCTTCGTCGATGATATGTGGATCTTTACCGAAACTTGGAAAGACCACTTGACGTCATTACGTGAAGTTTTAGATAGACTCAGGACAGCCAAGTTGACGGCAAAACCTTCCAAGTGTATGATTGGGTATAGCAGTATCGAATGTCTTGGTCACAGTGTAGCTGCTCAGTCAGTAAGACCGCAAGAAGACAAGATACAAGCTATAAAGGATGCTCCTCGACCTTCTACTAAGAGACAAATAAAGTCATTTCTTGGGTTGGCTGGTTTCTACCGCCGTTTCATTCCAAATTTCTCATCTATCGCTTCCCCTTTGACAGATTTAACTAAGAAAAGTAGACCAAACAAGATCACAGACTGGCAGGACCATCATGAAAAGGCTTTTCAGACCCTGAAGAATAGACTCACGTCTAGTCCTATTCTTCGTCTTCCTATCTTTCATGATGGGAATCCGTTCATACTCCGGACGGACGCTTCTGATGTTGGTATAGGAGCCGTTTTGCTCCAAGAATTTGAAGGGGAAGGACGACTTCCCATTGCTTATGCCAGCAAGAAACTTTTGCCTCGTGAGAAAAACTATTCTGTAATAGAGAAGGAATGTTTGGCTATTATCTGGGGTGTTGAGAAATTTCGCAAGTATCTTTACGGAGTAGAATTCCTGCTTGAGACAGACCACAAGCCCTTGTCGTATATGCAAACAGCAAAAGTTCTCAATCCTCGAATTATGCGTTGGGCAATGAAACTACAGCCGTATAGATTTCGGATTGTTGCAATTCGGGGCCAAGAAAATTTGGGGGCAGACTACCTTAGTAGGTAATTCTTCGCACGGTTGTTGTGTAAATAGCTGTCTTGTTTAGATAGGTTCATCCTATTCCATCTCTGTACACAAAGAAAAAACATTTCTGATTGTTTTTTCTCCAAAAGGGGAAACCTTTGTTACGAGATGGAATAGGAAACCTCTCTGGTGCTTATGCACATCTAAATTATTTTAGTAGATATATGGTAGGGCGGTGTGAGTGAAATATTTTGGGTGAAATATGGTACGCAAACTATGCGGCTCCATGAACAAGTCATGCACATATCATACGATGTATGCATGAGTGGTTTATAGAGAGCTGTTTTTACAATACAGGGGGCCGCTAAAAGGCTGAGTTCTATAGAATTTGCCTAAAAATCGCCAACCGCCAAATTGTGCCATATATGATTTTTATTCCCGTCACGTGTTGTGTGGGTGTTCGTTTTGACAGGAGTCATGTCATTGATTATAGGGTCGTTTCATCAATTTTTCCTATGGGAAATATACTATTTGAAGGCAAATCCATTATCTACTCGATTTTGCTATCTGGCTTTGTTTGTGGCCGGTATCTCCACTTCCCCACGAACAAAGCAAGGTAATACGAGTAGGCATGATTTTCCGGTAGTATTCATAGATATATAAACCCTGAAAAAAAGCGGACACCTTAGCAGCAGGTCAAGTTGTAAAGAGTAAACACAACATTGTGACGGGGAAATAGAAAGTATATTGAAAGGTATGTTTAATCTATGTTTAGTATTATTTTTGTATGAACATGCTTGTAGGTTTTGGAGGGGTTTACTTCTAGTATACCCCAACTTTCTGAAGCCTATTCTGAATTCACTATTGAGGCCTGTAGTGATTAGGCTACTAGCTTTGCCAGCTAGACGTCGCAGGATCGATCCCAGGCTTCTCCAGTAGTAGAATGAGTCTTTCTAAGTGAGGTCCTGTCTCATGCTGACCCTAGATGTTGGTGAGACGTAAAGTTTGGACACCCGCTCATTCTGGATTCATTTAGGCTTTTAGACCCCTTTTGTAGAATGTAATTAATAAACGCCGGGTCACTTGTTTGATCCATGACTTGTGACTGGCTGTGGTTAGAAAACCGTGGTTCCGTCCCAATATGATATTAGGTGTAGAGGGGACGTAAACTTAAGACGGGTTTAACCATATCTTCATCATCAGGGCAAACTCTTACAAGAGCCTGTTGGGTTATCCGTGATGATGAACTGTAATGAATTTTATTTTACAAGCATGTTCACGTTGATTAGAAATAATTTTGTTCAAGAAGAATTACGAGTTCATTTTGTAATGATGCCGTTTTTGTCTGATAACTCAGTTTGTGCATGTATGTACATATAAAGAACGTGATGATGATAAGTGGGAGTATTTGGTCGCCACACGTCATAACGGCCTGAGCGGCGGGGATGACGTCAGCTGCGTCATCGGCGTCGCGAGGACGGTTGTGACGGGGTGCCTACCAAATAGAGAGAATTTACGGCAAACAGTGTTGGCCCATATGAGACACTAACAAATGTGTGGATTATAGATGAAAATCTTCTGTTGTAGTTTCTATCTGTTATTAATGTATTGAATTTGTGAATAGCTATGTTTGTGAGCCGTGTCGCGGAGAAGGATATGAAATAGAGATTGTTATGTTTCCTGTAATTGGCGGCTGACCAGGTAGCGCAAAGGCGTGGTCTGTTCAATTGCCTCTTACTTGTGATAATGTAGTGAGCACAAATTTGATGAGTATTATGCTCAGTAGTAGTGAGCATTGATTGATTTCTGTAGTGCTCAGTAAGGAAACATGAACTTTGAGTATTATTGTGTCAAGCGCTGGGTGCCGATAATTTGATGCACAGTCGAGTTGAGTTCTGCTGTACGGTTATTTGTCGCATGCACTAATCAGCCTGTATGTCTGGTCGGCGCATGCGCAATAGCGGTGTATGCATGAACATATTCTTACTTCTCCGGGAGGGGGATCATGATATAGCATGTATGTTTTGTGACTCGTTTCTAGTCCCGTTATCGTAATTTGCAGGCATAACAATGTGTGACCTGCTGCTCCCTGCTTCATAGCAGCAGGTACTGGTACGACGCTAGGCGTTAGGGTCCAGCAAGGGCGGACAGACCGCCGTAATCAGCGCCTACCAGGATAGAAGCAGATTCTTCTAAATCATTGTTCGTTGTAAACAAATGTGATCAGGGAAGAGGTCAACTTACCTTATTTGGACGATCACTAAACGTTTGATCAGCAAACGTGATCTCTAATCCTAGGATAATCAACTATGTTGATAGACTAGTTTTACTAGTTCGCGAGAGGAAGTGTCACGCGAGTGGGGGATTCACCCCAAGTTATAAACTGGCCAGTCGCGTTTTGTGTTAATTCTTTTTTTTGTTTTTGTTGTTGTTTTGTTGTTTGCTTCTGTAGGTATTCACGTCACCCGTTCCGAGCACAGAACAGTGTTTTGCCTTCGGAGCGGACGTCGTGAGTTGGCTACAGAAGCAACAAATTGTGATGTTTTGTGTTAGTAAGTGTTGTATGTAGATACTGTAAATAATTCATGTCATTCATTTAACATCTTTCTTGTACCTTACCCCACAGCTGCCCGTACACCTGTCAGAGATCACGCTCGGTTGTCTTGTCAGCATGGGGGTTTGCGGGACGCCGTAAACCCACATGTAACACTTGTGCGGACAAAATAATATCTTGTCTGCACAAGATAATATGTTGTCCGCACAAGATAATATCTTGTGCGAACAAGATATTATGTTGTGCGGACAAGATATTATCATGACCGCACAAGATAATATGTTGTCCGCACAAGATAATATCTTGTCCACTCAAGATATTATTTTGTGCGCACAACTTATAAAATAAAAAAAAAATCATGTCCATTCCAGGGTACCGTACATATAGTCGACGATATTTTTTGCGCAGTTTATTGTTTTAGTAGCTGTGCTAGGTTTGTTTCCGAAAGATCAAACTATATAGTACTAGGTATTATACAAGCAATGCTTTCAAAAGTGTGAGCTCATCACGAAAACACGCCTATATATTATTAACCCCCTTGAACCTCTCTTTTATATAGTAAAACTGGGGTTTGCGGGAGTATACATTATTTTTCTTATTACTACTCTAAAATATAGATTGTGGGTACTCGTTAGAACCGCCTCGATGAGGCGGTTCTAGCGTGTACCCACAATCTATATTTTGAGCAGAAATAAGAAAAATATCACAATTTATCATCATAAAATCTTCATTTTTTTTAGAACAAAATCACTATGTATTTGCATAGGCATGTTTTCGTAATGTGGAATATGTACCTATGCAAACAGTCATATGTAAATCCAGATGAGATGTTCATGGTATTTGTCATCGTATTTGCTTTTTTTGTTGTTGTTATTTCTTTTGTTTGTTTGTTTGTTTGTTTGTTTGAAATTCAACGGCTATTTAGGTTATATCGATCCGGTCAGACCTTACCACAGTTTTTCGACCTTCAACATAGTGTAGGTTATATTTTCCATCACATGAACAAATCCGTAAAATGAAGACCCCCTAAACCCCACTTTTTATAGAGAAAACTGGGGTTTTCGGGTGTATACATTATTTTTCTTATTTCTGTTCCAATGCATAGGTTGTGGGTACTCGTTAGGACCGCCTCACTGAGGCGTTTCTAACGAGTACCCTCAACCTATGTTTTGAAAATTTATAACAAAACTATCAAGGATTTTCATCAAAAAAGTAGTCATTTTGGAGATGTGAAAAATGCACTATGTCGCACGGGTGAGTTGTCATAATGAGGATCAGTGGTGAATTCAAAATGGCCAAACCTAGCTGGTCTGGCGCAGAAAAAAATGTACACTGCATGGGTTTCAGTTCTTCCAAAGGATTATCTTTTTATGTACATGGTTAAAAATCCATAAAATTCGCCAATTTACTTTAAAGGTTCGTATTTAAAATTAGCCTCAAAAAGGACCAGACGCATGACTTCTTGCAATACACTCACTCACGGTCTCTTCAACATCCGATGCAAAATATGACAGAAAATATCTTAAGCATCCTTACAAAAAGATGTATATCGATAAAGAACGAGAACAACAAAACGCATCACGTGAACAAGTCCGTGAAATAAACACCCCCTAAACCCCACTTTATATAAGGAAAACTGGGGTTTAAGGGGGTAAACTTTATTTTTCTTATTTTTACTCCAAGACATAGGCGGTTCTAACGAGCACCCACAACCCATGTTTGTAGTATTTATAAGAAAAATATCACATATTTTCATCAGAAAAGTACCCATTTTGGAGATGTGAAAAAATGCACTATGCCATACGGGTGTGTTATCGTAATGGCAAACACGTTTGCGAAAAACAAAAGCAGAACAACAACAACAAAAGAAAAAAACAAAACAAAAAAAAAAAAAAAAAAAAAAACAGTAGTACTTTGCAGATCACAGTGTCGCTCTCTTTTACAGTTACTAAACTGTCTGACATGGTGCATTCTTTACTATCTTCAAAATGATTACTTTTGTGTTTAAAAGTTGTTATATTTTCTTATTTATATTACAATGTTGCGTTGTGGGTGCTCGAGTACCCACAACCTATAGTCGAACTTTAATAGCTCGAACACCTTTGGGACCACGAAAATCTGTTCGAGACTGGGGTAGTTCGAGCAACTGAGTGTTACTGCCAGGAGGCATAACGGGGCTAATTTGGGACATCATTTCGGTATTCTATAAAAATGTATGATGTGTGTACTCATTAGAATCGCCTCGTCGAGGCGATTCTAATGAGTACACACAGCATACATCTGCATGATAAAAGACTAAAATCTCCTTAATCATCTCCAACCATTTCTTATCTTGAGGATTTCCTAGGGGCTCAAGTATGACTTCGACCAAGCAGTGGTAAACGAATCATCGGTGTTCGAGCCATCGAAGTTCTACTGTGTATATGTCTATGAGCAAAAATAGGAAAATTAAACTATACCCCGATAACCCCAGATTTCATTATATAAAGTGTGTTTTTGAGGCTGTTAATCTCATTGTCACCGCAGAGAACACACTTTTTCCATGGCGATTTTGCGTCGGTTAAGAAGTGTTCAGCTTGTTAACTGGGTTTAATATTGGGTGTCAACTATAAGGTTGCAGCTTGAAATTTTTTTACTTGGAATTTGCAAACAAACCGTGCCAAGCTGGCCTGGCGCTGTTATCTCTGACTCCCAGTCGTAACGTTTAGCTAATTGACATCTAACAAAAAATATCTAATCTTTTCGGCGATGCATCGAATTCACAAACAGTGACAATAAAAATCGTAGTTTTACTGTTTAAAACTGAGAATATCGATTTCCATTCTCATCTCTATATTGCAATCAAAAGCATATACTAAGAGAATAATGGTAATAATAGCTCATGTATACTACTATTACTGCTACTACTACTACTTTTAATAATAAATAATAATAGAAAAGCTCACCTGACCCGAATGACCATGGATCAGCTTATAGTATTGCAAATCTCCGTTGATTGTCTGTCTGTTGTCAGGTATCTTTCAACATTTTCAAACATCTTCTTCTCTGAAACCACTAGGCCGATTGAAGTCAAATTTCACGTGGAACGGAAGTTTGTTCTCGGAGTCCAGATCACATGACCTATATGCCCATATGAGGTAAAAAAAACTTCTACTCCGGAACCAGTCCGCCGATTTTCATGAAACTTGGTATGTAGCGTTTGGGACTCGAGAGCAAATCATAGTTTCTTCAAATAATGAACCCTGGATGATCATGACATGTTTAACGCCGAGCTCAAATTTGGTCACTTAGGCTTCTGTATGGGAAAAAGTCAAAACCATGTGTTTTTCGGAAACTCTTGCAGCCTGTTATCTGAAAATTGGTAGATGCAGTAAATGAGTAAATCAAACTGCATAAGTATATAAGGCCCAGGTCATTCCTTGGCCTTGGCCCAAACCACTCAGCCATTTATAACCATATTTCATATGAATGCTTTTAGTAACACGAAAATGAAATCTGATTAATATGAGTACAGTAAAACTTCGATGGCTCGAACACCGATGGCTCGTTTACCATGGCTGAGTCGAGCCCATTCTTGAGTCTCTAGCGAAATCCTCTACATACGAAATAGTGGGGGATAATTAAGGAGATTTTAGTCTTTTATCTTGCAAATGAATGCTGTGTGTACTCATTAGAATCGCCTCGATGAGGCGATTCTAATGAGTACACACAGCATACGTTTTCATTATAGAACATCGGAAAGATGTCTTAAAGTATCTCGTTATTCCTCCTGACAGTAACCTCAGTGGCTCGAACTAGCCCAGTCTCGAACAGATTTTGGAGGTCCCAAAGGTGTTCCAGCCATTGAAGTTCGACTGTATTATTATTCAGTGAAGTCTCATTAATTATGCCTATCCTTAATCACCTCTTGTAGGGAAGAGGGAGCGGGTTGCTGTACCGTTTGTGTTTCTTTTCTCTATCTCTCTCTCTCTCTCTCTCTCTCTCTCTCTCTCTCTCTCTCTCTCTCTCTTATAGGATGACAGCTTCCGTCGTCCGCCGTCGTCCGCCATCGTCCGTCGTCAGCACATTCAGACTGGGATATATTTGCAGCCTGCCAACAGATATCGACCAAATTTGATTTGCAGCATGACATTGGTGAGGGGACTGCTTGCATAACCATTTGAGGAAAACTGCATCAGATCTTTATTTGATATGACATTTGATATGTCCAAGAAGGCTTACTAAGGCAAAATGCTTGTGAACAGCGAAGCATCTTCATTTTTTTGCTAGATATTCATAACACTGTCAGAAAACAATAAAATGCATAAGCTATTAGATGGGTTCGAGAATGGGTTAGATTGGACCAACACATTACGATAACATATCCGTGTGATATAGTACAGTTTTCAAACCTCGAAAAAGGCATTTTTTTGACGAAAATTTGTGATGTTTTTCTTACTCCAAACATAGGTTTTGGGTGCTCGTCAGAACTGCCTAATTGAGGCGGTTCTAACGAGTACCCACAACCTATGTATTGTAGCAGAAATCAAGAAAATAATGTTTATCCCCGTAAACCCCAGCTTTCTCAATATAAAGTAGGGTTAAGGGGGGTATTTATTCCACGGACTTGGTCACGTGATGAGCAGCAGTGTTACGTCCCCTTTATTGTCGAAATGGTCATTTTTGACGTTGTGAACAGCACTGCTGTTCGCTTTTCTTTTTTTTCTGTCTGTCTGTCTTTCTTTCTTTCTTTTTTTTATCTTCGTGAAACTTGCAGATAGCAATGGCATGCATAAATTTATCGTAAATGTTGGAATATGTGTCAGAAGCGAGTTACATCCCTTTGATTTCAAACCTTGTGCATGAAACTTGCAGACAACAGTTACATGCATTAAATCTCGGACGAGTTCGAAAATGGGTCAGATCGGAGTTACGTCCCCTTGATTGTCAAAATGGTCATTATCGACCATGTGAACGGCGCAGCTTCTTCCTTTTTGTTGTATCATCATAAACCTAGTAGATGACAATGGCATGTATAAAATCTCGAACGAGTTCGACAATGGGTCAGATCGCACAAGCGATGACAGAGTTATGTCCCCTTTATTGTCAAAATGGTCATTATCGACCTTGTTAATGTAGCGCTTAATATTGATAGGTTATGCGTTGGGCAGCTCCCATTTCTACATTCAAATAGTACTGCTGTTCTATCTCTGGTCGAGCCTACCAGAGTCTAACTGTCGATTTTCGTTTGCTGCAGCATTTCAGTGGTTTCTTCCTGCCGAGTCCTCATCATTGTTTCATCTCTATGGCTGTTTGAATTCTGTGTTCTCGGAGATATTGCACTGATGACTTAGGAGGTCTTCATGCGGAATGAACAAATAATTTGTCTAAATCGTGACGAAAGTAAGGGCGAGGTTTGCGGTCGCGTAAAATCAATTTAAGACCCCCACCCACCCCCCCCCCACCCCCCCCCCCCCCACACACACACACCCAGTGAACTACTTTTCCCTGACCGTTTCATGGCGGTTCGTCCGTTGCAGATTTCTTTTTTGTTGTTGTTGTTGGTTATTGTTTTTGTTTTAGATAGTCTTTGAATGTGTATTTCGCTTATATCTTTTTTTGCTTTGGATAGCCAATTCGCCATTTAGTGGGATAGTTAGTGTCCATTTGGCTTTCCGCTGTTGGTGTTTCCATTAGGTTCAAGTTATTGCATGTTTGTGTTTCTTTCCCCTTGTTGTCTCTGATGGCAGGTATGGGTTAATTGTATCGATTCCTGAGCATTGCCTTTACTTCTGTTTTGATTAATGACCCAATAGTCTAAGAAATAACATTTTGATATCCGTCATCAGAAAACGTGTCTTCAGTTTAGCGAGCGGCTGAAGTACCATTCCGTTTTGGATATAAAAGAAGAAGAATTATACTAACTAGGCAGTGAACACAGTAATCACGTTAACAGTTCCGTGTTCTGAAAAAACCCACTTTATATGGTGAAAAGTGGGGTTTATGGGGTATATATTATCCTCCATACGTTTGCTCACAAACATAGATTGTGGGTACTCGTTAGAACCGCCTCATTGAGGCGGTTCTAACGAGCACCAACAATCTATATGTGGACTAACATATATTGGTGGTAGAACCGCCTCATTGAGACGGTTCTAACGAGCACCAACAATCTATATTTGGACTAACATAGATCGTGGGTAGAACCGTCTCTTGAGGCGGTACTAACGAGCACCAACAATATATATATTTGGACTAGCAATAAGACAAATACCGAACCGTTTCCTCTGAGCAAATGCTAATTGCAGAGACAAGAATTGAACAAATGTTAATTGCAGAGACAAGAAAGGCGCAATTTATGCGCACGGTCTTGTTATCGTAATTTGTGCTGATTAAACTGCGTGACTGCTGTTCTGCCCCTTTGTTTTTCACAAATGGCAAAGAAAATAATAATAACAACAACAACAAAAACAGGTTTCTCATGGCTTGGCTCAATAAGGATCAGAGCTTTTTGATAAATGAGATTCATACCGGCATTTGTACACTTCCGAAACTATTGATTCCTGCATTATTTGGAGAAATTTATTTTATCGCAGCCGATATTAAAATGCTACTACGTTATATGGAAATGGAATGCGTCACGCATAGAAGGGAGATCACGATAAACGCAACCATTGGTTTAATGTTGTATGTCATATAGCGTCGATGTTACTTAGTGGACAAATGTCATGTAACGAATATTATAATAACAAATTGATTTAGGCGCGTTACGTATTGCTGTCTCCGCGACAATCTTGTGTCCTCCCTTGAAATCTTTTGATTAAAGCAATAAATATCAGTGAGGGCAATAACCTCGAATCGCTACAAAAACCTGACACTTCCATGGGAAAGAAACCCATACTTCTTGCATAAATATCTATGCGCATGGCTGTTTGAAGCCATCGTCAAATGGACCGAAAGCCGTGCTCAAACAGTAAAAGACATGTTCAAATCATAAAATTCGCGTGCTGTTTGAACAAGGACTTTGAGCTTTTGATATCACAAGACGGGCCTTGCTTTGTTACCTTACGTTGAGCGACGTTACATTATCGCCCTGAACGTAGCGTTTTAGGGTTCTGTGATGACGTCAGATGGTTACTGCGTAACAACGTCACTGAAACAACATTCTGAACTGGCCACCATGTTGGTTCGCCGGTCGCATTTGAAGAGTTTATATGGAGCTTTTGGGCATTTTCGTCAAAATTTGCTGTGGTTACATTGATCATCCATGGTTGTTTCATTGCATTAACATTTGCCGAATCCGTCGGAAGATATTTGAACATTCGGCCTGGCGGCACCATGTTCAAACAGCTTCCTCGGGACCCGGCGAATGTTAATGCATGAAAAACCATGGTTGATACCTATAATAAAACACCTTCACCGTAGTTAAAACATCCCAAGCGGAAAGCCCAAATGACAGATTCTTCCTCACAAAACGGCCAATTTAATCCGCTTTGTGATTTGCAATTGTTATAGTACAGTACCTGGCCCTCGAAGTCATTTTACAGTACATCCGCCTCAAATCCATTTGAACCCGCGCAACTCCGCGTTGAGTGGAATATGACAAAATGGATTAATTCTATGAGGACAAAGACGCACCGATCGTGGGGATCGCGGGGTAACTGCGGTGTTTCCGCGGCGTTATACATAATAAAATTTATTGTCGGCGTTACCTTTCTTATACTTTCTTTTAGGTATATGAGTGAAACGCGGCGGAGCCGCGATGTATATCCCACGCCATTGCGATCGCTTGCAGTGGGGCGTAGCGCGGAGTTATAAATGCGCGGAAACGCGGCGGACCAAAACAACTAGACCGCGGGGTTACGTGG
Source organism: Lucinisca nassula (assembly GCA_963580285.1). NCBI lineage: Eukaryota > Metazoa > Mollusca > Bivalvia > Lucinida > Lucinidae > Lucinisca > Lucinisca nassula. Next base: position 21,448,896 of record OY757019.1, read on the forward strand.
GTTAAAAATCGCGGCGGGCATACTGTATGTAAGGCATAACTATACCAAATTGAGAGACATAGAGGCCTTACTGATATTTAATCTTCATCAGTTTGTCTCAACCCCAAAATAAATGAAACATATAAAACATATAACTCATAAAACGGCCATTTAAATTTTGTATATGATAAAACTATCATCCTGTAAAAGTAATCTTCGTACGAAACCGGCATCTGCACTGTCCGCGACTAATGGGAAACAGAGATTTTATAAAGAATATAAAATTGACCAACAAATAGTTGTTTTTTCAAAAACGGTAAAACAACCCAAGTCAGCTTGATGTCAGAGCACTAATCAAAACTGGCCTGATAGCCCAACATTAACCATGCAATTATAAATCATAAGATGGACACGAGGATAACATCCTCTACTCTCGCAATCTACAAAAATAATAATCATACAACACATACAGTAGAACTTCGATGGCTCGAACACCGATGGCTCGTTTACCATGGCTGAGTCGAGCCCATGTTTGAGCCCCTAGAGAAATCCTGTACATAAGAAATAGTGGGGATAATTTAAGAGATTTTCGCTTTTTTTACTTGCAAATTTATGCTGTGTGTACTCATTAGACTCGCCTATATATATAGATAGTGGGGGTACGGCGACATATTCGTTGTCCGTCAGCACGGACAATGAATATATCACCAATTTGAGCATAAAAAATTATCGCCCCCAAAAAAAAATTCACACACTCCAGAGGAAGGGGTACTGTAACTAAAAAAAGAGAGAGTCCGTCTATGAAGAGATGAGGCGGGTAGAGCACAGAAAATAAAAAAAAGTTAGGAGAGGGGGAAAAAAACATCTACTAGAGTGACCTCGGAAAAATTGAAAAATGAAAAAAAAAAAAAAAAAAAACACCCACTAAAAAATCAGTCCGCGGACTCCGGCATGGGGTGAGGAATTCTACCTAAAATGTTTCACAGATTTTAAAAATCAAATCAAAATTTAGCAAAAGCCGCATCTGTTACAGCACTTTTAACCACCCGGCACTGGGCAGAATTCTTTACACACACACCCCAGCACCGGGTAGTGGCTGCCAGCCCCCTTTCTTAAGAACTCCTGCCTGTAGGCTCACGACAAGCTCTCCGCCCCAGGGTCACCTTTAACCCCATATTCCCAGCCTAGCCGAAACGAACAGCTAGACCGGTCTGAGGTAAGGTGAGCACAATGCATTGTGAATGGCGACTTCAACGGGGAGAATTCTATTTGTGCGCGCGCAACCCATCAAAGTCACCCTTCACAAATGCATGGCATCGAGCAAGCCATTTACCCTTAAACAGACAGGTGAGCGTCTAACTCAGAGACCAGACAAACCATGCTGTAACAGACACAACCAAATATTGAATGTGAGTCTCTTATATATATACATAGCACTTACGAATATCATTAAAAAATGGGTTTTAAATTTGCATATTTTTAACAAATGTATCTTTTTATTGTGTTAAAATGTGTACTTTTTGTTTCACTATCTAAATTGCCAAGAAAACAACTCACCATAAAACTTCCTTCTAAAATAAATATCCTTGAATATAAATGTTTTAACACCATAATAAAACGAGGAAGTGAAAATATGGAAGTGAAAAGATAAATGCGTACTTATTCTATATATAGAACGAGCATGATAAATACCAGTCCAATTACAAGTTTTAGCTTTTATCAATAGCCATACTGTTAACTATTGATAAAGGTATCTTTTAGCATTTATGAATAGGGAAGACCCTGACCAGACTGCGCACCCTTATAGTCCGAAAGTCGTTACGGATATAATCAAAGTACAGAAAGGCCTGGAAGTCGTTACGGATATAATCAAAGTACAGAAAGGCCTGGAAGTCGTTACGGGAATAATCAAAGCACCGAAAGGACCGTGAATCACCGTAGCTTTTAACAGTCAGTAAAAGAAATTTGTATATTTAGTTTACGCTCCTATAAATAGGTGGTGGGTCATTATTTACTATTGTAATTTTATTAAATAAAATCAAGCATCCCCTATTTTTTTTTTACCTCAGCTAAAGCCTGGGCCTTTCCTTCCTCAATAAGTTTTTTTCTTTCCGCCTCACTTAATCCTGTTTGTTTTGAGTGTATGCTATCTTTCAGTTTATTATATTTGTCTAATTCATCTAAAATCAATTTCAAAAAAGGGGGCGTGTTATTATCACTTTGTACCGCAAAACATAATACGTAATACCTTCCCACGATAAACCACTTACACAGATAATGAAGGGACTATTTTACTTAAGTGTATAAATATTTGATAAACCTTATCAAAAATGTGTGATGCGTCTCAGTCAGTGTTCAGATAACAATAATTAGAGGTGATATTAAAAATCTGCTCCGATAAAAGTCGCGGATAGAAACTATATAGAAACATATTAAAAAGAATTTTGAAAATTCCACTTTGGGGCAAAAACTTTAACCCCTCCTGAAAGTGCCTTTACATAATCCAATGACCACCAGATTTTGCACATATAACAAGACTTTAAGGCTGTATAACATATTAAAATTCCAAGTTCCTATGACAACTTTTGGAATTTCAGAAAGTCTTTGAGTCTTCCTGAAAGTGGAATCCCATCAACCGATTTGTCCCAGTTTTTGCATATGTATTTGGGTTGCATATATACATATTATCACAAAATTTCAAAGTTCTAGCATCATTTTGGAATTTCCTGCAAGTCTTTGAATTGTTGTAAAATAACATTGGTTCAACCAATTACCACCAAACTTTGTACATATGTTTCAACATACAAAATGCACATTCTTATAAATTTTCAACATTGTAGGTCGGAAGTGAAGCAAAAAAAAAAAATATTGACTTTCATATTTCGGTGGTGGGTCATTTACTATTGTAATTTTATTGAATAAAATCAAGCATTTTCTATCTTTTTTTTTCATTTCATTCTTCGCTTGAGCCTTACCTTCCTCAATAAGTTTCTTTCTCTCACTTTCACTCAATCCTGTTTGTTTTGAATGTATATTGTCTTTGAGTTTATTATATTTGTCCAACTCATCCAACACAAGTTTAAATTCATTCTCAGATATCTGTCCGTCTGTCAAAGCCTTAGAAATCAAATCCTTTATACTATTCAACTTACTATCAGCAATAGTTTTAATCTCATAATGTTTCTGTGCTTTTGAAGTCATTTTACGCCTAATTAGTTTAACACACACACCCAAACTCCCACACACAACAGCACCAATCTCTAAAGGCAACATAATTGGAACAGCCAATCCAACACCTGCCAAAATAACACTTGTTGATATCAAACCTGTATCAACACCGTCGGTAATATTTATACCTCGTTTATACTTTTTATACAATGCTTTTCTCACATCTCTCTCATTAATTAACGTCTTCTCTATCTCAGATATCTTCTGTAATCTATAGTTCTGCCCATCTTCAACAGGCAATTCAGGATATAATGGTGCAGTAGGTTGTTTCATTTTTTTCTTGATAACATATATTTTTTTTTATTCAATAAATAATTCAATTATCATCGAAGCCACAGTATTAACACATGTAGCATTATTAGTCTGACAAACAAAATCAATTGCATCACCAGCCTCAACCTTTAACGGTGTAGCAAAGTTATCGTGTTTCCTTAAAATATTATTCAATGATATACCATATCCTGCTTGTGGATTTCCATTTATAGAAACAACAACAGATACATCACCTTTTGTTCTTTTACTCGATAACCCCACACCCAATATTTGACCTGGAAAGTTCATCACATATCCACAACCTACCTCTCTACCACCATTACCAAAACTAAACACTTCATTCTCCTGCAATGATCCTTTACTCTCTGCACAGATGCTTATCAATTTTTTGTCTGACATATTTTCAACTTTATTGTATAACAACCGATGATTGACATGTATATCCCGAACTCTATTTTGAAGTTCTGTATGTCTATCATTCAATGTATTTATTTGTGTAAATGCTTGACTTCTCATATTAAATATTTCTTGTTTCAGCCCCAATGCATCTACGTGTTTTCTCTTAGCACCAAATATACTCATTTTTTTATTATAATTATATAATTTCCAAAACGCAATTAATTGGTAGATGATTAATTACCTTGTTGTTATTTTCATCCCTGATTTCTAATTTCAATTCTGCTATAGCATCATTCACCAAACACTTATATTCTGGATGCTCAAATCTCACTGTTGTTATCTCTCCAAACTCTTTATTTTCCACTGGAACAACAGCCAACACAGTACTCGGCATACCATCTAAATAATTATTTGAAGTATTAATCTGTTCCAAATGAACATACAATGATTTATAAACAGCAAAATCTACAGCTCTCTCACCATAATGAGTTTCATTAACAGCAAACTTTCGCTTATTTCCAAACCCCAACATTTGTTTTAAGCCCTTGCTTATCTTCAATTCATCCGGTGTAATTAAAGAAGCAATTCCATTTGTTTCATTTACAGATAATGTAATATTATTACTTTGAAATAAATCTGCTATTTGTTGGAAACTATAATAACCATCTATAATCTTATGAGGTCTCTCTTTAGTCTTCTGCAAATATTCATCAACAACATTATACCATCCAACACCATATGTTATAGATTTCAAACCAATACGTTTATTCCCATCTCTGTTATCAATGTATTGTTGCAAGTTTATTGTCTTGTCAATATTCGAAATTGTATGATACATTTTTATTTTTTATATATAATCAATAATAAAAATGATACCTAAAGAATTCAAGTACAATCCCAATGCATCATATAACCCCAATACTAAATATACCGAAAAGAATATTGAACTTATAAAACAAACGATTTATGTTAACAAAGACGACCATTTTCCAGTAACGTTTCCCGACTTATTTCAAAACTATCAAAATCCAACATTACACACCAATGAACCGTGGAATGCATGGCTTCATTCATCATTTGACTGGTGGCAATGTCAATTAAATTTTGCTGTCTGGTGTGCCACTGCAGGATGTGGAGTAAGTTATCAAGACCATTTGCAAAACACTTCAGGACTAACTAAAACAGTATAAACATTATTATTGTATTGCTCGTATTTTGAAAGAACTTCAAACACCTTTACCAACAGATGCATCATTTTGTTATTACAAAAACCCATACGACAAAGCAACCTATCAAAAGTTATGCAATGAATTCAATGTTTCACCTAATACAGATTGGCGTCAAAAATTAGAAAGTAGTTCTAAATGCAGTGGTCTAGGGAGTTACACACAATATTTTAAACCAAGTGGAAAATATAGACAAGATCATAGAAGTGATGGACCATTCTTTAATCCAAATGATAAAATAGAACATACAGTAGATATAAGTGACGCCTGGACAATGTTTATATTAGACAAATCAGAAGGATTAACAAAAACAGGTATTGAACGAATTAACGAAAGTATTAGAATGTTTGTATGGGCACTATTAGCAGCACAATCTCAAACACGTGTAGAAATTCTAAAAATAGGCACAGGATTTGATGCTCAGAAACAATTTCTTGCTAACATTGAAGATGCTATTAATAGTCCAGTTGATTTACCAAGTCAAATACAAAGATATCAAAACACACTCAAATATGCAAGAAGTAAAGTAGATTTTGTTTATGGTATTGGATTATATATGTCTCCCAGTGATATGGTTTTACAAGTTGGTACTATCGCTGGATATAATAATAAAATTGTAATTGCAACAGAAAATCAAACACTTGGTTTCAATAGTGATGTAAATGTTAAACCTGTTGCATCTTCTACACAACCTGCAACTATACAAGGCACACAAACAAAGAAATCTCTACCAGATTATCATCAACAAGCAGTTGATTATGCAAAGAAACACAATCTGTCAAAAAGTTGGGTTGATGGTGCTGGTACCTCCGATGCTAGAATAGCAGATTGGTTTAATCATCACAAACTTGCTAACCAATCTACTACAAAGAAATCTCTACCACAATCTCTACAAGGCACACCAACAAATAAATCTCTACCACAATCTCATCAATCTCTACCAGAAAAAAAAGAAGCCATACAACATGAAGACAACAAAACAGCATTAATAGTAGGAAGTATAGTAATTGGACTATTAATTATGTATGAAATTTATTAAGTTCTTTTTTTTCTTATAAACTCTCTCGCAGATGCATATAACAATCCAGCAACCAATACAACTAATGCCCATAAATGTTCTCCAAACCAACCAACAACTTTACCCGCAGAAGACAACAACCAAGACACAATAGAACCAATAACACCTGGTAATGCAGTAGCTACTTTTCCTGCAAGGGTAGAAAGTAATTTACCAAGATTTGATAATTGTTTCTTAACCCAATCTTTAACACCACCTTTTGGTGGAGAAGGAGGGGTTGAAGTAGTACCACCACCAGTAGGAATAACAGCCTCAACAATAACTCCAATAATCATTCCAAAAGCGGTTAAAATACTAACAATTGTAATGCCTTGTTCTCTGAATAATGTTCTAATTCTTTCACCCAATGTAGTGTCTTCTTTTAATACTTTGTTTATAGTCTCTTTGATTCTATTTACCTGACTACGTAGTTTATCTTTATTAACATTAATAACTTCCAATCTTGCACTTCTCTCACTTTCTAACTCTTTGATTCGACTACTTATCCTTTCTATTTGAAATTCATCATTGTCTGCTTTGGCTTGTTCTAATTTTGTATTTTCTTTTGCTAAGTCTTTATTTGTTTCATTCAGTTTTGCCAATTCATTTGCTATCTCTTCTTTGACTGTTGTCATTGCATTTGCTATTCCATCAATCTCTCTTTTTGTCCAATCTGTTTGTGTTTCTTGTTCATTAGTAAATGATGTCTCCAATGTTTTCACAGCAGTTTCTACATCAACTGTTGTATTTAATAGTTCTTGAGTTTGTTCTTGTGATGATATATCTTGTAAAGGTATTTCTTCTTCTGTTTGTGTTATTTGAGTTCTCGTTTGAAGTAATTGTGCGAATGCTGTTCTACCTTCTTTAAGTCTTGTAGCAGATGGTTTAAAATCATCTACACCTAATACATTCCTAACAAAATCAACACCATATTTCCTTTGCAAAGTATTAAATGATAAAAATGTTGCTATTTCATCAGGGTTGTTAGATTTATACCATGTTAATGCAACATCATCACCAGCTTCATCTTTAGTATATAACATTGGTCTTCCAAACTTATCCTTCTTGAGAGACAAACCTTTGACTTTGCGTGTAGGTTCTTCATTCCTTTCGTAAAATCTATCTATCATTTGTTTACCTATGCTATTACGCAGAGTTTTCCAATCATCACCGGTTAAATCATTCAAACCAGCAAACTGACTATTTAATGTTCTCTGAAACTGCTCTTCATCTGTAAAAGATGTTTCTGCTTCTTCATCATAATCCTCCCTGTCATACTCAGGATTTTCAAATTCAGCCATTATTTATTTATTATTTAAAAATATTTTTTATCTTTTAATAAAAACATGTCAGCTTACGGAGATAAACTAAACCCTTACAGAAAATTAAGAGAATCACGAGGTGTGAGAGGCATCCGCCAAAGTGTAGTAATAACAAATAACCCTTCAACTATTGACCAAAATCAACAATTGTTAGTGAGATTTCCTAATCTAAGTGGTAATGATGTTATTGTTCCCGGAACAGTCAGATTAGCATTTGAAATTGAACTAAACTCTAAAGATGCAAATGCAACTATATTTCAAAACATAGGAAGAGCAATAATTAAGAAAACAACAATTAGAATTAGTGGAAATGAAATCATGTCAATTGATGACAGCGACATCTATCATTGTTATATTGATTTATGGAAGACTATTACAGAACGTGTAAATATGGCATACCAAGGCATTGGCAAAGAGAACATGTTGAAACATAGAGTGGGTGCAGGAAACGCAACAGCAGATAAAGAAGATCAAGCCATCGCAAAAGCATATGGAAACAGGTTTTGCATCCCACTTGATTTTGAATTATTGGAAACCCATATGCCTTTTTATCAAGCTGGATTAGGAGATAGACTTGAATATGAACTTACATTCAATGATTATAATAAAGTAATTAAATCAGGCGATGCAACTTCATCTTATACAATCAAAAATATTTGTTTGGAATTTGATATTGTTTCTGATACTGAATTAGCAAGACAAATAAGACAGCAAGTTGATGGTAAAATGGTTATTTTGTATGACAGAATACTAAGACACAGAAAAATACCTAAAAACAAATCTGATACACTATGGAATATCAATCTAAATGTTCCTGCAAGAAGTATGAAAGGAATTCTTATGCTATTCGAAGATCCTGAAAGGGCCAGCACAGAAGAATATTATAATCCAGATATTACAAAAGTGGAAATGACAATAGAAGGGATTCCGAATCAATTGTATAGTCAAGGAATGAAGTCCCACCAACACTGGGACGAAATAAATAAATTCTTTGCTTTGAATTCAAAAAGAAACAAAGAAACAAGTATGGTCATTAAAGATTTATATTTTACTGATACAACAATAGAAAAATATCTAACGAACAGGTATGCTTTATGGTTGGATTTACGTTCAACTGATGATAATACACTTCATGGTTCTGGAAGAAGAATTGAAAATGCATCAGAAGGTATCACAATACAAATAACGAAAGAAGCAGGAGCAGATGAACCAATCAATCTTTATTTGTTTGTTATACAAGATGCACAAATCAACTTTGAAGATGGTAGATTTAAAGAAGTCAGTTATTAATATTTTTTTACAAATAAAAATGGAACTACCAAAATATCCTCATTGTGCTATTATATGTGGTCAAACTGGATGCGGGAAAACAGAGTTTGTCCTTGACCTTTTGGAAGAGGAATATCGTCAAGTATTTAAACATATTGTTATACTTTGCCCAACCATTCAATGGAACAAGGCTTATAAAAATCGTGAGTGGATTGGTGATGTTAGGAAACCTAAAACAAAGAATCTTATAATTGTTAATCCTATTATTAATGATGAAGAGAAATTACAAGAACTACTAAGAATGTTCTTTAATAAATATGCTGGTCATTCTACTCTCTACATTATTGATGATTGCAGTGCAACGAAAGAACTAACAAAGAAAAAAGATATGTTATCAGAATTAGCATTTTCTGGTAGGCATGCAGAACAATCAGTGTGGGTTATTTCGCAGAGATATAATTCTGTGTTAAAAGATTTAAGAGAACAAACAAAATGGCTATGCATGTTCTACACAAAAGATAGAGATAGTTTTGAAAATTGTTTAAGAGAGAATGATGTTATTCCTACTTTGGAAGAACGACAGAGAATAAAAGAAGAACTGAAAAAAAAGAAGCATCGTAAGTTAATTTTGAAGACTGACCAGCCTACTGGTTATTGGTTGGTTGATTGATTTTTTTTTTTTTAGCAATGATTAAGTAATGTTTATGCAATGCTATAGCAAATCTTAAGTAATGCTATAGCAAATCTTAAGTAATGTTTTAAGTAAAATAGCAATACTAAAAAACAATGCTGTTAGAAATATTATCAATCACTGCAATCTTATCAATAATCATAACAAACACTGCAATCTTATTAATAGTCGGATATGCGATGTTTTATTTTTTAAAAATAAAAAATAAATTACATAAAATAAAAATGAATGCTGAAGAATTATTACAAGACATTGAATGTGAAAGCACTTATGTAGAAAATAATGAACAAGAAACAAAACGTGAGCGATTATCAGCCATTGTTGCTGGTGGTGGTAGTAAGCAGTATCTTGGTAAAGACTTACAACTATCAGACATTGATACAATGACAGCAGAACAAATAAACAAACTTTACTGCAGATATGAAGCAAGATTGGGAGCAAGTATGACTAAGACATTGGGTAATTCTTTCATTAGCTTATACGTGATGGGTGTATCAAAGTATTTCAATGTTGTTAATCCACCTAAACTGATACAAGACTTAGAGGAAGACCCTTTTATCAATCACGCTTTGACAAGTTCATGTTGTGAATTGTACTATAGATATGGAATGTATCTTGCTCCATTAACTGCAATGCTAACAACAGCAAGACATATTGATTTTAATAAAAAAGAAAATATTTCCTTAGAAAAAGATGAGCGAAGTTAATGAAACTGTTAAAACAAAAGACCCAAGACGAGTATCTGCTGGTAAGAAAGGTGCAGAAGCAAGAAAAAGAAATGCAGAATTAAGAAGAAAGGAGGCTGAAACTATAAAGAAAGAAAACATGGAATTAAAATCTATAACAAGAGATGATGATGATGTGCAAACAAACAATTCACAGAATATAAATATATACAAAAATTATATACCATTATGTATAACAATTGGAGTTGTTGGAATAGGATTGTATATGTACAAGTCTAAACAAGTTGTACCACAACAACCTATGATGCAACAACCTGCACCTATTATACAACAAAAAGAAATTGACCCATTTGAATTTAATTAATTTAAAAAATAATATTCTCATTAAAAAAAAAATGACAACCTCAATAGACGGAAAACAAATTGCAAACATGTTATATCATGCCGGAGTGGAAACTGTATTAACTGTTGGATATTCAGAATTAGGAAGAAAACTATTGAAAAGACCAGCACCAAAAGTAGATTTTAATATGACAGATATTGGTATGTTGTCCATTGATATATTACTTGCAATGGCAACAAAGGATATGCTTGTTAAGCAAGGTATTATTCCTGCGGATATTATGAAGTAATTTTAATATTTTTTTTTCCATTATATAAAAATGGCAAGTGCAGTAGCATTAATGGTTGGAGGAGCAATTACAAACGCCTTAGCCTTTTCAGGTAGTAATTATTTATTTTCACATATGGGTAGTAATAGTGATAAAGAGAGAAAAAGACATGATAAGGCGATGGAACAATTAGAATCAGCAACAACTGCGTGGAATGAGAAGAGAACAGAAAGATTGGATTTTATTAATGAGCAACTGAAGAAGGAACATCATGCTGTGGATGAGTTCAGTGATGCTGACACTGCTATGAAACAATATTATTATATTACAGGAAAACAATTGCCAGATAATTTATCCACACCATTACCACCAAAACCTACATTGAGTGATTTTTACACTCCATCAGAAGACCAGAAAAATAGAGAGATGGCATTTGTTGTTGGTGGTATGGCATTGACAGGATTTGTTGCTTGGAAGTTGATGTAGGTAAAAAAAAAATATTTTTTGACATAATCTTTCTTTGGAAAAACTAAATCATAAGCATGATATTTATTTTTTTTATTATTCTTACATGGTTTCAAACCAAGTGGTCTTACATAAAATGGTGGTTCTTTACCTTCTATCTTCTTTGTGAGATGTGCAGGACTCCATACTTCACCATTGTCTTTGAGAGTTAAAATTACACTCACACCATTGTCTGCGTTAATTTCTCTGTAGTCGGTGATTGTATAAATGTTGTTGATTTCTAAATCAGTCCATTTCTTTGTGTCAAATTGACTTTGTTCCTTTAACAGCTCTTCAAACTCTTCTTTTGTAGGTGTATAGTCATCATCAAGCAATTGTTCTATATTTTGCGTTTGTGCGTTCTTTGACATCTTTTTATATATAAATATTTTTTCTTAAATAAAAATAAATGGAGAAGATATACTATAGTCCAAAAGGTTTCTGGAAAGGACACTCAGCTGTTGGTAAGTTAGCAAAAGAAGCAAAGGTTAGTCAGAAACAAGCATTAGAGTTCTTAAAGAAACAAGCAGTATGGCAAATATATTTACCTGCACCTAAGAAAATAATAAGACCTAAATTTGATGTGTCTGCAGAGAATGAAGTTCATCAAGCTGATTTGTTTTTTTTACCTCACGATACTATTGGTAGAAAAAGATACAAGTATGCATTAACAGTGGTTGATATTGGAACAAGATATAAAGAAGCCGAACCTTTGACGTCGAAAGATAGTAAAGAAGTTGCAAATGCTTTTGAGAAGATTTATAAAAGACATTTGAAGTATCCTAAACTATTGCAAGTTGATCCTGGTAGAGAATTTATGAGTTCCGTTTCAACTTTGATGGAAAAGCATAATACCAAAATAAGAAGAGGTAGAAAAGAAATACACAGAGACCAAGGAATAGTAGAAAGATTTAATAGAACCTTAGCAGAAAGATTGTTTGGTTATCAGTATGCTAAAGAGATTGATACTAAAAAAAGAAACAGAGAATGGGTTAAGAGATTATCTGATGTTATTAAAGCATTAAATAAGGAGACGAAAAAACCTCCTCCAATTATAACAAGAAAAGTTGATGCTGAAATTTGTCCTTATGTAAATGTTAGATATTTGTATCAACCTGGAGAATTAGAAGGTGGTGGAAAGAGAAGGGCTACTGACCCAGTATGGTCTGTTGATATTCATAAGATTGACTATCATATTATAACGCAGGGAATAAGAGTTTATTATTTGAAATCTCCTGCACCTAAGAGAGGGTTTGTCAAAGAGGAATTACTTATTGTTCCGGCTGATACCCATACGCGTATGTCGTGATTCCATCTGGTGCTATGTATCTTTTTGTGTCTAAAGGAGAAAGTGTAGTCTTATTTACTTTTAATCCATATATGTTGTGATGCATTGAGCGTAGCATGTTCATTGAGTGTGTGTATTTCTTTTTGTTGAATAATGCATCTCTGTAGTTTTCAAAATTGATTTGTTTTTTTATTACATATTTTTTGTTCCTTTCGCTTTTTTGATGACTTGTTCATCTGCTCTTAATACTGAATATAATTTAGGACGAAGACCAATATATTCTGATATTGAAACACCATCACATTCATCCTTCATCTTACCTATGACCTTCTTGTTTGTTTCATCGTATAGTGGATGTTCTTTTGGATAATCAGAGAAATCGTATTCATCTTTCATTTCAGACATATCTTTGTAAGCATCTTTGGTTTTGATATCTACTAATAAACTGTCTGTGTCGGTGTATAACAAGGTGCAGTTATCACCATACTTCTTTTTCAATGTATTATAATACCAATCATACATAAGATGTTTTGATAAATCTAAAACACAGAAGCCAACATATATTGGTTTATTTAGAGTTAATCTTGTTTTATTCACTTGAATGGCAGATAACTCATCAGAGAACTTTACTCTACGATTGAAGTTTGGTTTGGCTATTATCTTGCGGATTTTTTCATTTTCACTGCCATCTGTTTTGACTAATTTAATATCAACTCTTTTACGTATGTTTTCCATTGTTTTGCCAAATACTGAGTTGTTCATAAGTTTAAAGAAATCTTTTTCAAATGTAGTCTTTGCTTTTTTACGTAATTCTGTATTCAGACGTATGTAAGGTTCCATCCAAGGTTTCTCATCAAATTCTAATATTCTGTGTATTTTTGTTATTTTCATACCAAGTTGTTTGTATAGTCTCAAGTTCTTGTAATGTACTACATATTTCTTCTTATCCATTAGATTGGGGACAAGTTTTTCTGTTTTTAACATACTATTTTCAATTAGTTCATTTTGATAGTCGGATAACCATTCTTTTTTAATTGCTAATTTTTCAGGTGCAAGTGGATAGTCGTTATGTAGTTTATGTAAATGTTTGGGATATTCTAAATCTACTTCATATATTCTTCCTCTACCTTTTTTTAGTGGTTGAAGTTCTCCATCTATTAAATCTTTATTAGTTATCCATTTGAAACCACCATATGGAAGTGGTTGGCTCATTGAATGACCATATAAATTATTTGCATCTAAATACATTATGTAATTGTCTTCTTCATCTGGATTATAATCTGCGACATATTTATTGTTTGCTTTTGCGTGTCTTTTAGAAACCATACTTATTCCACCTCTCATTCCTTTTTCAATGAAAAGATGCATATCCAAATCTGATAAAAGTTGTAATTCTATTTTTGTGTATTTTAGAAGAGCATCCCAAGATAGACCAGGTGCAGTGTAGTAATGTAGAGGGTCAAGTTTATAGTTATTCATACAGGTTTCTCTAAACTTTTGAAAAACATCTGCAAGTAAGAGAACATCTGTTTTGAGATATAAATCATGATAATCACCAAGTGTTTTACAGTTAAATTGTTTCCATACTTTTTGAGCGTGTTCATAGTCTTTTTGTTTGATACTTTCATCTGTAAGACTGCTGTTGAATTTGTCTATGGGTGGTAGTTGTGTTTCATCAAATCTATCAAAACTATCAATGTATTCATATGGATAGATACCTTTACGAGCAAGAAGATGTGAGTTAGTTGTATGTTTTACAGTTAATGGTAAGTCTGATTTGTTGAGTTTTTTATATCTTGTATTGTGACATTTTTTACATTTCGCTGTTAATAACCAATTTTCATTGATGTTTATTTCTTCTGTACCTTTACATTTTTCACATTCTGTCTTTACACCAATTGTTCCATCTACCAACTTTTCAAGAGAGGAAGCCATAAATTGAAAACTGTCTAAGAATTTCAGTTGTCCAATACTGAATGAGATGAATTTCTCTGAATTATTTGCAATACAAGTAATGTTTCCACTTGCTTTGTGTATTTTCTGCATTATTAGATGGCTATCATAACCTTTTAAGTTGTGGAAGATAACTGGAATTTTGGTTTTATTTGGTTTGATTGCAAGTTTGAGATTACAGGATTTGTGTGCTGGTCCTCTATATTCTCCTGTGAAATGACAGTGGTCTTTTACTTTTGGATTCTTTTCATTATTAATTTCTTTTTCACATATCCAACAATGGGAAGCATTTTCATAAACTTGTATGTTCTGTTCTGTTGGCATTATTAATGGTTTAGGATGTCTAAAGATGTTGTTGATGTTATTCACTTCACATTTTAAATGATTTAGAAAAACCTCTGCAACATCTTCACCTCTGTATATTACTGGTTTGTCTGCTTTACCATCATATCTAACAACTTGATATCCAAATCCACACGCTTCGTGTTCGCTTGTTATTTCTGATTTATCTCCTTTTTGTTGTGATTTGGGTTTGATTTGTGCTTCAAAGTCAGCATAGATAACATATGGAACGGGCATTTGATTTTGATGG
Source organism: Lucinisca nassula (assembly GCA_963580285.1). Classification (NCBI taxonomy): domain Eukaryota; kingdom Metazoa; phylum Mollusca; class Bivalvia; order Lucinida; family Lucinidae; genus Lucinisca; species Lucinisca nassula. Next base: position 21,463,974 of record OY757019.1, read on the forward strand.
TTTTTAAACTTGATAAGACCTTTTGATGGCATTTCTATTCGCATTGGAGATTTATTTATGCCTTCACAGTCTTCTTTGTGTTTGATTAGTAGGTCTTCTCTTGTAAAACCGTGAAGACATCTATCACAGAAATGTGTTTTATCTTTGTGTTTATTGTTCTGATTGTAAAGTAATCTATTAAGGTTTTTAATAAAACAGTAGTGATATTTTGTTTCCTTTGGTGTTTTTTCATCTGGATTATAATTTTCATCTATTTCTCCTTCTTCATTATCATCAATTTCCTCTTCAACTTCTGTTATCAAAAGCAGGTTAATTCTTTCTTTATCATTTGATTGATTTGAAATATGATATGGAAATACAGTAAGTTTCTCTGTCTTTTTTGTGATTGTATATCCATAAACATTGATTGCTATATTGTTTTGTTTCTCAACTTTTGGTATTTGTGAGATTGGTGTGGGAAAGTCAATTCCTTCCATATTCAGATTAGGACATTTTGTATAACTATATACATTATTCAAGTGGTTTTTTGCTGGATATAGAGCAGATTTCAATGCCCATTCTAAACATTTATTATCATTGTTCTTCATATTAATTATTGCTTGTTTGTTTGCTATTACTTTTGGAAGAGGAATATATGAAGAACCTTTGAGTGGTTCATATTTTGCTATGTTGAGATAGAGTCTGATACAATGGTCAATTTCTAAACCTGTTGCGGTATTTGTGAATTTTTCAATCCATGTTTGTAAATAAGACGTTTGTTTATCATAATATTCATCTAAATTATTTCCATCAAGAACTGCACATTGTTCTCCGTGTGATGCACCGGTAACTTCTTTTCTTTCACCATTAAGTTCATCTTTAAAAAACTTTATAGATAACCCAATTGAAAATTTAATACCATTGTATTCTTTAATGTTTTCATTAATTTTATCTATAATGACAGATTTTTTATCATTAAACAAAATATTTGGGTCTTTATATTTATGAGCATCTATTTCATACGCTTTGAAGTAATTGCATAATGGTTTATCAACCAGTTTCAGAACATTTTTCTCTTTAGTATCTTCATCATTAATTTTTTCACTTGTTTTAACAGCATTTTGTTGCTGTCGTTTTCTTATCTTTTTATCTCTACGTCTTTTACGCAGATTTTCCAATGTAGAAGTTTGTTGTGGTGCATCACTCTTCTGTTCTAAAGATTTAAGAGCTTTATCTAAAGCTTCGTCACTAATTCTTCCTTCGCTGTGTAATTGTAATAGTCTCTGTACAGCACTCATGTTTCTTTTTCTTTTAACTAAAAAAATATTTTTTTAATATAAAATAAAAAATGAGTATAGAAACACAAAGTATGCAAAATAAATGTGCTATGTTGCCGTTAGGTTCAAATAAACCATGTAAAAACAAATCAGTAAAAAATTCTATCTATTGTAAAGCTCATAATCACATTATGAAACATAACAAAAGTAAAGTAGTGCAATGTCTACAATGTGGTAACGGTACTACAGCGAAATATCAAATTTGTGATAAATGTGGTGGAGAAAATGTCAGAAAAAAGCATGAATATATAGACAAAATAAAGCCTTGGAGGCAGGAAATTGCAAGATTGAATAGGATAGTGTTAGTTCTGCGGTAATACTGCAGAATAAAACGAAAATGGGGTCCTGATGAGTAGGATGGATTACGCGTAATCATCAATAAAAAGTCTCAACAAAATGGATTACATGTAATTGATATATAGACAAATATATCACCGATTACAGTGTAATCATCAATCGATTGTTTCAACGAACAGAGTTAGTGATAATACTGCAGAATATATGTGCAATATATATGTATTATGCTCAAATTGGTGATATATTCATTGTCCGTGCTGACGGACAACGAATATGTCGCCGTACCCCCACTATCTATATATATCGCCTCGATGAGGCGATTCTAATGAGTACACACGGCATGCATTTTCAATATATAACACCGAAAAGATGTCCAAAACTATATTGTATACCTCCTGGCAGTAACCTCAGTGGCTCGAACTACCCCGATCTCGAACAGATTTTCGAGGTCCCAAAGGTGTTCGAGCCATTGAAGTTCGACTGTACGCTGTAACTGTTTCAAAGCATGTTGCCTTCCATTCTACGTGTATTTAGGACGATAGCATAAGAGCTTATTTAGTTTTGTTCCTATACTAAATGAATACAAAACGAAACAGGTGTTCTAACACAGTTCACAAAAACATGGCTATACAGATAAATATTAGGAAGCCTCCGTGGTGTAGTGGTTATGCTACTCGCCTTGTAAACCAGGGATCGCAGGATCGATCCCGGGCTTCTCCAGACTTTCGGATGAGTCTTTAAACCGAGGTCCCGTCTCCATATGACCTTAGCTGTTGGTGAGACGTAAAACTCAAACACTCACTCACTCAGATAAATATTAACCCATACAACATAAAATGCGAGTCACGACAATTGTCGCGTGCTTTGTTGGCTGCCGGTTATTCTAAAGGTCACTGTTGCAAACAGTGTAGAGCAGTCTTGGTCGACACTGTTTGCCTGTATGCAAATATATTCAAAAAAATAGTTTGCAAGAAGATTCAGCAGACGACATAACTAGACGACATTTTATATAAATAAGTCCTGAACAATTAGATCCTTTGAAGAATACACCAAATAAACGAAAATAGCAGACTCGATTTTATTGAGTCTATTCATGACCAGTACTGAAATTTGCAACCCGGCCACGCCCTCTGGAACCAGCTTAAGCAGAACTCTATTTACCAAATGATTGTAAATGAGCTCAATGACACCAAAGGACGCGAAAATATAATCTGCACTATGGTGATGTACGGGGAGACTTTCTACGATCGCCTCACGGCACAACACCAGCTGCAGTGAAGATAGATAAGTTCTGAATATTTAGTTCCGCCTTTGGAAGCAATGAATACACCAAAATAAACGAAAATAGCAGACTCGGTTTTAATGAGTCTGTGCATGACCAGTACTGAAATGTATAAAGTAGAAGTAAAACAAAGATCAGGAATTGATACAATTAACTTACGCCACCCATAAAAGACACCAAAGGGAAAGAAATACAAACATTAAGCGACCAGACCATAATGGAAACCTAAACAAAGGAAGGCCTTAAGGACAGTTACTTTCCCACAAAATGGCCATATGGCCATCCAAAATTAAAAGACACACGTGATACACACAGTAAGTAACAAACAACAACATAAATAAATCGCCACAGAAGAGCCGCCTTGGAACGGTCAGTGGAAGATTTCCACTGGGGGGGGGGGGGGGGCTTAAATCGATTTTACGTGGCCACAATCCTCAAACCGACCACGCCTTATAGCACCGGCTTAAGCAGAACTCTATTTTCAAAATGATTTTAAATGAACTCAATGATCCCAAAGGACCAGAAAATATAATCTGCACTATGATAATGTACGGGGAGACTTGGCACAAGGCACAACACCAGCTGAAGTGAACATAAATAAGTTTTGAATAGTTAGATCCTTTGGAAGCTAAGATACACCAAAATAATAAAAAATATGGATAAATGTAGATCTAAAACGGGGCTTCAGTATCATAAGAATTTGCTTTAGCTAACTGAAGTTCTGGAGGGTATATTTGACTGATCAAACGGTCGAAATAAGTATTGCCAATATTTAAAAAATCATCCAAATATCTAGACGTCTAGCTAAAAACTTTAATGATATCATCTTGTTTATCAACGGAAAGGGACAGCATAAAGTGTCTTACATGTTAACCAAATAAAAGAAAACAGGAACAAATCAACCACAAGGGATGCGCAAATCGTACCCACCGGAATACCCTTATTCTGTCTAAATAACTGAATACCAAATCTTGTATAAATATTGTCAATTAGAAAAATTAGAGCTTCACACATATTCTGACATTACCATAATGTGCATTGTTTATGCTATTCAGAAGTGAAATAAAGCAGTTCTTACATAACATGCATCTTCTATAAAGAGTGCCCACTCAGTTAAATCATTAAGTTTTTCTTTTATAAGATTATGAGGAATTGTAGTGTAGAGAGGACACAAATCATAAGTAGTCAGACTAAAAAAACGAAAACATTGGGGTTTCAACCCTCATTCGCAATCTTGATAGACCAGAATAGATTTCTCCCTGATATTTCACAATTTTTCATCTTAAAATTTTCGTGTTTTTTTCCGGCGGTAAAATTTACAATGTGTTTGTATAGGCGTGTTTTCGTAATGGCCATTTCCAATAAATGAGAAATAAGGTAAAATGATCCGCATGGAGATTTCCTTGCAGCAGCTTCAATGAAAATTTTAAACATTTTATCGATAAAATGTCAGTTAGCGGAAGGAATTAAAATGCTACATGAATGGGTGTCTTTTCCATACGTTCCTAGAGCACAGTCAAATTTATAGAAGATGCTAGCCCTGAAAAATGTACCACTATCTATTGACCATGAACCCATTGCATAACTTGCAATTGGCTTGCTTTTGCTGATTAGGCAAACGAAAAACTGAACATCGATTGCCATGTAAAATTCATAATGTCAGTTTTTAGAGATATGTGCATTAAAGCTGCTCCACGAAGCACAGGGCATTTTATGAAACAATGCCCACATTAATCAGAGGGGTACTTAGAGACAGTTATAGGAGAGAAAGAAATTAAATTCGTTGTGTGTATCTATTGTAGCATTTACTATTATTTTGATTTATGTAACATGAACTTGATAAATTTACATTTTACATTTCATACGTGTAATGGATTGCGTAACACTGATTTCGGTCGCAATTTTAATCTTAAAATGAGACTGAAAGGCTGACTGCATTTGAACAAGTCCCATCCATCACATACGAATATTGATTAAATATTCATTCTCATGTCTATGCCATTAACAAAAGCAATTTGTCAAAAACGGCACACGCAGTACTTCTAATTCTTCATTTTACTTAATTTAGGAGAAAATCACACATACTGATAATAGCGTTTAACCGGATTTGAATAAAACACATAACATGTGACTAGTCGCAAATACCGTAGTTCAGATGATAACAGTCGCGTTATAGACTGTTACATGCACATAGTGCCGGCCTCGGTAGCTCAGTTGGATGCGTATCAGGGGGCGCGGGTTCGATCTGCCGGGTCGGCAACATTCTTTCTTGAAGATCGATCAAGATAAATCTTTTCTATGGTCATTCTCTTCTTTCCGCTGATTCAAAAAGGGCATCAGTCAGTTTCAGGCGAAAGCATTTCGATAGCATATCTTTCATATCTCCAAAATGGCTACTTATTGTTTTGTTATTGTTTATCTTTGAGTGTGTGAATCGCTTATATTTTTGCTTTGGATAGCCAATTAGCCATGTTTTGGGAAAGTGACTGTCCTTTTGGCTTTCCGCTATTGGTGTTTCAATTAGTCTAGTTATTTCATGAATGTGTTTCTTTCCCTTTGGCGTCTCTGGTGGGAGCTGTGGGTTCATTGTGTCGATTCCTGATCATTTCCTTCACTTCTATTCTCCGATGATAATTTGTGACATTTTATTCTGATTTAAACGGGCCTCCGTGGCCTAGTGGATAAGAGCGCTGACTCTTAGTCATTAGGTCTCTCACCGCCGTAGGTTCGAGCCTCGCTCTGGCCACGTGTGAGACGCCAAGTTCTGCAACGGAAGGTCAGGTGGTTTTTCTCCGGGTACTCCGGTTTTCGCCCACCTCTGATTAACGATCGGCTCGATATGAGTGAAATAATCTTGAAAGGGCCGTAAAACCCAAACCCCCCCAAAAAAAAAAAAAAAAAAAAAATCTGATTTAAATCCAAAACATAGGTCCTATCGAATAGTCTAGGAGCAGTATTAAGCAAAATTACGTATACCCCTGTAAACTTCAGTTTTCTCTATGTAAATTGGAATTTAGAGGGGTGTTCATTTCACGGACTGTTATCAGTGTGCCTGTTGGCTTATGTATAAGCGTGTCTGTTACGGGTAGACTGGCCGGCTCTATACGACCTAAACAGTAATGAATTGGCCAAGACAAAAAACCTGCACAATACCGCCTAATATTATATTTAAAACAGAGAAATTGCTAAACAGAAATATTTGAACTACTTTTTGGAAAAGATACAAGATTTTTCGGTTGCAATGAAATCGTTATATTTCAAGTCGCGGAATTTCATCGCGGAGACGTTATTCTTGATATCAAGAACCGTTCAGAATGCGTGACGTTTGATTCGAAAGGAACATGCCAGTTGAATAAGAAATATATTTTGTTTTCTGAAATATCACATTATGGTTATTTGGTTTTTCACTGAAACAGTTTATTTTTTTTTTCTTCTATTTGTTCAGAACTTTAGAAGGCGCCCAGACATTTGTTTTTTTTTTTCTTTCCGACAGCTAATCACTCCGCTGTTTGAACGGTTAACATAAGCGACCAAGAGTTCCTCCGCTTATAGAACATACATATGTGTACCGAAATTCAGATACACATCGATCCTACATGTGTATCAAAGGGCATGCAATATAAGAATACATATCACGGAATTTCATCAGACATCACGTGAACAAGTCCGTGAAATGAACACCCCCTTAAACCCCACTTTATATATAGAAAACTGGGGTTTACGGGGGTATACATTATTTTTCTTATTTTTTATCCAAGACATAGGTTGTGGGTACTCGTTAGAACCGCCTCAATGAGGCGGTTCTAACGAGTACCCACAACCTATATTTGGAGTATTAAGAAGAAAAATATCACAAATTTTCATTGGAAAAGTAGCCATTTTGGACATATGAAAAAAATGCACTTTGTCGCATGGGTGTGTTATCGTAATGAAAAGTAGTCATTCTGGAGATGTGAAAAATTGCACTAGTCGTATGTCGCACGGTTGTGTTATCGTAATGCCTAAAAAATGTTTGTTTGATATAGAGGATCTTTCATGAGTGTTCATGTATTATTGAATTTATTAAACGAGTTGAGGAAAAGGGATACAATGCGAGGCTTTGCCGAGCATTTTATCCCTTTTCCTCAACGAGTTTAATAAATTCAATAATACATGAACACGAATGCAAGATTCTATTTATCATATGACATTTAAAACGCATATTATTCACGATTGTTTGACAAAAATGTCAATATTCAGCCGTTCGTAAACGCGACGTCGTTAAGGACGTCGTACTGGACGTATCTAGCTAATTTGCATATTTAATCCAATAGTGGTTTATCGAAAATATTACATGGCGTTATTACACTCTACACTCATTACGACGTCATGTGATAAAAGAGGTTTAACGTCTCCGACAACACTGTATATGTCATTTTGGAGACGAGCTTCTAATTTTGTGGGACTTTTACCCGAACATTGAGATGAAATGCCATTTCAAGCCCTGTCGCACAAAGAAACCAATAGGGTTTATAAGCATGGACAGTCCGACTCGCACCGCTTGGCCTGGGCAGGCTTAGCTCCTCTAAGCGGTTTACCAGTACTCGTGTGCGGTCGGTTACAGCTCTCCGTGGAAGAATATAAGAATCTCATATTGGTGTGAGGGATGGATGGAAAAATCCGTCTCGAGGGTCACTGCCCAGCATCACGAGGCTTGCTTTCACCTTTCTTATGAATGTTTTCATTGCTCTTAAAGGAACTCGTTTTTGATTTTTATTTGCCGAGTGATGCCGGACAGTGATCCAGAGGGACGGATTTTTCTATACACTCCTGAAACCAATTTATGATTCTTTTTCTTGCATACCTTCCATTTCTCAGAGAGTTTTTAATGCTGCAGTCGCTCCGGATTGTGATGACACTACATGAATGTTTAGTGACGTTTCGTAACGTGAACCTTAACGACGGGGCATATGAGGTCGTATTCAACCAATGCATTTATCAAACCCGCGAGAATATTCAATTTTGGGTAAGAACGCCAGGGTCAGAACAGACTTTCTATCCCAACCTGAAACCTTGGATTTCTGGTGTGCAAGAATCTTGCTGCACTTCTATTTCTTAAAGCTTCGGTGGGCCGTTATAGGTAAATGATCTGCTCTTATTATAATGTGCAAAAATCCACTTCAGTGAATCGAAACGTGCAGCAAGACAGATAAATCACGTAATAGGCTCATGAATAAGAATCGAATACTCATTGTGACAGGTATGGATCTCGGTGTACGGTAGATTAAATGCAATCGTTGTAAACTCCTCTAAGGACACTGCAATCAGTCACGATTTGTTCCGGTTCTGTCCTTTTTTAGCTCACCTGGACAAAGTTCGATAGGTATAATGCGCCCCGCAGCCCCTGCATCAGTGTCTCACATTCAAGGATGTCATATGCACCAAACCGCAAGGTAGATTTGGTTTACAGCAGCTATGATGATGGATATATCTACAAGGCCTTTTTCCTAACCATAAGATGTAACTGGTTTACATTTGGTATGATGATGAATATAAGTCCAACGATTGATATGATTAAAACATGTAGTGCGTTGGAAGCATTTACTTTTAGAGTGCACATATTTGTTTTGGCATGACTAGATAGTTTCGACTAATAAGGCCTCATCTGTGACCGCATTTCAATGGTCATAAGTTAACGTATCGTTAATACTTTGGTCATTTGATATGGTATATGCTAATAGCATCACGTGAACAAGTCCGTGAACTAAAGACTCCCTAAACCCAACTTTATATAGAGAAAACTGGGGTTTTCGGGGATATACATTATTTTTCTTATTTCTGTTCCAAGACATAGGTTGTGGGTACTCGTTAGAACCGCCTCAGTGAGGCGGTTCTAACGAACACCCCCAACCTATGTTTTGAGCTTTATAAGGAAAATATCAAGGCTTTTCATCAGAAAAGTAGCCATATTAAAGATGTGAAAAATGCACTATGTCGCAAGGGTGAGTTATCGTAATGGATTCGCTGAACAATTGTGCAGAATAGAAGGGAAAACAATGATCAGGTATCGGTAAAATGGTCCCACACCTCCCAACCATTACGCAAACACGCCTATACCAATACATTGCCACCTTTATCGCCGAAAAAATGAAAATTTTAAGAGGAAAAATTTTGATATTTTTCTTATTTCTGCTCAAAATATAGATTGTGGGCTCTTGTTAGAACCGCCTCATCGAGGCGGTTCTAACTAGTACTCACAATCTATATTTTAGAGCAGAAATAAGACAAATAAGGTATACCCCGGAAACCCCAGTTTTACTATATAGAAGTGGGGTTCAAAGGGGTCAAAATTATATAGGCGTGTTTTCGTGATGCAATTCATTAAAGGGAAAGCAACACCAACATAAAATAACTTCATATGAATAAGAAAGCCAAAAAGACAACTCTTTCCCATAAAATGTCCAAACGTCTGTCCCAATTCACAACGAAGGCATTACATACATGCAAAGATAAACAAAGATAAAATATTTTGAAAGCCGGCCTCGGTAGCTCAGTCGGATGCGCGTCTGACTGGTGATCAGGAGGACGCGGGTTCGATACCCGCCGGAATCGGCAACATTTATTCGTGGAGATTGATCATGAAATATTTCCCTTCCGCTGATTCAAGAAGGGCAGTTGTCAGTTTCTGGACTTAAATAGTGTTGACTGAGCCGTTAAACTAAAAAAAATACAATTTTAAACTATAACAGAATCTCCGCCTTGGCACGATCCACAGACTTTTTAACTGGTAATGGGAATTTGGGGTGGGGGATTAAATCGATTGATGTGGGCTCGCCCTGGCTTCTTTTGTGATTTAGACAAATAAATTGGTCAGTCCACATGGAGAGTTTCCAGGCATCAGTGCAACATCGCAGAAAACACACACATCAATCGAATACAGAGCTGAAACAACGATTGGGAATCGACAGCATGAAATATCTGAAAGGTTGGAGCCAAAGAAAAGCATATTAGCGTTATGGAACGGAAACGGGTACATGGTAGAAATGGCTATGTTCAAAGGACAATATCTCCAACACTAGGAAAAACAGAGTTACTGTTTGTGGCTCATAGTTCTTTAACTTTTTGTCACGTTTAGTGAAATATCTCAAAACGGTATCAGAGATATGGAACCGCCACAAACTTATGAGGCGCTGGCGGCCGGACGGACGTACAAATATAATACACCGCCACTTTTTGAATGACGGGCATAACATGGTGCTTTACAATGTTTTACCTATTTAAGTTCGAAACCATATGGGCCCCGTCAAGCAATTTTGGTACTTATCGCCAGAACCTTCGCGGCTCGCTCATACAAGCAGTGAATCAAGAGGAACCTTCTGACAGAAAGCCATATCCCAGTTCCCTCTGAATGGCTGGGCATGCGCAGTTAAAATTTGTCATGACGGAATGCTCGAAGACCCAAATTCGCTTGGCGGGGCTCATATAATGTTGGTACATGTACTCGTCAGAACCGACAAGAACACGTGCATACCCTCTGCGTTTGCAGTGGATATAAGATCATTTTCATACAGTATTATCTGAATCAAAGCATGTCCTGTTTTATTTAACCCTTAAATACCTGTATGGTAAGCAAACAGTGTAAACTCTGATCAAATCTGAGTCTACACTGTTTCCCAAAGCCAACACATGATTCCAGTCGAAATTCTATAGATAACCCTCTTTTTGTAACACTCTGACCTCACAGCGACAATGAAAGCGGTGGCCCCCGCCAATCGGGGCTTGAAGAAATAGATGCGTTGCATGATGCTTCCACGCAGAGCTGAAACCGACCCGCACATGAGTGCTGGTAAACCGCTTAGAGGATCTAAGCCTTCCCATGGCAAGGCAGTGCGAGTCGGGCCGTGCATGCTCATAAATCCTATTGGTTTCATTGGGCGACAGGGCTTGAGATGGCATTTCACCTCAATGTCGGGTAAAAGTCCCATAAAATTGAAAGCAACGTCTCCAAAATAACCTTTACAGAGTTGACGGGGACGTTAAACCTCAAATCAAACAAACACAAGCAGTGGTAAATCTCTGCTCTAAAATATAGATTGTGGGTACTCGTTAGAACCGCCTCGATGAGGCGGTTCTAACAAGTACCCACAATCTATAATTTGAGCAGAAATAAGAAAAGTATCACACAATTTCATGTTAATTTTTTTTTTTTTTTTTTTTTGGCCGATAAAGGTTACAATGTATTTGTATAGGCGTGTTTTCGTAATGTATGCAACACTATGACCTCAAAGCGACAATAATAGCGCAATATTCTCTATAAATTACCGTAACCTGGATTTCCGACAAGTCAGCGATAGTCACGAAAAAACCCTACTGCGCTTTATAACTTTGGGCCGATTGATGAACAATCGCCTCCAAACCGTTTGTAAGAGCCATGAATGACACCATTATATCGCATTGATGCATACAATGTAATTCTAATGCACCGGCGTATGTAACGCGAAGTCTGATTGGATAACGTCACAAATTTGCGACAGTACATTTAGGGGATAACTGTATTCGGAATTGTGATTTGGGGAGGTAAATTGGAGGTTTTACGGTCGGAAATTTCGTTTTACGGCGACGCGTCAGCGGAGCCGTAAAACGTAATTTGCGACCGTAAAACCGACGATTTACCTCCCCAAATCACAATTTTGCAATACAGTTATCCCCATTCTAATGCACTTATACGGTTGTTTTGTTAAAAACTGTATTATTTTTGCACAAATCGGCTAGCGCTGTGAGCTGCGTTGAGCTGCGTAAAACCAAATGCCAGCCAATTAAAAGCGACGTTACGTGATGACGTCGGGTTTCCGACAGTATATCGCAGAATATACTGTCGCAAATTTTTGACGTTATCCAATTAGACGTCGCGTTACATACACAAGTGCATTAGAATCTGCGATATACTGTCGGAAACCCGACGTAATCACGTAACGTCGCTTTTCATTGGCTGGCACTTGGTTTTACGCAGCTCACAGCGATTACCGCTTTGTTCAAAATAGTAAAATATTTAACAAAACAACCAAATAAGTGCATTAGAATAGGGATAACTGTATCGAAAATTGTCATTTTGGGAGATAAATCGTCGATTTTACGGTCGCGTCGCCGTAAAACGAAATTTCCGACCGTAAAACCTCCGATTTACCTCCCCAAATGACAATTTCAGACAGTACAGTTATCCCCGAGTTTGAAATCATAATTAGTGTTCCAGTTATACAGAGCAGCAATCGAAAATTATGGTTTACTATACACATATTCGATTTGCAAACAGAACAATTTATGCTTTGTACCAGAGTTCCGTATGTTTTTGACAGCTCAATTTATCAGATAAACATCTCAAAGATTAATCGGTATAATTTTCGGAATCCATTTGGAACGAGCCGAGATATATGCGATTTCTGTCGCTATTATATAGAAAGAGAATTCAGAATACAACGAAGACATTGTTATGAGATTTCTCCAACAGTGCCACCCAGAATAATCAAAGCTTCATTATAACAAGGTCGTCATTACGATAACACACGTGCGGTTTTTTTTTCACATCTCCAAAATGGCTACTTTTCTGATGAAAATCTGTGATATTTTAATTATTTATACCGCATACATAGGTTGTTGGTGCTCGTTAGAACCGCCTCATTGAGGCGGTTCTAACGAGTACCTACAACCTATGTCTTGGAGCAGAAATAAGAAAAAAATAATGTAAACCCCGGTAATCCTGGTTTTCGCTTTATAAATTGAGGTTTAGGGGGGGGGCTCATTTTACGAAGTTGTTATCGTGATTGTGAAATGAACAACCCATTAAATATGTTCTACGAAAGGGTTATCCGTTGGATGCAAGGAATACACTACAGAGCTGCTGTAAAAGTAGTTATCGGTTCGGCAAATTAGGTAGACCTCATTACCCTACTTAATATAGACAAAACTTGGGTTCACAGGGGACTACTACATTTTTGGCAACATGTCATAGGTTGTTGGTACTCGTTAGAAGCGCCTCAAGTTTTAAAAAGCACCTTCGACCTAAATTCGGAGTATAAATTAAATTAGACAATGAGGCGGTTCTAACGAGTACTCACAATCTACATTTTGAGCAGAAATAAGAAGGTTCTAACGAGTACCCGCAATCTACATTTTGAGCAGAAATAAGAAACATATCATAATTTTTCATCTCAAAATTTTCGTTTTTCCGGCGGTAAAGTTTGCAATGTATTTTATAGACGTGTTTTCGTAATGCAGGTAATAAGGTATTTACTATTTAGAGAGATTATCTTCTTTCATTATAGGAAATGTGTGTCACGTTTACTCATTAGAATCGCCTCATTGTCATGTGTACTCATTAGAATCGCCTCAATGAGGCGATACTAATGAGTAAACACGTCGTACTTTCATTCCAATATAAACATCCCCCGCCCATAGGGGTTTGGATAAATATATGGGCTGCACGATGCTTCCACGCAGAGCTGAATCCGGCCCGCACACTGGTACTTGTAAACCGCTTAGAGGATCTAAGCCTGTCCAGGAACCGCGGTGCGAGGCGGACCGTCCATGCTAATAAACCCTATTGGTTTCATTGGGCGGCAGGGCTTGAGATGTCATTTCATCTCAATGTCGGTTAAAAGTCCCACAAAATTTGAAGCAACGTCTCCAAAATGACCTTTACAGTGTTGACGGGGACGTTAAACCTCAAATCAAACAAAACCAATATAAACATGAACAACACACCCAGGTCGTCATGTGACAGATTAACAAGTAGTTTAGGTCGTAGTATATGGGGCGCCGTTTTATTATTTAATCCGTATAATTATTTATGGATATCCATAATTCGAATAATGGATATCCATAATTCGAATTATGGATATCCATTATTATTTATGGATATCCATAATTATTTATGGATATCCATAACTCGAATTATGGATATCCAGTACTCAATTATGGATATCCATAATTCGAATCATGGATATCCATAAATCGAAGTGAATTAATGATATCCATAAATCGATTTATGGATATCCATTATTCGGCTGATTTATGGATATTCGTAAATCAAATTATGGATATCCATAAATCGAATTATGGATATGCATAAATCGATTTATGGATATCATTAATTTAGATCGAAATATTGATATCCATAAATAGAATTATGGATATCCTTAATTCGCATTATGGATATCCATTATTCGGCTGATTTTTGGATATCCATAAATCGAATTATGGATATCCATAATTCTCCTCAGCAAATAAACCTAATGAATAATGACTGCTCCCTTTACAAAAACAAAAAAAAATCGACTATTCGCGTCAGATGTCCGATTAAGGTGTGTAATAAAAGCCGGGATGGAGTTAGAGGTAATGTCGGGTAGGCTTAGTGGTGGCCTATGGTGTTGGAGAGATATGTTTTGTTTGGTTTGAGGTTTCGGTTTCGGTAGCTCAGTCGGATGCGCGTCTGACTGGTGATCAGGAGGAAGTGGGTTCGATACCTGCCGGGGTCGGGCACATTCTTTCGTGGAGATTGATCATGGAATCTTGTCTACAGTCATTCTCTCCCCTCCGCTGATTCAAGAAGGGCAGTTGTCAGTTTCTGGCGAAAGAATGTGCACTGTACTGGTTTAAAACTGCTTACGTATAAGCCTGCCCAGGGAAAGTGTGGATAGGTAAACTGACCGGCTCAAAAAGGACCTAAATTAGTGTTGAATGTGCCGTTAAACTCAAATACAAACAAACAAACAAACAAACAAACACACAAACAAACAAACATCTCAATCCCTGTCGCCCATTGACTCGCACGACTTTGTTTGGACAGACTTAGACCTTCTAAACGGTTTTCCAGTACTCTCAGCTCATGCAGCCAAATATATTTCTCCAAGCCTCAATGGGCGGGGGCCAGGAGATATATCTGAATCTGCCTGGTACTCCATACATCTCAAGTAGAGTATTTGTTTGTTTGATTTGAGGTCTAACGTCCCCGTCAACACTGTAAAGGTCATTTTGGAGACGTTGCTTCCAATTTTGTGTGACTTTTACCCGACCTTGAGATGAAATGACATCTCTGCCCTGCCGCACAATGAACCAATAGGGTTTATTAACATGGACGGGCCGACTCGTACCGCTTTGCCTGGACAGGCTTAGGTCCTCTAAGGGTTTTACCAGTACTCGTGTGCGGGTCGGTTTCAGCTCTGCGTGGAAGCATCATGCAGCCCATGTATTTCATCAAGCTCCGATGGGCGGGGCCGTCAAGTAGAGTATTATATGGATATATGTTAATACTATTTTTAACGACAATGTGCATTTTTTCCAGAAAGCATGCAAGGGTTGCCTATTTGGATCATTATAATCTTATGTCCGATTAGGTGCGCAGTCCTCATAGAGGTGATTCCAGAGGTATCGGATGCGTTGGCCGGAATTTCCAGATCTTACGGCTGGTTTCGATATTTAACTGCACACATGGCGGGCGTTCAGCGTATGCCGTTCGTTGCTTTGGAAGCCTTACGGGCTGAAAATGCTGCACGGCAGATAGGTCCCTTTGACCGGCCATCATCTTCCAGAGATGATGGAGACCTTAAAGATTTTGAAGATTTTACAATAAACAATATCGTGTTTTAGGGAGAAATTATTAAACCAAAAGCTTTGGCGGTGATTTATGGATATCCATAATTCGAATTATGGATATCCATAAATCGATCTGAATTATGGATATCCATAAATCGAATTATGGATAGCCATAATTCGAATTATGGATAGCCATAATTCGAATTCTGGATATCCATAAATAAGAGGAATTCTGGATATCCATAAATCGAATTATGGATATCAATAAATCGATCTGAATTAAGTGTATCCATGTATCGATATCCATTATTCGGCTGATTTATGGATATCCATAAATCGAATTTATGGGTATCCATAATTCGATTTATGGATATCTATAAATACGGATTAAATAGTAAAACGGGGCCCCATAGTAGTACGTATAGTCTTTCAAACCGCAGTGAGACGTGACTGTACTTTTAATTTTGGACTAGTCCGTGTTTAAGGTAAGTCGCCTTCAGTTGGGATTTTACACTGAGAGAAATAATTTTACTGAGATTCGTACTGCATCATACTTACCACTTGGCCACGACTTCTACATAATGGCATTATCAAAAAAAAATATTTATAACTTTAAAATCCTGTGAAAAAAGAAATCCGAAACCTTCTTCCCCTAAAACATGGGATAGTCTTGTCACGCTTGAACGTTGAACTCTCAAAGGTCGTTGATAAACTATAGTAAGTGCAACGAATGCTTTGTTTGTTTGTTTGTTTGTTTGTTTGATTTGAGGTTTAACGTCCCCGTCAACACTGTAAAGGTCATTTTGGAGACGTTGCTTCCAATTTTGTGGGTCTTTTACCCGACACTGAGATGAAATGACATCTCAAGCCCTGTCGCCCAATGAAACCAATAGGGTTTATTAGCATGGACGGTCCGCCTCGCACCCCAGTTCCTGGACAGGCTTAGATCCTCTAAGCGGTTTACCAGTACTAGTGTGCGGGCCGGATTCAGCTCTGCGCGGAAGCATCATGCAGCCCATATATTTCTTCAAGCCCCAACGAATGCTTTGTAAATATCGCTTTATAAAGAAAAGTGTGGTTTGTAAAGATAGAGTCCCTTATGTTTGCTACAATTCATAGATTATTGGTACTCGTTCAAACCGCCTCAAAGAGGTTTATTGATACACATACAATTTATATTTGAAGCAGAATTAAGAAACATTTTACAAAATTTCACCCGGAAAGGCTGTTTGCTGGAAATTTGGGGTAAGGTTATTTGTGCAGGGACACGTTGTAACTTAGCCTTAATAAATTGAATAAAATAGTTCAAGTGTAAGCGTCATTTAACAGTTACCAAGGGGCGTCTCTAAAAGAGGCTGCTTAGAAGAGGCGGCTGTTCAACACAGGTAAATGCCTGAACTAATGTTTGGCGTCAAATTGGAAATTGACAAACGACTCAAGGAAGCCTTCATACGGACTGAACAAATCCGGCAGAAGTAAGGGGGAGGGTTACGGCCGCGGAAAATCGATTTAAGACCACCAGTGAAATATATTTCACTGACGGTTCCAAGGCGGTTCTTCTGTCGCGGTTTATTTTTTTTAAAGTTCCTCTTTGAATGTGTGTATCGCTTATATATTTTTGTTTTGGATAGCCAATTGGCCATTTTGTGGGAAAATACTGTCCTTTTGGCTTTCCGCTTGTGAAGTTTCCATTAGGGTCTAGTTATTTCATGCTTGTGTTTATTTCTCTTTGGTGACTCTGGGGATGTGCGATATTTGTATCTTATCCTGATCATTGCCTTCCCTTCTATTTTTCATCTTGAATATACGAAAAGGAAATGAAAAGTAGAGAGGTATCACCTCGGCATCATTTATGTGTCTTATCGTGTGCTTTTATATTATTCACGCTGATATCAAAATGATAATTTTGAGTGTCAAATGGCTATTGAGTAAGTCTCGCTGTTTAATAGGATGAATTTACATTTAGTAAAATGGCTGCCGACCGTAGGCGGGAGATGGCTGACTTGCAGAGGTAACTTGTCGCAAAGCCCGACGACCGGCTCTTTTTTACTGCATAACGAAAACACGCCTATATAAATACATTGAAAAAAAAAACACGAAAATTTTAAGGGGAAAATTGTGATAACCAAAATATAGATTGTGGGTTATCTGCCGGGTCCTTGTTATCAGTTTTGGAAAAAACACCTTGAAGGTCAGTTGGGTCTGGTTACCTTTTAATATTGACAATGTGTAAGCTGGCAGCCAGCAAATAATGCAAAAAAAATGGTGAATCCTGTTAAAGTTCTAATATGCTGTATGATAGACATTTTATGACAACTAAATAAGGTTTTGAAAGAACCAAAGTGTTAATGGAAACTGCATGCATAGCTCAGTAAATAACAATTTTCATCACATAGTAGGTTTTATTGAGTAATATTTTGCGAGGGCATGTTAACAAAATGACATTTTGCTAGGATATCCGATTAAGCCCTTTTCAACACAGAGACAAGTCTGACAGAAAATTCATCAAATAATTAAAATATAAGGTCTGTTTTCGCACCTAATCACATCAACGAAATCGCATTTCTAGCAGACAATTAAATTGCATTGAACGAAATGCACAGACAACAGTATTGCTTTAAGGTATTTCAGTCCAAGGTTGACTTTTACTCCAGGCGTGTGTTATCAAAACAAGGCGCCTTTCCATGTACAGTAGTATGCAAAAAGAATTGCTCAGTGAAATCCAGAAACAACGAAAGCAACACTTTTTGTACTGAATGGAATCGCCCCCTTTGTGTACATTAATTTATTTCAAAATTTAGAGGTGTCAGGCTGTTAGGAGTGCTATCGGGAAATGAGTGTGAGTGTTTGAGTTTTACGTCTCACCCACAGCTAAGGACATACGGAGACGGGACCTTGGTTTAAAGACTCATCCGAAAGTCTGGAGAACCCCGGGATCGATCCTGCGACCCCTGCTTTACAAGGCGTGTAGCATAACCACAACACCACGGAGGTTTCTACTATCGGGAAATGACTGCACTTTTAGCAAACAGTGTAGGTGCTAATGAGACGCCGCTTTCTGATCTGCATCACGATAACAAGTCCATTAAACGAAGACCCCTCTAAACCCCACTTTATACAGAGAAAAGTGGGGTTTAACGGGGTAAACATTATATGCCTTATTTTTGCTGAAAAACAGATTGTGGGTACACGTTAGAACCGCCTCATTGAGGCGGTTCTAACGAGCACCTACAATATATGTTGAAAGCAGAAATAATAAAGATGTTATCATTTTTACCCAATATTTATCATCTTCTGACACCATGATGGACGCCATTATTTCTTACGGACATGTTTTCGTAATTTTTTAGGAAAACAGTGTAGGTGCCAATCAGACTCTGCTTTCTGATCTGGGCCTACACTGTTATATATGGCGAGTATCCCGTTTTTGGGTTTTGCAGTAAACGACTTTGTTATCGTAACATCACGAAAACAAGCCTATATAATTTTGATCCCCTAGAAACCCACTTTTATATAGTAAAACTGGGGTTAACTGGGGTAAAATAGAAGTAGAGGCAATGACCAGGAATCGATACAATTAACCCACAGCTCCCATCAGAGACACCAAAGGGAAAGAAACACAAACATGAAGCAACATACTCCAACGGAAACACCAACAGCGGAAAGCCAAAAAAGACAGTTACTTTCCGACAAAATGGCTAATAGGTGGTTCAAAATAAAATAATATAAGCGACACATACACCCAAAGACAAAACATAACAAAAATAAACCGCGACAGAAGGACCGCCTTGGAACGGTCAGCGGAAACGAATTCCACTTGGGTGGGGGTTGGGGGGGGGCTTAAATCGATTTTACGTGGCCACAATCCTCGCCCTAAACCTTTTTTTCTTATTTCTGCTCAAAGCTATAAACTGTCGGTACTCACTAGGAGGCGGTTATAACGTGTATCCACAATCTATATTGTGAGCAGAAATAAGAAAAAATATCACAATTGTTCATCTGAAAGTGTTTTTGTTTTCGGCGATAAAATTTACAATGTATTTGAATAGGCGTGTTCTCGTAATGTAAGTGGTTACGCTACTCGCCTTGTAAACCAGGGGTCGCAGGATCGATCCCGGGCTTCTCCAGACTTTCGGATGAGTCTTTAAACCGAGGTCCCGTCTCCGTATGACCTTAGCTGTTGGTGGGACGTAAAACTCAAACACTCACTCACTCTCGTAATGTAATGTAGGGTAGTTCGAACCAGTGTAGGTCAGTCAGAAAGCCATGTCGGTAGGTACATGCATAATTGGGGTAATTAGGGATATATTTTCGATTTTCTATAAAATTGCGATAAGTTGGGTGTACTAACTAGAATGGTCTCGATGATTAGGTCATTTACGGTTTACAAAAAAAAAAAAAAAATGAAACAAAAACTATGCCATTTTGAATATTTTTTTCAAATTAGCTCAATCTTAGAGATATACCCCGCTACATGTATATTAACCCATATATGCCTAGCGGCCCATTTGTGGGACATTGACAAACAGTGTAGACACAGATCAGACGCCGCATAACGCGGCGTCTGATCTTGGTCTACACTGTTTGCTTAAAGAACATTTCATTTTTGTAAAATTTGCCACAAATAAAAACAAAACTGACACCCCTATAATTGGAAATGGACCACTCCAAACTCATTAGGTTGAATATTCCATTGTCATATATGGGTTAAGACAAGAATATCACTTTGTGTACGAAATGGGTTCATTTCAGGGAAGTCAAATGTCCAGGCAATTCGATCAAAGACAAATACAATACAGAAAATCAAATGACAATTAAGAGGTTTCTAGCTCCGTTTGACCTTTCTTATGCCAACTAATAAGTTGTTGCTTGACATTTGTTATTGAATATTAGCACTGGTCAGTTTCTGTTGACTAGAAAATGACACAGTAGGCTTCTTCTCAAACGTCGTAATTATCCACTGCGCTCTTTACGAAGAGGACAAGCCCGCAAAATACAGACCAAACGTCTGGTAATGGCCTGCTGCATTATTAAACTATCGATACAGTAGTTTTTCTTATATACCGTATGTACCCTATCTTTTCGGGCACCACAACGTCTTAACATACTTGTTTTAAAAGTCAAACATGTACAGCTTACTATGCTTTCATCATCACGAAAACACGCCTATATAATTTTGACCCCCTTGAACCCCACTTTTATATTGTAAAACTGGGGTTTCCGGGGGTATACCTTATTTTTCTTATTTCTGCTCTGAGCAGAAATAAGAAAAATGTCACAATTTTTCATCGTAAATTTTCATTTTTTCGGCGATAAAGGTGGCAATGTGTTTGTAAAGGCGCGTTTTAGTAATGGTAGTGTCTAAAATTGTTGAATAAGTGGGAAACAGTCAAGACTCTCATTTGAGTCTACACTGTTCGATCAGGCATGTATGTAAAAGGAAAAAGGTATAGGCTGGTTAGTCGGAAAGTAATTTTATTATTTTTCATTTGTATAAACTTTTTATTTTGACGAAAAAAACCAAAAAAAAAAAAAAAATCTTTAAAAGGGCTAAAGTCTAGCCATATTACCAGAAAATATTCAGATAATAAGGGAAGCAAAATGGCAGGACTTTAATCGATAGTTTTGCTTTATTGTATATGTACAGTTTTTAGCACAGATTTACCGAAGAGAATAAATGTATATTTATTAAAAATAAGAAAATAATTTGCAATAAATAATAAATAAATAAATAAATAACCCAGCCAGCAAACATGTCGGTTCAACAAGGAGTCGACGACGTTGTAAAGTTGTGTCGTTGTCGGTCCAACTGTGCACCGCTTTTTTGTGCTAGCTGCATCACGTGAACAAGTCCGTGAAATAAACACCCCTTAAATATGTTCTATGTAAGGGTTATCCTTTGGAAGCAAGGAATACACCAAAGAAGTGAAAAATATGGAGTGTACATGTTTTCTGGGCCAGACTAGTGGTAGGGTGACAATCTGGACCAAAAAAATGGGGACCCATACCCCCCCCCCCCCCCCCGTATAACAAGACAAGTCATATACCAAAATGTTTGTCAGGATCCGTAGTATCTGAAACTGCCGGCATAAATTGGCATAAATGATGGCGAGCTGAGAAATCCAAGATGGCGTCCAAGATGGCCGCCATAGCTGTAAATTCCAGTCTTTCGTAAAATATGAATATAAATACCACAAATCATCTTACAAACTTATATTAATTTATTTTTCTGGTGTAGAAAGAATATTTGTGCTAGAATATAGATCAACTTTTTAGGTTTGACTTGAAAACCGGTGAAAAAAATGATATTTTATTGTTTTTGTGTCTAGTTTCATAGGTGGTACATAAAAGCAATTCTGATGTTTTAAAATTTAAACAGTTTTTACATATATATTGTTTCATTTTAACTAAGACACTATTCAAAAATACATTTAACACTATTCTAAAATATATTTATGGTTGGTTATGCCTTTTTTTACCATCAATTTAGCCCCAGGATTACCCCACCCACTCAGTTTACCAGTAAAATTCATTCACATAAATGCTCACAAACAAGCGATTCGTAGGCATGTGCTTCATTTTAGACAATTAAGAAGTAGAGGACATTCACAATAATGCGTAGTTCTGTTTTCATATCGTCTCGAAAATATGCCCATATGTTTTTGACCCCCTTGAGCCTCACTTTTTTTATAGAAAAACTAGGGTTTTCAGGGGTAAGCATTATTTTCTAATTTATGCTTAAGGACATAGCTTGTGGGTGTTTGACAGCATCGCCACGTTGAGAGGGTTCTAACGAGTCCCTGCAATCTATGTTTTGAACAGAAATAAAAAAAATATCATTTTTATCTTTTTTTTATTTTTGTGTGTGTGTGTGTGGGGGGGGGGGGGTAGTAAAATCTTCCAATGGATTTGAATTATGCGTGTTTTCTTTATGTTATGTATTTAGCCATTTGAAACACCACCTCTATATAATAATGTTTTCTGAATCCAAGCATAAACCTCTTAGTTAAACAGTGTTATATCCGAACAAAAATGTAGAATAGTGTAAAATAACTTCCTTTACATGTCATTTGTCATTTTTTCAATGCAAATAGTTAGGAGTTTTGGCTTTGAACGGTGTTATATAAAAATGTGTTAAAAAACGATGGTGCTGTACTTATAGGCCATATCAGACTTCAAGTACATGTTTTAAAACTGTCATAGTCCTGGGTATAAACATGAGCAAGTATGGTAAACAAGTTCTTACAAATGTTAGTTTTTGTTTGTTTGTTTGAATTGGGGTTTAACGTCCCCGTCGACACTATTAAGGTCATTTTTGAGACGTTGCTTCCAACTTTGTGGGACTTTTACCCGACATTGAGATGAAATGACATCTCATGCCCCACCGCCCAATGAAGCCAGAAGGCTTATATGCATTGGACGATCTGACACACACCGCTTTGCCTGGGCAGGCTTAGTTTTTCTTAAAAGCGGTTTACTGAACAAATTCATAGAATTGTAAGCGCCTAAAAGGTGATCAGGAGGACTCGGGTTCGATACCTGCCGGGGTCGGCAACATTCTTTCGTGGAGATTGATCATGAAATCTTTTCTACGGTCATTATCTCTCTTCCACTGATTCAAGAAGGGCAGTTGTCAGTTTCTGGCGAAAGTTTAGCGGTGGACTGAACAAATTATTTGTCTAAATCGCGACGGAAGTAAGGGCGAGGATTGTGGCCACGTAAAATCGATTTAAGCCCCCCAGTGGAAATCTTCCACTGACCGTTCCAAGGCGGCTCTTCTGTGGCGATTTATTTATGTTGTTGTTTGTTACTTACTGTGTGTATCACTTGTGTCGTTTGGTTTTGGATGGCCATATGGCCATTTTGTGGGAAAGTAACTGTCCTTATGGCCTTCCTTTGTTTAGGTTTCCATTATGGTCTGGTCGCTTAATGTTTGTATTTCTTTCCCTTTGGTGTCTTTTATGGATGGAGTAAGTTAATTGTATCAATTCCTGATCTTTGTTTTACTTCTACTTTACCAGTACTCGTGTGTGGTCAGATTCAGCTCTTCATGGAAGCACCATGCAGCCTTATCTATTTCTCCATGCCCCGATGGGCAGGGGCGACTTACAAATGTTAGTTTGCTTGTTTGTATTGGGGTTTAACGGCCCTCTTTTTAGGTAATTTTTGAGCTTCTCAGTCTACTTATCCACACTTTTCCTGGGCTGGCTTATATGTAAGTGATTAACCAGTACAGTGCACATTCTTTCGCCAGAAACTGACAACTGCCCTTCTTGAATCAGTGGAAGAGAGATAATGACCGTAGAAAAGATTTCATGATCAATCTCCACGAAAGAATGTTGCCGACCCCGGCAGGTATCGAACCCGAGTCCTCCTGATCACCTTTTAGGCGCTTACAAATGTAGGACCTATTCAAACATGCTTTACTACTTGCAAGCTTGAGTACATTGTTGTACTTTCTATGAGCAAATGAAGTCATCACTACACTGATCAGGCTATTTACAACCACATTAGTTAAACGAGGGAGGCTGCTTGTGTCTGTGTTATGAGCTGTGGAATGAATAACCCAGTTGCAGGATCAACCATATGCCCTAGGTCTATAGGGCTAGACAAATTAATCTTAGATTTTGTAGCTCCCCATCAAATCAGTAGCTGATATGTACACCTGTACAAATCGAGCAAAAGAACTATTAGTTGGTGGTATATGACCAGGTCTAACTCTGGATTTTTGGAGCACCATTGTTGTCTAATGTGTTTGTCTGAACAGCAAACCTACAGAAAAATTGCTGCTGCATTAACTGGCCCTGAGACATTTGACTCAGTACCAAGATCTGAAATCTCTTGAAGCTTGAAGTCTGATTTAGGCATTCTTCTTGCCTATACTATGTAAAGAAGAGCAGGTATCACATTCTGTAAGGCAATACAGACAGCATAATTGCCCTTTCATCTGGCTCTAGCTTCCTGAAAACAATGTGAACTGGAATACCTGGTGCAGGCAGCATGAATACCCTTCCTGCCTGTCTTGGGGAATATGTTATCAGCATTAATCTGGCTAAAGTGAAGCAGAAGTAGAACGAAAACATGGGTATATGGACTGACCAGAACAGCTGTGTTAACTCCCAGAGAACCTGCAAATTGCAGGTGCAAAATTGCTCTACTATCGGCTTCTTCATAGTTGTAATCGAGTTATTGCTGAGCAGCAACAACCTCACTGGATACTTTCAGAGATTTGTTCTCAAAAAAGAAGTAAAGCAATGATCAAGAATCGATACAATTAATTTACACCTCCCACCAATGACTCTAAAGGGAAAGAAACACAAACATGAAGTAACTAGAACTTAATGGAAACAACAAGAGGAAAACCAAAAGGACAGTTACTGTCACACAAAATGGCAAACTGGCTATCGAGTTATATTATAGGAATCACCCACAATGAAGTTATGAACAAGCCCTTATAAGATGGTTTTTATCACGACCCATTACTGCTAAGTATGCCATGCATAGTTGCAAGCTCTACCAAACACCATACCAATACACAGGAACTCATTTTTGATTTTTATTATAATAAGTCTATTAACAAGATGCTGGATTTATATCACAATGACAGTTTAAAATTTATTGAACCATTTTCCTGACATTTGGACAATTTTGTTTGCTTGTTGTTTTATTTGCAGTTTAACGCCCCCATCAACACTGTATAGGTCATTTTGGAGACGTTGCTTCCAATTTTGTGGGACGTTTACCTGACATTGAGATGATACGACATCTCAAGCACTGTTGCCTACTGAAACCAATACAGCTTATAAGCATGGACGGTCCGACTCGCACCGCTTTGCCTGGACAGGCTTAGACCCTCTAAGGGGTTTACCAATACCCATGTGCGGTAGTTTCAGCTCTACGTGGAAGCATCATGCAGCCCGATGGGCGGGGGGCCGAAGACATTTGGACAATATAGCTACTGGCGATGAAATTCCTCAAGAGATGGAGAAGTTTGATAAGTTGCCATAAAATGGGTCAAAAGCCATTTGAGTCATTCATGCCGGAAAGGCATATACACATAGCTTGTTAGACAGGCCAATGAACAATCTTATGAGCGTTTGCCTGGGTCAAAACTCCAGCCTATGAATGATAACAGGTCAATGGCACAGGTGTCTGGGGAAACCAGTCTGAGGAACTGACTGCCACCGGTGAAGAGATATATGCTTTCTATACACCAATTCATTCATTCAAGGTCTTGCCTTTCAAAAATGCTCATGATCACGCAAGTTTGTTTACAGATGAAGAATGTATGATGTCTACCAATAAGTCGGATTTCCTTTAAAAAACTAGAAAGACTTGCTGGTTGTATAGTATTTGACGGGATGTCTGTACTTAAAATGTTGCAGCATTTATCATGTCTCAAACTGACATATCAACAGATGGCTGCTATGTTTTGGTCTTACAGTCTTCTTACCGTTATTTGGGTAGCTACAATTCACGTCAGCTTTGACAGGAATGAGGCAAACAGTCTCAAATCACAGACCCAACAAAAGTGTGGAAAGAATGTTTCTTCACACGCACCTGTGTCTACGAGGAAAAATATAGTAACTGGTGATTGATAGATACTTTCCAGGACTAAAAGCAAGAATTTTACACTAGATACCTTAACGAATATTGCCATGAGCTTCTTAAAAAGAATGCTACTGTTGTTGGTGCAGGTTGACTTGAGAACAAGGCTCTGATGTTTCCGCTGATGTTGTTCCTGTTCAGCATGAACTTTATTCCAATCGTGAAGAAGCTGATAGAAGAATGATTTGCAACTAGCCGTTGCAGGTTCTCTTGTTGTCAGTTATGATACTGATGTTTTCTTTCTACTTGTGCATCACTTTAACCTGCTTTATGCTGATGACAGGCAGAAAAGGTATTCATGCTGACTGCACCAGGTATATTCCAGTTCACACTGTTTTCAGGAAGCTAGAGCCAGATGAAAGGGCAATTATGCTGTCTGTATTGCGTTATGGGTTGTGATACCTGCTCTTCTTTACATAGTACAGGCAAGAAGAAGGCAATTCATGTTCTGCCTAAACCAGACTTCCAGCTTCAAGAGATTTTTTATCTTGGGACTGAGTCAAATGTCTCAGGGCTATTTAAAGCAGCAGCAATTTCTTTTTAGTGCACAGATGTGCATATCAGCTACCGATTTGATGGGGAGCTATAAAATCTAAGATTAATTTGCCTTACCCCGGTAGACCTAGGGTATACAGAGTAAACCGCTTAGAGATTCTGAGCATGCCCTGGGAATGTGGTGCGAGTTGGACCATCCTTGCATATAAAACTTTTTGGTTTAAATGTGTGGCGGGGCTTTAGATGTCATTTCATCTCCATGTCGGGGAAAGTCCCACAAAAAATTGAAAGTAATGTCTCTAAAATGCAAAATGACTGATACAGAGTTGACGTGGGACGTTGTACCTCAAATGAAACAAAATATAACCTAATTGTATAGCATATCCTCTTTATAACACGTTTTCATAACACAGTTTTGGATATACCACTTTATAACCCCCAAAACAGCCAGTTACACAGCAAAAATGACAATAAAAGTCATTTTAGATCAATTCGATAAACACTATTTTGCTATTTTGTTTGGATGTAGCACTGCTTAATTAAGACGGTTGGTTAATGCTCAGATCCCGAAAACATTGATATAAAGAGGTGGTGTATCCAAATGGCTGATCATATAATATAGCATGAAAACAAAACTAAGCATTAGTTTCAATGTCCTCTTCTACTTTTTGTGTAAAATGAAATCCTCGCCTGCAAATCCCTTGAGTGTGAGTATTATGTGAATGAATTGTACTGGTAAACTGAGTGGGTGGGGTAATCCTGGAGCTAAATTTATGGTAAAAAAAAGTCAAAACAAACCATAAATGTACTTGGAAATAGTGTTAAATGTATTTTAGAATAGTGTCTTAGTTAAAATAAAACAATAGATAAATAAAAATTTGTTTATAATTTTGAAACATCAACATTACCTTTATGTACCACCTATGAAACTAGACACAAAAACGATGAAATGTCTTTTATTACACCGGTTTTCAAGTCAAACCTAAAATTTTGATCAATATTCTACCACAAATCGTCTTTCCATACCAGAAAAATAAATTAAAATAAGTTTGTAAGATGATTTGTGGCAATATTATGTGAATGAATTTTACTGGTAAACTGAGTGGGTGGGGTAATCCTGGGGCTAAATTGATGGTAAAAAAGTCATAACCAACCATAAATGTATTTTAGAATAGTGTTAAATGTATTTTAGAATAGTGTCTTAGTTAAAATAAAACATTAGATAAGTAAAAACTGTTTAAATTTTGAAACATCAGAATTGCTTTTATGTACCACCTATGAAACTAGACACAAAAACAATAAAATATCATTTTTTTCACCGGTTTTCAAGTCAAACCTAAAAAGTTGATCTATATTCTAGCACAAATCTTCTTTCTACACCAGAAAAATAAATTAAAATAAGTTCGTAAGATGATTTGTGGTATTTATATTCATATTTTACGAAAAACTGGAATTTACAGCTATGGCGGCCATCTTGGACGCCATCTTGGATTTCTCAGCTCGCCATCATTTATGCCAATTTATGCCGGCAGTTTCAGATACTACGGATCCTGACGAACATTTTGGTATATGACATGTTTTGTTATACGGGGGGGTATGGGTTACTACCAGAAATAGTGGACTTTTTGGCTCATTGTCACCCTACCATAGCTAGTTTCGGCCAATTAGGCCTCATCAGTGACCCTCAGATATTTTCAAAATTCCACAATGGAATCAATGATCCCAAAGGACAAGAAAATATAATTTACACTATGATGTATACAGAGAAACTGGGGTTTACGGGGGTATACATTATTTTTCCTATTTCTGCTCCAAGACATAGGTTCTGGGTACTCGTTAGAACCGCCTCAATGAAGCGGTTCTAACGAGCACCCACAACCTATGTTTGCAGTAAAAATAAGAAAATATCAGGGATTTTCTTCAGAATAGAAGCCATTTTGGAGATGTAAAGAAATGCTCTATTTTGCACCGGTGTGTTATCGCAATGTGGGAGACAACTTCCATTTCTATTGCCAAGTTTTTTGCAGCATGTCTACACCAGAAAGCCCAAATATGGATATCTTTTATACCAAGAAGCCCACTAAGATACCAAACAGACGGGCATGGTGACCAGGAGAGTCGGGCCCATCGGAGTCTAACTGTTGGCCTTCTTTTGCTTCAGCATTTCAGATTTCTTGCGGTCGAATCATCACCGCTGTGTCATCTAAGTGGTTGTTTGTATTCACGGAGATGTTGCACTGATGAGTTAGGAGGCCTTCATGAAAACTGAACAAATCGCCCCTTGGAATTCTTTTCACTGACCGTTCCAAGGCGATTCCTCTGTCGTGCTTTATTTTTGTTTTGGTTTGTCTTTGAGTGTGTGTATTGCTTATATTATTTTGTTTTTGGATAGCCGATTGGCCATTTTGTGGGAAAGTAACTGTCCTTTTGGGTTTCTGCTATCGATGTTTCCATAGTGTCTAGTTGTTTCATGTTTGTGTTTCTTTCCCTTTGGTGTCTCTAATGGGAGCTGTGAGTTAATTGTATCGATTCCTGATCATCGCCTTCACTTCTGTTTTGCTAGCTAACATGGTATTCTTTAATTACATCTTCATTGGCGTTTGGCTAATGATTAAGATAGGGATGTCAAATGTGGGAAACAACATTTTTCACACAAGCTCAAAAGGAGATGCTGGCGGAGCCTTGTGTTTCTTGGATATGGATTTACCAGTTGGCAAATGACTGATATGGCCAAAAGTATGTGCTAGATCATTGGAAAGGACAATGAGCAAACTAAACACTAGTTTTTTGGACTCTTGAGCAGATTTCCTGATTTGAAGATGATCCACCCCCGCCTCCACCCCACCCTCCTCCCCCGAAAAAAGGGAAAAGGCGAGAGCCGGTGCAGATAATGAGGAAATACTGCATCATTATTTTGACGAATTAGAGAAAACTTTAGATATGTATCCGTTAAAAAACAGCATATTTGGAATGTTGACGAAACTGGAATTTCGTTCGACCACAAGCCTCAAATGATTCTAGGTAGGGCGGGCATTAACCCCCACTGCATTACATCTGAGAAATAAGCAATTACAACAGTCATTCCTGCAATCAGTGTTCTTCAAGAAACCATTCCCCTATACGTTATTTTCAAAGGCGAGCGCATGTCAAAGGAAGTGAGGTCTTATGTTGTTCCTGGTACTGAGTACCGGTCATCTCCCTCTGGATGGTCTAATTCAAGTTTGTTCCTGGATTTGTTCAGGAACCATTCCATAGGAACAGCATTTCAAAATTTACTTACCGTCAGTACAATGATGTCAGGGTATAGGAATACAGGAATCTTTCCTTTCGGCTCGTCCGCTCATCTTGTATTCCGTCCATTAATTGAAACAAAGAACCAAAAGTTTTCCACTTTTGCCAGGAAAGAACGGAAGGATAACAGAAATTTTAATATATTATTTCAAGACAAATCAAACAATTTCAACAAACTGAAAGAAAGTAAATGTACAGAACCTAGGAAACATAAGATTACTTTCATACCCCATATGGTATGGGGAGATCTATTATGAGAATAACTGACGCATCACGAAAACACGCCTATATAATTTTTACCCCCCTTGAACCCCACTTTTATAGAGTAAAACTGTGGTTTCCGGGGTATACCTTATTTTTCTTTTTTCTGCTCTAAAATATAGATTGTGGTTTATCGTTAGAACCGCCTCGAAGATGCAGTTCTAACGAGTGCCCACAATCTATATTTGGAACAGAAATAAGAAAAAATATCACAATTTTTCATAAAAAAAAATACATTTTTTCAGCGGTAAAGGTGGCAATGTATTTGTATAGGTGTGTTTGCGTAATGTTGAGCTAGTGTGAGAAAAAAGTCAAAGGAAGAAGAGAAAAAGAAAAGAAAAAAAAAACAAAAACAACAAGTGAAATCGTATGTGAAACAAAAATCGTGCAAACGGAAAGTTCCGATTACGCCTCCATTTTTGCAACATAGAAGGTGTCCAAATGAATTAGAGAGCCGAGAAAAAGAAATAGTCAGAGTTATATTTCTCTTATTCAAAGGCAATGAATGATTTATTATACAGAATCCTGACTGCTAGAGTTTCGTTAAGTGAATACACTTGTACTTTTGGGAAGTGACGTTAGAGAGGGAATTTGCAGTTATGGTCCTGCGCGTGGCATGCACTCGACCAATCAGAATACAAGAATAGCTTATTAATATTTATGAGGTATAATAATACCCTGCATGTTATACTGATAACTGAGGTAATGACCAAATATGACCGACTCAGTATAAGAATATAGATTGATAAATAGAGTAAAATACTCAAGGACCTTTAAAACCTTCAATACGTATAGCAGAGTATGCAAATTTGCTGCGTCCAATATAAACCGATAAAACCACGATAACAAGCTTTACGAATCAGCCATTTCAGACACAGAGGGGTTTGAGGAATAATATTTTCGGAACAAAAGCAAAATTAGCAGATCATCGTAAGGCTTTTATAAACCACGTGAATTCACCATGGATCAAATTAGCAAATGTAACTGTATGGTCAATGGTTCTTTCCTGCAGAGAAGTTTATAGCGTCTAGATGATAACAAAATTTGGCTTCTACGTTTTACTGTCCCGTGAGTCATTTACAAAAATTGGAACACAGAAAATAAGACCGATTGCTTCGCCTTATCACCGGAAAAAGTACTTTTTCGGCGTATCGATAGATTAAGGTGTGTGTGTGGGGGCGGGTGTAATAATAATAATATTAATAGTATTAATAATAATAATAATAATAATAATAATAGTGATGATAATCGACTTTTATTTATAGAGACTAACGAATAACGCATTAAGTACTAGAAGTAATATTCCATGTGGCCCTTTTTTGTATTCCTTATCCTGTGTGAGTGAGTGTTTGAGTTCTACGTCCCACCAACAGCTAAGGTCATATGGAGACGGTACGTCGGTTTAAAGACCTTTACGAAATTCTGGAGAATCCCGGGATCGATCCGTCGACCCCTGGTTTACAAGGGGAGTAGCGTAGCTACTACACCGTGGGGTCTTCAATCCTCGTCCTGTGTAAACCAGTACTTATCAATGTGGATAAAGTCTCTTGCTCAAGGAAACAAACCTTGGCGCTTGCCGGGATCGAACCTGCTACCTCTTGATCTTAGATTCAATGCTTCACCACTGCATCACAGCACCCCAGAGTGTGATAGAGTTTTCCCCCCCACCAAAAACAAAGACGATAAGAAAAAGGGACCTCGATTTAAAGACTCATCCAAAAGTCGAGGGGATATATTAAGGAATGTACCAACATGCTCTGTTATCTGCACCCCACCGAAATCTATCCATGTAAACTCTAGTTTACATACAGAAAAAAAAACTGAGTTAAATATGGTATTTATAAGCTCCATTGCTTTTACTTGAAATAACAGGTTGTTTGTGCGTTATACAACCGCCTTTATCAGACGGGTCTAAAAAGCTACCATTTGGTGAAAAACTAAAAACAAATAACATACTTTCAAAGACAAAAATAAAAACATTTCAGATGCATGAAAGAATGCACAGTTTCTCGCGGATGTGCTTTACTATAAGTGGTATAATTAGGTTTAACACTACGTGTAATAACCCCTGTAAACCCTCCTTTATATAAAGCAACGTGCAGATTCATTTGTTTCCTTATTTTTTTTTTATTTAAACCACAGATTGTGCATGCTCGTTAGAACCGACTCACTCTATGTTTGGGCTAGAAACAGTAAAACAAAGCCTTTGAATAATGTTACTTTTGTAGATTATCACACGGCCCGTGAAATGAACACCCCTCTAAACTCCACTACATAGAGAGAAAACTGGGGTTACCGGGTTTTGCAATTTTTGCTAAGTTTCTGCTCCACGACATGGGTTATGGGTACTCGTCAGAACCGCCTTAATTCTCGTTAAAACCGCATCTATATCTGGTTATAAAGAGCGCCAACAACCTACGTTTGGAATTGAAATATAAAAAGAATCACACATTTAATCGGAAAAGTAGTCATGCCTTTAACCCATATATGCCTAGTGGCCCTTTTTTGGGACGTTGGCAAACAGTGTAGACCCAGATCAGACGCCGCATAACGCGGCGTCTGATCTGGGTCTACACTGTTTGCTCAAAGAACATACATTTTTGTACAACTTACATTAAACAAAACAAATCTGACACCCCTATAATTGAAAATGGACAACTCCAAATTTATAAGATGGAAGATTCCATTGCCATATATGGGTTAAACTGTATACCTCTGAAAAGCGAAACGAATTGCTGCTTGTAGCAACTTGGGGAGGAAAGCGGGGAAAATGACAACAGGAAAAAACAATATATATATGTCTAAAGGTTACCCTACGCCGGATGTGAATCCTATCTATAAATTCAAACGAGAGAGAGAGAGAGAGAGAGAGAGAGAGAGAGAGAGAGAGAGAGCGCTTCGATTGGCTCAAATAAAAAGTTTATAAACGGTCTTACTGGACAGTAATGACATAATATTCTCCAACCTCCCTAATACATTTGGCGACTATTTACATGTATATACGTATACAGTTTTATTCAATCGGTACATCCAAATCTTCTTATGTCCAAGAAGGCAGACCGCCCAGAAGTCTCCCTGCCCTACATCATAGTGTAGTTGATATTTTCTTGTCCTTTGGGGTCATTGGTTCCATTCTGGAATTTTTTAAATATTTCGAGGATCACTGATGAGGCCTAGTCTGGCCCAGAAAAAAATGTACACTTCATATTTTTTTAGTTCTGTGGTGTATTCCTTGCTTCCAAAGGTTATCCTTTTGTAAAACATATTTATGTAATCACTCGTGTTCGTTTACTAGTACTTGTCGAATTTAGGTTGTCGGTAAACACTAGCATTGCCTCATTTCTTTTGTATTCTTTGACAGGACTGTGAATGGTCTTTAATCGCATGGTGGTCTCAGGGGCCTTCGAAAGTTGCGGAAGTCGTGGTTAGTAATCGCATTCGTTGTACGTGCTATAGAGTATGTATAGGTCTCTGTCCGCCGGCAATGATCTGATTTATCGGCTTCAAACTGTGATTACACATGGTTCTACAGAGGAATTATTTGTCTAACAAAACTTAAGTGTTAGACAGAAATCGAATTTTCCGTAATTTGGACGCAAACGGTAATTACACAGCACGTTTAATTCTCCTGTGAGATACTGATCTAACAAACCTCATTTCAGTTTCAAGAATTTCGAAACAAAATACGATAACACACCCGTATGTCATAGTGCATTCTTTCATTTCTCCGATTACGAAAACACGCCTATACTAATACATTTACATTATAACCTTTATCGCTGACAAAAAATAACTTTTAAGATGAAAAATTGTGATATTTTTCTTATTTCTGCTCAAGATATAGATTGAGGGTACTCGTTAGAACCACCTCATCGAGGCGCTCGTTAGAACCGCCTCATCGAGGCGGTTCTAACGAGTACCCACAATCTATACTTTAGAGCAGAAATAAGAGAAATAAGGTTTACCCTGTAAACTCCAGTTTTACTTTATAAAAGTAGGGTTCAAGTGGGTGAAAATTATACAGGCGTGTTTGCGTGATGTTAAGATCTTCAGGGCATGTTCGAATAGGTGGTCAGAATTTTGATACAGAGAAAAGGACGCAGAAACAATCTCATGAGCCAAGAGGTGTTCTTCCTTTAATTTCTTCGAAATCGTACAATATGATTTTTAAGAGAAATAGCGAGAAACAGCTTCATGCTCTGTGTCGCATTCAGTCATTCTAGTGACATAATAAAGGGGGTCGAATAACTGCACGCTTTAATCCAGTAGTGACCTATAATACTTTCTACTGACTTATAATACGTCTAGTGACCGGACCTACTTTTCAGGTGCCTAATTGTACAAGTGTAACCAATAAAAGGCGACCCTTTTACCAGGAAAGACAACCAAACTGCAAGTTATTATCTTTGTTGTATTTGCTTTTATAACTTTTCAGAATTTTCAGCTAGTTTCCTACCTTCTCGGGCTTTCCTGATTTGAATGGCCAATTGGAATAAATGCGCACTCATACCGCGGTTGGTTCCTAACCTCTTAAATAATTTGGAAGTTAGAAATAACTATTGATTTGCAAATTTTCATACTAAATGTAAAGCCCCAAGAAACTTTTTTTCGAGCTACCATGTTGTTTCTGATCTTTCTGTGGCGAGGTAACGTCCGAAACGATGCATTCTTTAACGTCACGTTATGCTACGTGTGCAAGCCAAGGCAGTTAATCTCATTTAACAAGCCACCATGTTGGCAGTCATTTTTTTTTTTGTAGGAGAAATTTGCTAAAATATCACAAAACCAGTTAAGGTTTTGGATGCGGGATAAACTAAACACATGGTGAGTGTCTTTAATAATAAAACATAATCAGTTCGCCGCAACACTTTTTCAGGGCTCGCCAAAGCTCGCCAATATAAACCGATTTTCTATTTTTTTTTTTTTTTTTTTTTGTTTTGTTTTACAGCCCTTTCAAGATTATTTCACGTATACCGAGCCGAATGATAATCAGAGATGGGCAAAAACCGGAATACTCGGAGAAAAATCACCTTACCTACCAATGCAGAACTTGGCGTCTCACCTGTGAACCGAGCCAGGCCCGAACCACAGCGGTGAAAGACGTAATAATTAAGCGTCAGTGCTTTTATCCACTAATCAACGGAGGCCCGTTCAATATTTTTTTACTTTAACTTCTTCGTGT
Source organism: Lucinisca nassula (assembly GCA_963580285.1). Classification (NCBI taxonomy): domain Eukaryota; kingdom Metazoa; phylum Mollusca; class Bivalvia; order Lucinida; family Lucinidae; genus Lucinisca; species Lucinisca nassula. Next base: position 21,499,273 of record OY757019.1, read on the forward strand.
TACTTTGATCTTGGAGAAATAGAGCTTGGCCTTGCGCGGTACACATCATTACATGGTGGTTAACATCTCTGGTAATTTCGAATACTATCGAGGAATGACAAAGTTATAGACCATAAGCTATTCGTTACTTTCAATATGACCTTAAAGCTATTGACAAGCGTCTACACAGTTTGCATACTGAACAGGAATTTGTGGGTTAAACGAAACAGTCTAAGTCCCCGTTCAAGTCCATTTGTCGAATCTACACTCAGAGTCAATCGACGCACCAGTACTCTCAGTGCTTTGATTATATTTGACCTCAGTGTGATCTTGAAGCTATAGCGTGACAACCATTCCTGCAATTACGGAAACATGTCCATGCAAATACATTGCAAATTTTATCGCCGAAAAATGAATAAATTCAGATGAAAAATTGTGATATTTTTCTTTTTACTGCTCAAAATATAGATTGTGGGTACACGTAAGAACCGCCTCATCGTGGCGGTTCTCACGAGTACCCACAACCTATATTTTTGAGCAGAAATAAGAAAAATAAAGTATACCCCCGTAAACCCCAGTTTTCTCTATATAAAGTGGTGGGTTTAGGGGTGGGGGTGGTCTTTATTTCACGGACTTGTTCACGTGATGGAAGCTATAGCTCGACAACCATTTCTGCGAAGTTATTATAAAATCATCAAAGAATAACAAAGGGTATAAAGATTTTGTTTAAACATGGAAAACAGAATCAAACATATTTACTGTAATTGCGGTAAACAAAGGAAACAAACAAGCAAAAAAAAAAACGCATTAAAAAAAATGCAGGTTCATCAGCAACATCCCTAATGTGCAATTCCTACTAAGTGGTTTATAACTAAGTTATCTAAGATTACGATTTTTATTAAATTTCTTTGAACCTCGTTACAGTAAATCACATGTAAATGGATACTGAATTAAAATGTACTTTTTCTTAAATTCCATGAAACATTTCACCAATCGGCGATAGAATAAGCAGTAGAATACGTTCAGTTCTGACAGCTAAATAGTAGTTTAAATCCATATTAATAATTGAATAGTTGATTAAACACAGGGATAGAAAAATATTATTATTTTCCTGCATCATAGATATAATCGCCATAAGCTGTGTGTAACACATAGATGTAAATAAAACATATCTAAAGATGTTCCTCAGTAAAAATGTGTTTTTCATTCCCACGAATGTGAACACATGGGTGTGTTTTTTTATGTATATGCCATATGATAGATATGAGCCTTGCGATCCAATCAGGGTATATATTGTTTGCGTAAAGTATCGAAATAGTTGTAAACAAATAAAAAAAAAAACACAACTTCGACAGCATAATATTATTTTTATCCAACGTTATTAAATGGATGATTATATTAGTACACCATTACAATAACATGTCCGGGTGACATGATGCAACCTTTCATATCTCCAAAAGGTTATTTTCTGATTCAAATTTGAGATTCTGTTCCAAACATGGGTGGATGGTTTTCGTTAGAACAGTCTCGGTCATTGAGGCGGTTCTAACGAGAACATTTAGGAATCAATGAAAATACCTCACAAATCCAATCCAAGACACCAAAGGGAAAGTTACTTTCCCACAAAATAGTCAACGACTACTCGTACATGCAAAGACGAACTTTAACTATAATTAACTACAACAGAAGAATCGCCTTGGAACATTCAGTAAAGCTTTGTTTACCGGGGTTGGGGTGGGGAGCTTTCTTCGCTCTAACGTGGCCACAATCCTCGACTTTGGTTATGTTGTGTTTTAGCGAAATAATTTGTTTAGTCTGCATGGAGGATTTCTAACATATCCGAAAACATAAATACAAACGAATATAGAGATGAAATAACGATGAGGACTCAACAGCATGAAATAACCAAACTGTAGCAAACGAAACCCAACAGTTTGACTCCGGCGGGCACGACAAAAACAGAGCATCACGCACCAACCGACATTACTTAAAGCAAGTCTTTAGGATGGAGCCGACAAAGAGTCTAAGGCCCGACCCGCAGTCAATTAAAGAGGGGGGCAAAGCTATCATCCGTGACTGGGGTATCTACCATGCATGCAGTCTGTCGCATAACAATACTTTGTATTTTCCATCACGAAAACACGCCTTTATAAATTTGACCCCCTCGGACCCCACTTTTATATAGTAAAACTAGGGTTTGCAGGGGTGAACCTTATTTTTCTTATTTCTGCTCTAAAATATAGATTGTGGGTACTCGTTAGAACCGCCTCATCGGAACCGCCTCGATGAGGCGGTTCTAACGAGTACCCACAATCTATATTTTGAGCAGAAATAAGAAAAATGTTACAAATTTTCATCTAAAATCTTTCGTTTTTACGGCGGTAAAACTTACAATGTATACGTATAGGCGTGTTTTCGTGATGACTTGTATAGAGCAGATTAGAGTATTTAGATCACTAGACTCATTGATTCCATTTTGAAAATATTTTAGGGTCACTGATTAAACCTTAATCTAGTCTGACCACTCTTCACAGTTATTGTACTCATCACAAAAACACACCTATATGATTTTGACTCCACTGAAACCAATTTTATAAAGTAAATCTGGGGTTTGCAGGGGTAACCCTTATTTTTCATATCTGCTCCAAAATATAGATTGCGGGTATTCGTCAGAACCGCCTCGATGAGCCGATTCTAACGTGTACAGACATTCGATGTTTTGAGCAGAAATAAGAAAAAATATCACAAGCTTTTATCTTAAAAGTTTCCCTTTTCCGGTGATAAAATTTACAATGTATTTGTACACTTCATAGTTCCGTACTGTATTATATCCATTGCTTCCAGCGAAAAGACTTTTATGTTTTGCTTGGAGTACAGTTTAACTTCGATCTTTTTTTTAAAGTTAGACTAAAATAAAGTTGAGTTTTTCAAAAGAACAGCTCGTAACGTTTTATAGCTGTGGTATTTGCAATACCTCTGTCATCAGTCGCATCTTTGACAAAAAACGACCTACCGTAATTACTATACATTGTCCATATATATTTTATTTGAACAAAGACAATGTCGTAGATCAAAGCGCCAAAGGCACTGAAATGACAGATTCTTTGAGAAAATCAAAACACTGTGAAAACTTACAGACAACCTTTCTACAAAGATCTTAAAATTTAGAACAAGAGGGCCCAATGGCCCTATATCGCTCACCTGTTTGGACTCCAGGTGCATGATTGGCAGGAATTATGTAGGTGACCACTTGCCGTCGCTACATGCCAAATATCTAAGGTTTCAAAGAATAAGATTTTTTAATCTTTTTTCCATTATGAGTCTATGGGAGCTAAGGGGCCCCGGGGCGTGGCCCATTTGGACCCCACGGGCATGATTGGCAGGATTTATGTAGGTGACCACTTGCCATTGCTACATGCTAAATATCTAAGCTCTGGGCCCTGTGGTTTCAGAGAAAAAGATTTTTGAAGCTTTATTTTCCATTATGAGTCTATAGGAGCTAAGGGGCCCCGGGGCGTGGCCCTTTCGGACCCCAGGGGCATGATTGGCAGGAATTAAATAGGTGACCACTTGCCGTTGCTACGTACTATATATCTAAGCTCTGGCGCTGTGATTTCAGAGAAGAAGATTTTTTAAGCTTTTTTCCATTATGAGTCTATAGGAGCTAAAGGGCCCCGGGGCGTGGCCCGTTTATAACCCAGGGGCATGATTGGCAGGAATTATGTAGGTGACCACTTGCCGTTGCTACATGCTAATTATCTAAGCTCTGGGCCCTTAGGTTTCAGAGAAGAAGATTTTTGAATCTTTTTTCCATTCTGAGTCTATGGGAGCTAAGGGATAAACCTGCCCAGGCAAAGCGGTGCGAGTCGGACCGTCCATGGATAAAAACCCTATTGGTTTCATTGGGCGGCAGGGCTTGAGATGTCATTTCATCTCAGTGTCGGGTAAAAGTCCCACAAAATTGGAAGCAACGTCTCCAAAATGACCTTTACAGTGTTGACGGGGACGTTTATTCTCAAATCAAACAAAACAAAACACAGTATGGTGGCCGAACTGGTAACCATACGTCACGGTTGATAGATTTAACCTTTTTAGCTTAAGGGCATGGTGCCTAAGCGACAGCGTGTTGTAATCATGCAATCGGTTTGGTTTCAAAATCAAAGCACCGAAAGTGTTGGTGGGATGTAGGTTGGGGTAAAAGTCCTGGGCTGAGGTTAACCTGTTTAATTCAACTCTGAAATTCCAAACGAATAGTGAATATTTTGATAAGAAGCGCATTCTGCAGCGTCCGAACTTGGTCTATACTGTTTGCCAAGCTCAGCCTATGATTCCAGGAAGACCCCCTTCAGTCTTATGGAATACCCTGGTCTCACTGCGGCTATTTTCTGCAAGAAAAAGGTTATTCTGAGAAGGCAGTGATAGTCACGTAGACATTAGCTCTGAATCGCTTTTTTATTAGTAACTTATGGTCGAATGTCAAACAATCAACCCAAACATAGCCGGGTCGTTTGTCAGTCTTGGGTACATGTAAGTGTTATCTGTAAAATCTGCACTTGAATAAAATGTTCGATCTGGCAAACAATGTAGACTAAGATCAAACGCCACAGAACACGGTGCTGATCTTGTTCTACATTTTTGCATCAGTTACTAACATCTTAAGTTTAAACGGATCAGTCCAAGTCCTCGTCCATGACCAGCCTGCATTTAGAGACAATCGGCATGGGTGTTATCAGTGCTTTGATTTATTCACTGCCTTGAGTTTCTGGAGTGTACTCTTCCATCACTGAAGTTGGGCTCGTCCATTCTGCTAAATATGGCACCTAGAATTATATCACAGGACCTACACTGTTTGCATAGGTAACTGTACCATTCCAGGGTTGAAAGGGACAACCTTTCTCGCAAAGTCTGATATACACCCAGTTGTAACTGACCTAGACTTGACCTCGAATATCGGAAAACCCATTAATATTCTGGTCTGCAGCGGACCGGCTGGTCTTTAAGGATTAAATATTGACAGCACTGTTAGAAACCAGTGTAAAACCTGAGCAGACGCCTGAGCAGATGCCGCATTAATCTGGGTATACAGTCTCGCATGATGCAGCTGATTCATATCAAATGCTGAATCTATTCTCTGAATGGTAAGATAAAATCGTCAAGTCGTCTGCTTCAAAAGTTTGTATTGCGATTATAGGATGTACAATTTTGATAACTGCGCCAAACCGGACTACATTTTGTGCGGACTCACATTTCTTTGGCGGTGAAAGCCGGAAGAAAGTCGTAAGAAAGCCGGAACTACTTTACAACACGCAGGATAGCTAGAAACGACAGATTGAATCTGTCATTAAAAATCAGCTTTGCTCCTTATGTCGCTTTTATACATGTTTAGTTCGCCTAAACAACTGCACTGTAAACATTACTGCCTAAAAGAGAAACATTTTAAGATGAAGACTTGTGATATTTTTTTTTATTTCTATGCAAAATATAGATTGTGGGTACTTGTAAGAACCGCCTCATCGCGAAAATATAGATTGTGGGTACTCGTTAGAACCGCCTCATCGAGAAAATATTGATTGTGGGTTCTCGTTAGAACCGCCTCGAGAAAATATAGATTGTGGGTACTCGTTAGAACCGCCTCATCGAGGCAGTTCTAACGAGTACCCACGATCTATATTTTAGAGCAGGAATAAGAAAGTTAAAGATTAACACTGTAAACCCCGGCTTTACTGTATAAAAGTGGGGTTCAATGGGGGTCAAAATTTTATAGGTGTGTTTTTGTGATGTAACCAGTCATGTTTAAAGCCGGTATACGGTACATATTTAACACACCCTAATTAGTTCCGTAAGATAGACACAGTAACAATGCCTACCCCTATGTCACAAAGGTAAAATTAGAAGTGAAGGCAATGATCAGGAATCGATACAATTAACCCACAGCTCCCATCAGAGACACCAAAGGGAAAGAAACATAAACATGAAATAAATGCTCCCAAATGAAACCATTCAATAGCGGAAAGCCGAAAGGACAGTTACTTTCCCACAAAATGGCCAATTGGCAATCCCTCCCCCTTAATGTATACCCTGTAGAATCACTTATCTATAATTAAGGTGTGGTTTATAAGGGTGTTCAATAACATGACTTGTTGTCAAACGGAAACAAATAGACCACGCCTTTATCTCAGCAATAACTAGGTTTCCATATAACATATTTCTGAAGGTAAGGTTTGGGGGTTTTCAACCACCTCAATTAACGATTGGCTCGAAATGTATGAAATAATCTTGGAAGGATCGTAAAATCAAGACCAAAACAGAATGACAATTATATTTGTCTCGCCGTACAGATACAAATATAGCCATTTCCATCAGGTTTACAAGTCCGTGTACTGAACACCCCTCTAAACCCATTTTTATTTAAAAAAGGGTTACGGGGCTATTTATTTTTTCCTCATTTCCGTTCAAAAACATGGCTTGTTGGAACCCGTTTGAACCGCCTCCAACTGCCTCATTGAAGCGGTTCTAACGAGCGCAGACAATCTATATTCGAACGAAATATAAGAAAAATATGGAATATTATCTCTGAATAATGCCCGTTCTAGATATAAGAAAGGCGCCATTGTAACGCACTGTAATTTTGGCCTTCCACTAGTGATGTTTCCCTTAGGCTCTAGTTATTCTATGTTCGTGTTTCTTACCCGTCGGTGTCTCTAATGGGGAATGTGGGTTAATTGTATCGATTACTGATCATTGCCCTCACATCGATCATTTTATCATAATGCCTGCTGTGGTTCTTTGATTATCTGTGTTCACGGAGATGTTGCACTGATGAGTTAGGAGGCCTTCATGCGGACTAACAAATTATTTGTCTAAATCGCGACAGAAGTAAGGGCGAGGATTGTGGCCACGTAAAATCGATTTAAGCCGCCCAGTGGAAATCTTTCCACTGATCGTTCAAAGGCGGTTCTTCTGTGGCGGTTTATTTATGTTGCTGTTTGTTACTTACTGTGTGTATCACTTGTGTCTTTTTATTTTGGATGGCCATATGGCCATTTTGTGGGAAAGTGACTGTCCTTATGGCCTTCCTTTGTTTAGATTTCCATTATTGTCTGGTCGCTTAATGTTTATGTTTCTTTCCCTTTGGTGTCTTTGATGGTGGAGTAAGTTAATTGTATCGATTCCTGATCTTTGTTTTACTTCTACTTTTCAAAATATATCCACGCCTGTTGCACCGTCTGCATCTTTTGCCGGTGCAGACAAAGTACACACACATATAGACTTGCCCGAGGGCTTCACCCAATTTTGGAAGAATTGATCATTGTCTCCACTCTACTTTGTTATCATTGTTATTGATTTTTCAGAAAGTTCGAATAAACACAATTACTCCGGAATTCTCTGTGTATATCATATTACCATTCCGCATTAAGCCGAGTTATGAAGACAAAATTACATATACTTTCTTTACTAGATGTCAACGAGAGGCAGAATGAAGGTTGCTCGGTTTTTCTGTGGTGATTGTACTGTTCATTCTCATTAGTAGCCGATTGCTACATGTACTGTTTCATGAATAATCCTGTTTGGTACTATGTTGTTCTCCTTAGAAACAGGGAGATGGTTACCCTAGTTTACTTAAGTGTACGTTCTACATACGCAAATGTTTTGCTGGCTTATTGTTTTGTCCTTGGTCTGTTTTTCTGTTAATCTTTGTCCAACTGATAACGGCTTAAAGTTAGACAATGCCTGCTGCCCTTGCAGCAGGTAAGGTTAGAGGGTGGTGAGGTTATTTTGTGTTTCTTCACTTCCAACCCCTTAACTTTTTTCTCACTTGTCTCGCACCTCCATCTGCTCGACTATATTTAGGTTCACTGGCCGAAGGCCAGCGGGGCTATTGTCATGGCCCTGTGTCCGTCGTGCGTCCGTGCGTTAACTTTTTCTTTAAACATCTTCTCCTCCTAAACTACTGGGCCAATTGTAACCAAACTTCACAGGAATGTTCCTTACATAGTCCTCTTCTAAATTCCTTCAACGAATTTTGTTACACCCAGAACTCTGGTTGCCATGGCAACAAAAACCACAAAAAATTAAAAATCTTTAAAAATCTTCTTCTCCAAAACCACCTGTTGGATTTCATTTTTATTTTGCATGACTGTTCCTTGGGTTGACCTCTTTCAGATTCCTTGAAGAAATTTTGATCCGACAATAAACATGGCCGCCATGGGCGGGGCTTATTTTCCCTATTTAACATATAGTGTAATGTTAAAACATCTTCTCCTCCTAAACTATTGGGCCCATTGTAACCAAACTTCACATAAATGTTCCTTACATAGTCCTCTTCTCAATTCCTTCAAAGAATTTTGTTACACCCAGAACTCTGGTTGCCATGGCAACAAAACCATACAAAAAATTAAAAATCTTTAAAAATCTTCTCCTCCAAAACCACCTGTTGGATTTCATTTTTATTTTGCAAGAATGTACCTTGGGTAGACCTCTTACAGATTCCTTGAAGAAATTTTGATCCGACAAAAAACATGGCCGCCATAGGTGGGGCTTATTTTCCCTATTTAACATATAGTGTAATGCTAAAACATCTTCTCCTCCTAAAAAACTGGGCCAATTGTAACCAAACTTCACAGGAATGTTCCTTACTTAGTCCTCTTCTAAATTCCTTCAAAGAATTTTGTTACACTCAGAACTCTGGTTGCCATGGCAACAAAACCACACAAAAAATTAAAAATCTTTAAAAATCTTCTTCTCCAAATCCACGTGTTGGATTTCATTATCCCCTCGCACAACATAGTTGTGAGGGGGATATAGCATTTGTCCCCTACGTACGTAAGTACATACTTTTGTCATCGCTCTAGCGCCACGTACGTACGTACATTTGTCATCGCTCTAGCGCCACGTACGTAGGTATTTTTGTCATCGCTCTAGCGCCTACATTTCTTGACCGATTTTAATAAAACTTCACACGAACGTTCCTTACGACAATATCTGAAGCAAGATTGACTTTCAAGGTCATGACCTCAAGGTCAAGGTCACTCTGGCTATTTTTGAAAAACTTTGTCATGGCTCTAGAGCCTACATTTCTCCCCCAATTTCAATATAACTTCAAAAAAATGATCCTTATAAAAATATCTCGATCGAGTTTGACTGTCAAGGTCATGACCTCAAGGTCAAGGTCACTGTGGCTATTTTTAGAAAAACATTGTCATCGCTCAAGCGCTTACGTTTCTTCACCAATTGCAATATAACTTCACACAAATGATCCTTATAAAAATATCTCGAGCGAGTTCCACTTTCAAAGTCATAGCTTCAAGGTCAAGGTCACAGTGGCTATTTTTAGAAAAACTTTGTCATCGTTCTAGCTCCTACATTTCTTCACTGATTTCAATATAACTTTACACAAATGTACCTTATGACAATATCTTGAGCGAGTTGGACTTTCAAGGTCATGACCTTAAGGTCAATGTCACTGTGGCTATTTTTAGAAAAACATTTTCATCGCTCTAGCGCCTACAATTCTTCACCAATTTCAATATAACTTCACACAAATGTTCCTTATAAAAATATCTCCAGCGAGTTCGACTTTCCAACTCATGGCCTCAAGGTCAAGGTCACTGTGGCTATTTTTAGAAAAAACTTTGTCATCGCTCTATCGCCTATTTTTCTTCACTGATTTCAATATAACTTCACACCAATGTTCCTTATGACAATATCTCAAGCAGGTTCGACTATCAAGGTCAAGGCCTCAAGGTCAAGGTCACTGTGGCTATCTTTTAGAAAAACTTTGTCATCGCTCTAGCGCTTACATTTCTTCACCAATTTCAATATAACGTCATACAAATGTTCCTTATGACAATATCTCTAGGGAGTTCCACTTTCAAGGTCAAGGTCACTGTGTCTATTTTTAGAAAAACTTCGTCATCCCTCTAGCGCTTACATTTCTTCATCGATTTTAATATAACTTCACACAAATGTTCCTTATGACAATATCTCGCCATTTCGACTTTCAAGGTCATGTTCACTATGGCTATTTTTAGAAAACTTTAACATCGTTCTAGCGCCTACATTTCTTCACTGATTTCAATATAACTTCACACAAATGTTGCTTTTGACAATACCCCGAACGAGTTCGACTTTCAAGGTCAAGGTCACTGTGGCTATTTTTAGAAAAACTTTGTCATTGCTCTAGCGCGTACATTTTTTTCACCAATTTCAATATTACTTCACACAAATGTTCCTTATAACAGTATCTCTAGTGAGTTCCACTTTTAAGGTCAAGGTCACTGTGGCTATTTTTAGAAAAACTTTGTCATGGCTCTAGCGCTTACATTTCTTCACCCATTTCAATATAACTTCACACAAATGTTCCTTATGACAATACCTTGAGCGAGTTGGCTTTCAAGGTCAAGGTCACTGTGGCTATTTTTAGAAAAAACTTTGTCATTGCTCTAGTGCTTACATTTTTTTCACCAATTTCAATATAACTTCACACAAATGTTCCTTATGACAATACCTCGAGCTATTTAGACTTTCAAGGTCAAGGTCACTGTGGCTATTTTTAGAAAAACTTTGTCATCTCTCTAGCGCCTACATTTAATGATGGATTGTAATAGAACTTCACACAAATATTTCTTATGATAATATCTCGACTTACTTCGACTTTCAAGGTCATGACCTCAAAGTCAAGGTCACTGTGGCTATCTTTAGAAAAACTTTGTCATCGCTCTACCGCCTACATTTAATAACAGATTTTAATATAACTTCACACAAAAGATGCTTATGATAATATCTTGAGCAAGATCTACTTTCGTGGTCATGGCCTCAAGTCAAGGTCACTATGGCTATTTTTAGAGAAACGTCATCACTCTAGAATGTACATTTATTGGAGGATTTTTAAACAAACTTTACACAAATGTTGCATATGATAATATCTCAAGCAAGTTGGACTTTTGCCATTTCAGTGTTTTCCACACACGAAGTTGTCTAGTGCGAGGGGATTTGTATCGCATGCGATGCCTTGTTTTTTTTGCATGAATGTTCCTTGGGTGGACCTTTTTTAGATTCCTTGAAGAAATTTTGATCCGACAAAAAACATGGCCGCCATGGGCGGGGCTTATTTTCACTATTTAACATATAATATAATGCTAAAAAATCTTCTTCTGCAAAAGTACTTGTGGGATTTCATTGTAATTTGCATGAATGCATGTTCCTTGGGTGGACCTCTGTCAGATTCCTTGAAGAAATTTTGATCCGACAAAAAACATGGCTGCAGTGGGCGGAGTTTATTTTCACTATATAACTTGTAGTGTAATGTTAAAAAAGTCTTCTCTTCTTCAAAAGTTCTTGTTTATTTATTTATTTATTTATTTACTTATTTATTTAAAAGTACCTTCCTGTATCTGAATTAATCTCCTCCAATTTTGCTGACTATCACATATCTATAGAGGTCCACCTACAAATTGTCATTCTAAAATTCAAAACATCAGAAATTTCACTTGCCCATCACACTGGTGATAGAACTGATGTTTTCAACACAAACTCTATTTATACGACTTGATGTTTCAAAATAAATTCATAATACTGAGGGAGATTGATTTATTAGACCTTATTATACTACAGTGTCAACAGTTCTCCAGATCCCTGAGGGTTAAAATGGCTTAGTTGAAAAGGAAGGCACACCGAATCCGACGGAGGAAAGGAAAAAATAAAGAAAGAAAGAAATAAAAACATAAATCTGTTCATTTTTTAGCTCCACTGGCCAAAGACCGGCGGGTCTTATGTTATATGTTATGGCCCTGTGTCTGTTGTGCGTCTGTGCGGTTGTGCATCAACTTTTTTCTTTAAACATTTCCTCCTTAACTACTTGGTCGATTGTAACCAAACTTCACAGGAATGTTTCTCACATAGTCCTCTTCTGAATTCCTTCAAAGAATGTTGTTACATGCAGAACAAAATGGCATCGAAACCAAAAAAAAAAAAAATATTTAAAAATCTTCTGCTCCAAAACCGCTCAAAGGATTCAATTCTTATTTTGCATGAATGTTCCTTGGGTGGACCTCTGTCAGATTCCTTGAAGAAATTCGGATCAGACAAAAAACATGGCCACCATGGCCACGCCCCACATGACTGTCATGGCCATGCCCCTTGGCTCATTAGCTTTCAAAGACTTATATGGGGAAAAGTTTTAAAAACCTTCTCCTCCAAAACCGCTCAACTTAATGGATTTCATTCTTACTTTGCATAAATGTTCCTTGGGTGGACCTCTGTCAGATTCCTTAAATCAATTTTGATCAGACAAAAAAACATGGCCGCCGTGGACATGCCCATTGGCTAGTTAGCTTCCATAGACTCATAAAGGGATTTTTTTTTAATCTTCTCCTCCAAAACCGCTAAATGGATTTCGTTCTTAATTTTCATGAATGTTCCTTGTGTCTACCATTGTCAGATTCATTGAAGAAATTTTGATCAGACAAAAAACATGGCCGCCATGGCCACCACCTTTGGCTCATTAGCTTCCAGAGACCAATAAACGGAAAAAACTTCTTCTCTGAAACCATAAAGCCTAAAGCTAAGACATTTACAGTAAAGTAGAAGTAAAACAAAGATCAGGAATTGATACAATTAACTTACTCCATCCATAAAAGACACCAAAGGGAAAGAAACACAAACATTAAGCGACCAGACCATAATGGAAACCCAAACAAAGGAAGGCCATATGGACAGTTACTTTCCCACAAAATGGCCATATGGCCATCCAAAATTAAAAGACACAAGTGATACACACAGTAAGTAACAAACAACAACATAAATAAATCGCCACAGAAGAGCCGCCTTGGAACGGTCAGTGGAAGATTTCCACTGGGGGGCTTAAATCGATTTTACGTGGCCACAATCCTCGCCCTTACTTCCGTCGCGATTTAGACAAATAATTAGTTCAGTCCGCATGGATGCCTCCTAACTCATCAGTGCAACATCTCCGTGAACACAGAAATCAGAGAACCACAGAGGTGAGACAACGGTGAGGACTCGACAGCAAGAAACCACTGAAATGCTGGAGCAAAAGAAAACCAACAGTTAGACTCCGATGAGCCCGACCAGAGACAGAGCATCAGGCACCAACCAACATTATCTCTTTAATTTTCAATAAGCCTTTACGTTGGAGCCGTCATAGAATCTGAGGCCTGACCCACCGGCGTGCAATTAAAGAGGGAAGCAAAGTTGCCAACCGTGATTGGGTTAACTACCATGCATGCAGTCTGTCGTATAATATCCATGTTGTACCCAATCTTTTTATATCGAAGAATGATTTTACGAAATTGGGTGCTGAAGTCATTGCGGTTATATATTTTTCTGAATTTATATACTAAGTCACCATAAAATTCGGGTTCCGATAGACCTTGTTGCAGAAGAGATTTAAGTCCAATATTGAATTTTGAAATTAAATCAGAATGGCGTCTATAAAATTGTGAAAAGGCTTTGCATACTCTCCGTCCTTACATTGATTCTGAAATTAATCATAAACGCCATTTCTTCAAAATATCCTTCATTAATAAGGGTATGGATTTTATAGATTTGCCCAGTATCTTCCGTGAGAGATCCGTACTTTCTTCCATTCCTGCTTATTTTCAAAATACTGAAACACCTATAATTTGCTATAAATATAACAAACCTGTTAGATCTATCATTTTTAATTTCAATAAACTTGTTTCAGATCTTGATATTGATACTAATACTCCTGATTCATGTGATTGTAAAAACTCAAAGTATTGCTATTCTGCTGCTGGTCATGTAATTACTGGCAATTTGAAAATTATTCCTGATTCAAGGATAAGGAATATAATTTCTAAAGGACCGAAATATCGGTTTCCTTCAAAAATTGATTTCAGTAAATGTAGAGATGAAATCGCTGCTTCATTGAATGAATTCGGTAATCGATGGTGTAAGCGAGAGTATGTTGAGCATAAAGCCCTTAAGGACTGGAAACTTAGCATTTTAAAACTAGTGAATAAACGCATTTCTTTCTATTCTCAAAATACTAACTTATTACCTCCTAAGCCCAAGACGTCTTTACGTCATCTTAAACTAGGTATTCAAGAATTTCATAAGAAGTTTGTTTTGGCCCCTGCAGACAAGGCCGCTAACAACGTCGTCGTTGTGTGACGGCTCCACTATGTTAACACGCTTAAGCAGGAGCTTGGTGGTACTAAGGCCTATGAACTTCAGCCTTTAGCTGAAGAGAGAGCTATAGTAGATAAACATGTTTGTCTTTCAGCCACCAAGTTTGCTGTGTGTGTTAACGAAGGCCAAGACAAGCTTCCTACGCTATACTGGTTACCAAAACTTCATAAAAAACCTTACAAAGCACGGTTTATTGCAAATTCTAGCTCTTGCACTACCACTGAACTTTCTAAATTATTAACTTCCTGTCTAACTGCTATTAAAACGCATGTAATTAAATATTGTGATAAAGTCTTTGAAAGATCAGGAAGAAATCTGTTTTGGTCTATAAAAAATTCGAATGATGTTTTAAATAAATTGAAATCTAGACAGTTTCGTGCTTCTAGTCTGTCTACCTACGATTTTTCCACTCTTTACACTACACTTCCTCATAATCTTATAAAAGAAAAGCTTAATGATTTAATTGAATGGGCTTTTCACAGAGAAGATTCTCTCTATCTTGCATGTAATGTCAGAAATGCATTTTTCACTTCTAAAGAGCATAAGAATTATACACTTTGGTCATGTCAGAAAGTGTGTGATGCCCTCACCTTTCTACTTGACAATATTTATATTAGATTCGGTACTAAGTTATTTAGACAAATTGTGGGTATTCCGATGGGTACTAATTGCGCACCTCTTGTGGCTGATCTGTTCTTGTATTGTTATGAAAGAGACTTCATTTTGTCGCTTTCCATTGATAACCAATCTGAAATTATTGAAGCTTTTAGCTCTACTTCTAGATATTTAGATGATTTATTAAATATTGATAATACCTATTTTGATGGTTTGATCAGTCAGATTTACCCCCTAGAACTTCAGTTAAATAAAGCAAATTCTTCTGATACTGAGGCCCCGTTTTTGGATTTACATCTATCTATTGTAGATGGATTTGTTTCGTGCAAAATTTATGATAAACGCGATGACTTTGATTTTGAGATTGTAAATTTTCCTTTTTTGGATGGTGATGTTCCTCGTGCGCCATCCTATGGCGTTTATATTTCGCAATTAATTCGATTTGCTAGAGTGTGTAGTCATGTAACTGACTTCAACACTCGTAATAAATTATTAACGGCTAAACTCCTTAATCAGGGTTATCGGTACCATAAACTACGCAAAGCCTTTTCAAAATTTTATAGACGCCATTCTGATTTAATTTCAAAATTCAATATTGGACTTAAATCTCTTCTGCAACAAGGTCTATCGGAACCCGAATTTTATGGTGACTTAGTATTTAAATTCAGAAAAATATATAACCGCAATGACTTCAGTACCCAATTTCGTAAAATCATTCTTCGATATAAAAAGATTGGGTACAACATGGATATTATACGACAGACTGCATGCATGGTAGTTAACCCAATCACGGTTGGCAACTTTGCTTCCCTCTTTAATTGCACGCCGGTGGGTCAGGCCTCAGATTCTATGACGGCTCCAACGTAAAGGCTTATTGAGAATTAGAGAGATCTAATTCAAGGTAATGTTGGTTGGTGCCTGATGCTCTGTCTCTGGTCGGGCTCATCGGAGTCTAACTGTTGGTTTTCTTTTGCTCCAGCATTTCAGTGGTTTCTTGCTGTCGAGTCCTCACCGTTGTCTCACCTCTGTGGTTCTTTGATTTTTGTGTTCACGGAGATGTTGCACTGATGAGTTAGGAGGCCTTCATGCGGACTGAACAAATTATTTGTCTAAATCGCGACGGAAGTAAGGGCGAGGATTGTGGCCACGTAAAATCGATTTAAGCCCCCCAGTGGAAATCTTCCACTGACCGTTCCAAGGCGGCTCTTCTGTGGCGATTTATTTTATGTTGTTGTTTGTTACTTACTGTGTGTATCACTTGTGTCTTTTAGTTTCGGATGACCATATGGCCATTTTGTGGGAAAGTAACTGTCCTTATGGCCTTCCTTTGTTTAGGTTTCCATTATGGTCTGGTCGCTTAATGTTTGTATTTCTTTCCCTTTGGTGTCTTTTATGGGTGGAGTAAGTTAATTGTATCAATTCCTGATCTTTGTTTTACTTCTACTTTGCGTAGTTTATGGTACCGATAACCCTGATTAAGCAGTTTAGCCGTTAATAATTTATTACGAGTGTTGAAGTCAGTTACATGACTACACACTCTAGCAAATCGAATTAATTGCGAAATATAAACGCCATAGGATGGCGCACGAGGAACATCACCGTCCAAAAAAGGAAAATTAACAATCTCAAAATCAAAGTCATCGCGTTTATCATAAATTTTGCACGACACAAATCCATCTACAATAGATAGATGTAAATCCAAAAACGGGGCCTCGGTATCAGAAGAATTTGCTTTATTTAACTGAAGTTCTAGGGGGTAAATCTGACTGATCAAACCATCAAAATAGGTATTATCAATATTTAATAAATCATCTAAATATCTAGAAGTAGAGCTAAAAGCTTCAATAATTTCAGATTGGTTATCAATGGAAAGCGACAAAATGAAGTCTCTTTCATAACAATACAAGAACAGATCAGCCACAAGAGGTGCGCAATTAGTACCCATCGGAATACCCACAATTTGTCTAAATAACTTAGTCTCTGGTCGGGCTCATCGGAGTCTAACTGTTGGTTTTCTTTTGCTCCAGCATTTCAGTGGTTTCTTGCTGTCGAGTCCTCACCGTTGTCTCACCTCTGTGGTTCTTTGATTTCTGTGTTCACGGAGATGTTGCACTGATGAGTTAGGAGGCCTTCATGCGGACTGAACAAATTATTTGTCTAAATCGCGACGGAAGTAAGGGCGAGGACTGTGGCCACGTAAAATCGATTTAAGTCCCCAGTGGAAATCTTCCACTGACCGTTCCAAGGCGGCTCTTCTGTGGCGATTTATTTATGTTGTTGTTTGTTACTTACTGTGTGTATCACTTGTGTCTTTTAATTTTGGATGGCCATATGGCCATTTTGTGGGAAAGTAACTGTCCATATGGCCTTCCTTTGTTTAGGTTTCCATTATGGTCTGGTCGCTTAATGTTTGTATTTCTTTCCCTTTGGTGTCTTTTATGGATGGAGTAAGTTAATTGTATCAATTCCTGATCTTTGTTTTACTTCTACTTTAGTACCGAATCTAATATAAATATTGTCAAGTAGAAAGGTGAGGGCATCACACACTTTCTGACATGACCAAAGTGTATAATTCTTATGCTCTTTAGAAGTGAAAAATGCATTTCTGACATTACATGCAAGATAGAGAGAATCTTCTCTGTGAAAAGCCCATTCAATTAAATCATTAAGCTTTTCTTTTATAAGATTATGAGGAAGTGTAGTGTAAAGAGTGGAAAAATCGTAGGTAGACAGACTAGAAGCACGAAACTGTCTAGATTTCAATTTATTTAAAACCTCATTCGAATTTTTTATAGACCAAAACAGATTTCTTCCTGATCTTTCAAAGACTTTATCACAATATTTAATTACATGCGTTTTAATAGCAGTAAGACAGGAAGTTAATAATTTAGAAAGTTGTCTTAGTGGCCGCCTCTATTAAGCAAGCAACCTGTCTTAAGCAAGCAGGCATTCAGTTCCCAAGAAAGGCAGATGTAATAAATTTCACCTGTATTAAGCAAGAACCTGTCTTAAGCAAGCATATTTTGACTATCCCTTAGGCACTTGCTTAATACAGGTTGAACTGTAGTATGTAGCAAAGTTATGTGGTCACCTACTAAGTCCTGCGAACCATGACTCTTGAATTCAAATTGTCAACGCCCCGGTGCTTAGTAGCTCCCATAGACTAATAATGACAAAATCTTGAAACTTTTCTTCTCTGAAACCATAAGGCCAAGAGCTTAGTATGTAGCAACTTGAAGTATTCAACTGCATAAATCCTGCCAACTATGCCCCTGGGGTCCAAATTGGCCACACCCTGAGGCCCATAAGCTCCCATAGACTTATACTGGGAAAAACTGACAAAAATCTTCTCTGAAACCATCAGTGCCCAGAGCTTAGATATTAAGTATGCAGCAACGTCAAGTGGTCATTCAAATAAATCCTGCCAACAATGCCCCTGGGGTAAAAAATTGGTCACGCCCAGAGGCATATTAGTTCCCATAGACTTATAATAGGAAAAACTTAAAAAAAGTCTTCTTCTCTGAAACCATAAGGCCCAGAGTTTTAGATATTTAGAACGGAGCAATGCCAAATGGTCACCCACACAAATCCTGCCAACCATGGCTCTGGGGTCCAAAAAATATAGAATGGACATTCCTTGGGTGGATCACTTGTTTCTTTTTTACCCATTGCATGTTGGAAAACCATAAATGGGTACCTTGGCAAACAGTGCTGGCCCAGATCAGACCCCACAGAACACCATGTCTGATCAGGGCCTGCACTATTTGCTAACAGAATTTGCCATCAAAAAATAGAAAGAAATAGGCCTGACACCCCTTATATGACAAATGGACTGGTCCAACATATAGCAATGGAAGAGTCCACTAGTATACAATTGGTTAATGTAATAAATATGACAATTGTCAGAAGTTAGCCGGTGGAGCGACAGGCCCTCTTGGGCCTCTTGTTTCTAATTCTTTTCTCCCTTTCTCTGGGAGACGACATAAAATAACCCACAGAGGTTGGCGTGTCGTTAAACCCCAACCAATCAATCAACCAATCATTCAATTAATCAATACTGTTACATGTACCTTTATTTGTATTTGTGACTATACTATGGATTTAGTGCGCAAATTATTACCTGCTAGAAAAACAACATAATTTCATTACCCAGCGCAAAACTGGCAACTGGTTTGTATGCCAGTTTTCAGTGTCCTTTTACATCAAGATGATTGATAAGCGTCTGCAAATGGACAAAAAGAAAATCAGCGGGTCAGTTGCCCTCGACACAATATATTAATCTGCGTTTATCTTTTTGGCAGTTTCGACACATCCCAAGGAAGTATATGAGACGCCTCTTTTATCATCCTCGAGACAATTTACAGCTTCGGCTAGATTGATACAAATTAATGCTGCCTGATATTTGGCAGGCTAATGGACATACATGTTGTCTGATTAAGTTTACCCAGCCATACGTGTGGTAATGGGACGAATAAACTGTAGTCTCGCAGCCCTAAAATCACAGTAAGCAAGTCTGTGCAATGAATATCTTTGTAAACATTACAGTCAAGCCTCTTTATACCGACATTCGGTACAACGGCAAAACGCGTTATAACGGCAATTTCAATGGAATGAATATTTAGCCAAAGGTTTAGCCTCGGTTCCGAGCTCGGGTTGGAATTAGCACAAATCGAATCCATAGTCATGAAAAGGTCTTGTAACCTAATACTCTAAAAAAATCCTGTAGAGTACTGGTAAATCGCTTAGAGGATCTAAGCCTGCACATGCAAAGCGGTGCGAGTCAGACGATCCATGCTTTTTAACCCTATTGGTTTCATTGGGTGACAGGAATTGAGATGTCATTTCATCTTAATGTCGGTTAAAAGTCCAACGCAATTGGAAGCAACGTCTCCAAACCCACCTATACAGTGTGGACCTGGGACGTTAAACCTCAAATCAAACAAACAAAATGATAGGCTCGCAATGTTGGCCATACCGCAGAGAACACATGGCCACAATCATGCCACACCACACGTTCAATCAGTGACATAAACAAGAGGGCCCAGAGGGCCCTGGTTCGCTCACCTGAGTGTCACTGCCTCGAGGACAATCTACTTTTAGCTCTGGTGGCCATCTTGGCCATCAGCAGAGTGATTTTAGCTTATTTGGTAGGGAGTAACATAGGCAACATTCCTGTGAAGTTTTAATCAAATTTGCCTAAGGTTTTATTCATACCAAACATCAAAGACCTGGGCCGTCTTGTTTCAGGCAGCAAGATTTTTAAAGGTTTTCCTATGTAAGTCCATGTAAAACTTGTGGGCCCCAGGACTATAATTTGAACAATCTTGGTAGAGGTCCACTAGATGAAGCTTCATACCAAATATCACAGACCCAGGCCTTGTGGTTTCAGAGGAGAAGATTATTCAAGATTTTCCCTATATAAGCCTATCTAAAACCAAAGGGCTACGGAGCAGCGACATTTTTGGCCCCAGGGCTATAATTTGAACAAACTTGGTAGAGGTCCACAAGATGAAGCTTCATACCAAATATCAAACACCTGGGCCTTGCAGTTTCAGAGAAGAAGATTTTTATAGATTTTTCCTATATAAGCCTATGTAAAACCAAAGGGCTCATCTGAGAATTAGTGTCTCCAGTACATTCTAGGCCCAAGGGCTATAATTTGAACAAACTTGGTAATGGTCCACTAGATGAAGCTTCATTCCAAATATCAAAGACCTGGGCCTTCTGGTTTGAGACAAGATTTTTAAAGGTTTTCCCTATATAAGCCTATGAAAAACGAAAGGGTCCCAGAGTGGGGGTATTTTTGCCCCCAGGGCTATAATTTGAACAATCTTGAAAAAGGTCCACTAGATTAAGCTCCACACCAAATACCAAAGATCTGGGCCTTGCGGATTCAGAGAAGAAGATTTTTAAAGATTATCCATGTATAAGCCTACGTAAAACCAAAGGCCCCAGGGGTGGGGGCATTTTTAGCCCAAGGGCTAAAATTTTAACAATCTTGGTAGAGGTCTACTAGTTGAAGCTTCATATCATATGGCATAGAGCAGGGCCTTGTGGTATCAGAGAAGAAGAATTTAAATATTTTCCCTATAAGACTATGAAAAACCAAAGGGTCCCAGGGTGGGGGCATTTTTGGTCCTAGGGCTATAATTTGAACAATCTTGATAGAGGTCCAATAGATGAAGCTTCACACCAAATATCTAAGACCTTGGCCTTGCAGTTTCTGAGAAGAAGTTTCCTTAAAGATTTTCCCTATATAAGCCTATGTAAAACCGAAGGCCCCCGGGGCGGGGGCATTTTTGGCCCCAGGGCTATAATTTGAACAATCTTGGTAGAGGTCCATTAGATTAAGCTTCACACCAAATATCAAAGATCTGGGCCTTGCAGTGTCAGAGAAGAAAAGTTTTAAAGATTTCCCCTACATAAGCTTAGGTAAAACCAAAGGCCCCCTGGGCGGGGGCATTTTTGGCTCCAGGGCTATAATTTGAACAATCTTGGTAGAGGTCCACTAGGTGAAGCTTCATACCAAATATCAAAGACCTGGGCCTTGTGGTTTCAGAGAAGAAGATTTTTAAAGGTTTCCCTTTAAAGGGCTATGAAAAACCAAATGGTCCAAGGGTGGGGCCATTTTCGGCCCCAGGTCTATAATTTGCACAATCTTGAAAGAGGTCCACTAGATGAAGCTTCACACCAAATATCAAAGATCTGGGCCTTGTGGTTTCAGAGAAGAAGATTTTTAAAGATTTTCCCTGTATAAGCCTATGTAAAACCAAAGCCCCCCGGGGCTGGGGCATTTTTGGCCCAAAGGCTATAATTTGAACAATCTTAGTAAAGGTCCTCCAGGTAAAGCTTCATACCAAATATTAAAGACGTGGGCCTGCTGGTTTCAGAGAAGAAGATTTTTTAATGATTTTCCCTATATAAGCCTATGTAAAACCATAGGCCCCTGGGGCGGGGGCATTTTGGCCCCCAGGGCTATAATTTGAAAAATCTTGGTAGAGGTCCACTAGATGAAGCTTCACACCAAATATCAAAGATCTAGGCCTTGCGGTTTCAGAGAAGATTTTTAAAGATTTTCCCTGTATAAGTCTATGTAAAAACAAAAGCCCCCGGGGCGGGGGCATTTTTGGCCCAAAGGCTATAATTTGAACAATCTTAGTAAAGGTCCTCCAGGTAAAGCTTCACACCAAATATTAAAGACGTGGGCCTGCTGGTTTCAGAGAAGAAGATTTTTTAATGATTTTCCCTATATAAGCCTATGTAAAACCATAGGCCCCCGGGGCGGGGGCATTTTGGCCCCCAGGGCTATAATTTGAACAATCTTGGTAGAGGTCCACTAGATGAAGCTTCACACCAAATATCAAAGATCTGGGCCGTGCGGTTTCAGAGAAGAAGATTTTTAAAGATTTTCCCTGTATAAGCCTATGTAAAACCAAAGGCCCCCTAGCGGGGGCATTTTTGGCCCTTAGGTAATAATTTGAACAATCTTAGTAGAGGTCCATCAGGTAAAGCTTCACACCAAATATTATAGACCTGAGCCTTGTGGTTTCAAAGAAGAAGATGTTTTAATGATTTTCCCTATATAAGCCTATGTAAAACCAAAGGCCCCTGTGGCGGGGGCATTTTGGCCCCCAGGGCTATAATTTGAAAAATCCTGGTAGAGGTCCACTAGATGAAGCTTCACACCAAATATCAAAGATCTGGGCGGTGCGGTTTCAGAGAAGAAGATTTTTAAAGATTTTCCCTGTATAAGCCTATGTAAAACCAAAGCCCCCCGGGGCTGGGGCATTTTTGGCCCAAAGGCTATAATTTGAACAATCTTAGTAAAGGTCCTCCAGGTAAAGCTTCATACCAAATATTAAAGACGTGGGCCTGCTGGTTTCAGAGAAGAAGATTTTTTAATGATTTTCCCTATATAAGCCTATGTAAAACCGAAGGCCCCCGGGGCGGGGGCATTTTTGGCCCCAGGGCTATAATTTGAACAATCTTGGTAGAGGTCCATTAGATTAAGCTTCACACCAAATATCAAAGATCTGGGCCTTGCAGTGTCAGAGAAGAAAAGTTTTAAAGATTTCCCCTACATAAGCTTAGGTAAAACCAAAGGCCCCCGGGGCGGGGGCATTTTTGGCCCTAAGGCTATAATTTGAACAATCTTAGTAGAGGTCCACTAGGTAAAGCTTCACACCAAATATTAAAGACCTGGGCCTTGTGGTTTCAGAGAAGAAGATTTTTTAATGATTTTCCCTATATAAGCCTATGTAAAACCATAGGCCCCGGGGCGGGGGCCTTTTGGCCCCCAGGGCTATAATTTGAACAATCTTGGTAGAGGTCCACTAGATGAAGCTTCACACCAAATATCAAAGATCTGGGCCGTGCGGTTTCAGAGAAGAAGATTTTTAAAGTTTTTCCCTGTATAAGCCTATGTAAAACCAAAGGCCACCGGGGCGGGGGCATTTTTGGCCCTAAGGCTATAATTTGAACAATCTTAGTAGAGGTCCACCAGGTAAAGCTTCACAACAAATATTAAAGACCTGGGCCTTGTGGTTTCAGGGAAGAAGATTTTTTAATGATTTTCCCCATATAAGCCTATGTAAAACCAAAGGCCCCTGGGGCGGGGGCATTTTGGCCCCCAGGGCTTTAATATGAACAATCCTGGTAGAGGTCCACTAGATGAAGCTTCACACCAAATATCAAAGATCTGGGCCGTGCGGTTTCAGAGAAGAAGATTTTTTAATGATTTTCCCTATATAAGCCTATGCAAAACCAAAGGCCCCTGTGGCGGGGGCATTTTGGCCCCCAGGGCTATAATTTGAAAAATCCTGGTAGAGGTCCACTAGATGAAGCTTCACACCAAATATCAAAGATCTGGGCCGTGCGGTTTCAGAGAAGAAGATTTTTAAAGATTTTCCCTGTATAAGTCTATGTAAAACCAAAGGCCCCCGGGGCGGGGGCATTTTTGGCCCTAAGGCTATAATTTAAACAATCTTAGTAGAGGTCCACTAGGTAAAGCTTCACACCAAATATTAAAGACCTGGGCCTTGTGGTTTCAGAGAAGAAGATTTTTAAAGATTTTCCCTGTATAAGCCTATGTAAAACCAAAGCCCCCCGGGGCTGGGGCATTTTTGGCCCAAAGGCTATAATTTGAACAATCTTAGTAAAGGTCCTCCAGGTAAAGCTTCATACCAAATATTAAAGACGTGGGCCTGCTGGTTTCAGAGAAGAAGATTTTTTAATGATTTTCCCTATATAAGCCTATGTAAAACCATAGGCCCCTGGGGCGGGGGCATTTTGGCCCCCAGGGCTATAATTTGAAAAATCTTGGTAGAGGTCCACTAGATGAAGCTTCACACCAAATATCAAAGATCTAGGCCTTGCGGTTTCAGAGAAGATTTTTAAAGATTTTCCCTGTATAAGTCTATGTAAAAACAAAAGCCCCCGGGGCGGGGGCATTTTTGGCCCAAAGGCTATAATTTGAACAATCTTAGTAAAGGTCCTCCAGGTAAAGCTTCACACCAAATATTAAAGACGTGGGCCTGCTGGTTTCAGAGAAGACGATTTTTTAATGATTTTCCCTATATAAGCCTATGTAAAACCATAGGCCCCTGGGGCGGGGGCATTTTGGCCCCCAGGGCTATAATTTGAAAAATCTTGGTAGAGGTCCACTAGATGAAGCTTCACACCAAATATCAAAGATCTAGGCCTTGCGGTTTCAGAGAAAATTTTTAAAGGTTTTCCCAGTATAAGTCTATGTAAAAACAAAAGCCCCCGGGGCGGGGGCATTTTTGGCCCAAAGGCCATAATTTGAACAATCTTAGTAAAGGTCCTCCAGGTAAAGCTTCACACCAAATATTAAAGACGTGGGCCTGCTGGTTTCAGAGAAGAAGATTTTTTAATGATTTTCCCTATATAAGCCTATGTAAAACCATAGGCCCCCGGGGCGGGGGGCATTTTGGCCCCCAGGGCTATAATTTGAACAATCTTGGTAGAGGTCCACTAGATGAAGCTTCACACCAAATATCAAAGATCTGGGCCGTGCGGTTTCAGAGAAGAAGATTTTTAAAGATTTTCCCTGTATAAGCCTATGTAAAACCAAAGGCCCCCTAGCGGGGGCATTTTTGCCCCTTAGGTAATAATTTGAACAATCTTAGTAGAGGTCCATCAGGTAAAGCTTCACACCAAATATTATAGACCTGGGCCTTGTGGTTTCAAAGAAGAAGATTTTTTAATGATTTTCCCTATATAAGCCTATGTAAAACCAAAGGCCCCTGTGGCGGGGGCATTTTGGCCCCCAGGGCTATAATTTGAAAAATCCTGGTAGAGGTCCACTAGATGAAGCTTCACACCAAATATCAAAGATCTGGGCCGTGCGGTTTCAGAGAAAGAGATTTTTAAAGATTTTTTCTGTATAAGCCTATGTAAAACCAAAGGCCCCCGGGGCGGGGGCATTTTTGTCTCTAAGGCTATAATTTGAACAATCTTAGTAGAGGTCCACTAGGTAAAGCTTCACACCAAATATTAAAGACCTGGGCCTTGTGGTTTCAGAGAAGAAGATTTTTTAATGATTTTCCCTATATAAGCCTATGTAAAACCATAGGCCCCTGGGCGGGGGCATTTTGGCCCCCAGGGCTATAATTTGAACAATCTTGGTAGAGGTCCACTAGATGAAGCTTCACACCAAATATCAAAGATCTGGGCCGTGCGGTTTCAGAGAAGAAGATTTTTAAAGATTTTCCCTGTATAAGCCTATGTAAAACCAAAGGCCCCCGGGGCGGGGGCATTTTTGGCCCTAAGGCTATAATTTGAACAATCTTAGTAGAGGTCCACCAGGTAAAGCTTCACAACAAATATTAAAGACCTGGGCCTTGTGGTTTCAGGGAAGAAGATTTTTTAATGATTTTCCCCATATAAGCCTATGTAAAACCAAAGGCCCCTGGGGCGGGGGCATTTTGGCCCCCAGGGCTTTAATATGAACAATCCTGGTAGAGGTCCACTAGATGAAGCTTCACACCAAATATCAAAGATCTGGGCCGTGCGGTTTCAGAGAAGAAGATTTTTTAATGATTTTCCCTATATAAGCCTATGTAAAACCAAAGGCCCCTGTGGCGGGGGCATTTTGGCCCCCAGGGCTATAATTTGAAAAATCCTGGTAGAGGTCCACTAGATGAAGCTTCACACCAAATATCAAAGATCTGGGCCGTGCGGTTTCAGAGAAGAAGATTTTTAAAGATTTTCCCTGTATAAGCCTATGTAAAACCAAAGGCCCCCGGGGCGGGGGCATTTTTGGCCCTAAGGCTATAATTTAAACAATCTTAGTAGAGGTCCACTAGGTAAAGCTTCACACCAAATATTAAAGACCTGGGCCTTGTGGTTTCAGAGAAGAAGATTTTTTAATGATTTTCCCTATATAAGCCTATGTAAAACCATAGGCCCCGCGGCGGGGGCATTTTGGCCCCCAGGGCTATAATTTGAACAATCTTGGTAGAGGTCCACTAGATGAAGCTTCACACCAAATATCAAAGATCTGGGCCGTGCGGTTTCAGAGAAGAAGATTTTTAAAGATTTTCCCTGTATAAGCCTATGTAAAACCAAAGGCCCCCGGGGCGGGGGCATTTTTGGCCCTAAGGCTATAATTTGAACAATCTTAGTAGAGGTCCACCAGGTAAAGCTTCACACCAAATATTACAGACCTGGGCCTTGTGGTTTCAGAGAAGAAGATTTTTAATGATTTCCCCATATAAGCCTATGTAAAACCAAAGGCCCCTGGGGCGGGGGCATTTTGGCCCCCAGGGCTTTAATTTGAACAATCCTGGTAGAGGTCCACTAGATGAAGCTTCACACCAAATATCAAAGATCTGGGCCGTGCGGTTTCAGAGAAGAAGATTTTTAAAGATTTTCCCTGTATAAGCCTATGTAAAACCAAAGGCCCCCGGGGCGGGGGCATTTTTGGCCCTAACGCTATAATTTGAACAATCTTAGTGGAGGTCCACCAGGTAAAGCTTCACACCAAATATTAAAGACCTGGGCCTTGTGGTTTCAGAGAAGAAGATTTTTTAATGATTTTCCCTATATAAGCCTATGTAAAACCAAAGGCCCCCGGGGCGGGGGGCATTTTGGCCCCCAGGGCTTTAATTTGAACAATCTTGGTAGAGGTCCACTAGATGAAGCTTCATACTAAATATCAAAGACCTGGGACTTGCGGTTTCAGAGAAGAAGATTTTTAAAGTTTTCATTAAAAAAATCTATTTTTAGCTCCTGTGACCCAGATGTGCAATGGACCGGAACCATTTGAACAATTTTGAAAGGGGACCACCTAAGGATCATTGCTGTGAAGTTTGGTCAAAATCTGATCAGTGGTTTAGGAGGAGATGTCATTTGAAGAAAAAGTTTACGCACGCACACACGCACGCACTGACGACGGACGACGGACGAAAAGTGATCACAAAAGCCCACCTTGTCACTACGTGACAGGTGAGCTAAAAATAAAACCATGGCTATATCCAATATCATTGGATAATTGTGACGTTATGACGTCATCAAAGCTTTACCGCTGTTCACAGAAACCTGCGTGCATTTGTTTTCTTGTTTCACGTTACGTAAACACGCCTATACAAACACATTGTAAACTTTACCGCCGCAAAAAACGAAAATATTAAGATGAATAAAAATGTGATATTTTTCTCATTTCGAGGTGGTTCCAACGAGTACTCACAATCTATGTTTTTAGCAGACATATAGAAAATAACCAGTGCTTCAGCTGAAGTGCACGACCCGCCGGATGCTTTTAGCTTTATGAGTGTTACCATATATGGGTACGGCTGCCATTTTGGTCATGTGACCTGGACCTAAAACGGTTACCCCAATAAATGCGCCTTATCGTAAGGAGCAAAAATATATCTTATACTTTAGTACTGTATTCTGAATCGTTTGCAGGATAAAATGCATTCTCACTTTTCCAATACAAAAGCATATGTGTCAAAGTTTGACCTAGGCACAAAGAAGGTCAAGGTGAACCCAGGGTCACCATTTTAGCAATTTATGATGGACCTACGTCCCAGATGTTATTTATCAACTTTCGTGGAAATCTGCCCAGTGGTTCTGGAGAAGACTGTTTTTGAAGGGTTTTTACCATATATGGCTTGGCGGCCATTTTGGTCATGTGACCTGGACCCCATGAGCAACTTTTTTGTTACCCCCATCCCATAGAGGCTCCATATGAAATTTGACTTCAATCGGCCTAACGGTTTCCGAGGAGAAGCAGTTCGAAAATTCACATTTTTCGCCTCGGCGAGGCTATACTAAATGGAATGTAATATTTCGCAAGTCCATTGGATAGATCTCATTGATATCTATCAGTATGCCAAAAATTGTTTAAATATTCCAACAAAAGCATATGTGTTAAAGTTTGACCTAGGCACAAAGAAGGTCAAGGTCAACCCAGGGTCACCATTTTAGCAATTTATGATGGGCCTACGTCCCAGATGCTATTTATCAAGTTTCGTGGAAATCTGCCCAGTGGTTCTGGAGAAGACTATTTTTGAAGGGTTTTTACCATATATGGCTTGGCGGCCATTTTGGTCATGTGACCTGGACCCCATGAGCAAATTTTGGTTTCCCCCATTCCATAGAGGCTCCGTATGAAATTTGACTTCAATCGGCCCAACGGTTTCCGAGGAGAAGCAGTTCGAAAATTTTTAACATTTTTCGCCTCGGCGAGGCTGTACTAAATGGAATGTAATATTTCGCAAGCCCATTGGTTAGATCTCATTGATATCTATCAGTATGCCAAAAATTGTTTAAATATTCCAACAAAAGCATATGTGTCAAAGTTTGACCTAGGCACAAAGATGGTCAAGGTCAACCCAGGGTCACCATTTTAGCAATTTATGATGGGCCTACGTCCCAGATGCTATTTATAGAGTTTCGTTGAAATCTGCTTAGTGATTCTGGAGAAGACTATTTTTGAAGGTTTTTTACCATATATGGCTTGGCGGCCATTTTGGTCATGTGACCTGGACCATCACAAATTTCAAAAACGGGTTACGGACGGACAGACAGACAGACCATATATGGCTTGGCGGCCATTTTGGTCATGTGACCTGGACCCCATGAGCAAAATTTGGTTTCCCCCATCCCATAGAGGCTACATATGAAAGTTGACTTCAATCGGCCCAACGGTTTCCGAGGAGAAGCAGTTCGAAAATTTTCACATTTTTCGCCTCGGCGAGGCTATACTAAATGGAATGTAATATTTCGCAAGTTCATTGGTTAGATCTCATTGATATCCATCAGTGTGCCAAACATTGTTTAAATATTCCAAGCGGTTAAGTCACTATCACCAATTTTCACAAACGGGTTATGGACGGACAGACAGACTGACAGAATGACACGGTGATTTTAGGGCACTCTTAGAAATCAACCGACTTCAGTCGGTCGCTTTTTCTGCGGGTCGTGCAATATATACCCATGCAAACCACATCTCCACTATATAAATGTGTTGTTTAAGGCTGAGGGGGTCAAAATTATATACGTGAGTTTAAGTGATGAGTAACAGCCCTGAAACAAGAACTTTTCGTAACATAATGGATGCAAAATTATGCAAGTATACGTAATAAAGTTTTTTTTATTATTATTTATTTCATTTTTTTTGCCTTCATTGAAATATGAATAACATCAGGTAACGAGCAAAGTTTTAGTGAGGACACGCCTATATAATTTTGAACCCCTTGAACACAAGTGTTCTAACTGTTGGTTTTCATTTGCTCCAGCATTTCAGTGGTTTCTTGCTGTCGAGTCCTTACCGTTGTTTAATCTCTGTGGTTGTTTGATTATTTGTGTTCACGGAGATGTTGCACCGATGAGTTAGGAGGCCTTCATGCGGACTGAACAAATTATTTGTCTAAATCGCGACGGAAGTAAGGGCGAGGATTATTGCCACCTAAAATCGATTTAAGCCCCCCCCCCCCCCCCCCCACACTCCCCAGTGGATTTCGATTCCGCTGACCGTTCCTAGGCGGCTCTTCTGTCTCGGTTTATTTTTGTTATGGTTTGTCTTTGGGTGTCTGTGATGCTTATATTATTTTATTTTGGATAGCCTATTGGCCATTTTGTGGGAAAGTAACTGTCCTTTTGCATTTCCGCTATTGATGTTTCCATTAAGTCTGTTGTTTCATGCTTGTGCTTCTTTCCCTTTGGTGTCTCTGATGGGAGCTGTGGGTTTATTGTATGGATTCCTGATCATTGCCTTCACTTCTATTTTACAGGGGAAAACCTTATTTTTCTTATTTCTGCTCTAAAATATAGATTCTTGGTACTCGTTAGAACCGCCTTATCGTCTAAAATATAAATTGCGGGTACTCATTAGAACCGCCTCGATGTGGCGGTTCTAACGAGTACCCACGATCTAGTACCCACGATCTATATTTTGAGCAGAAATAAGGCAAATATCAAAATTTTTCATCTTATTTTTTTTTTCGGCGTTAAAGTTTACCATGTATTTATATAGGCGTGTTTTCGTAATGGATGGTCATACATCAATGAATGCTAAATAAATTATATCAGGCGGTCCTTAAAACGTCATTAACGAAGGAAAATGTATTAAACTGTCACCAAAGACAAATGACATTTTTAAAGTAGTTGTCTTTTATGTGAATGCGTGATATACTTTCGGGTATCTGACGTCGAAGAATATAAATTTTGAAACTTTGAAATTTTATATAACATTAATATCAGGACATGATGTTAATAATCCCTTGAAACGAATATTCATGTAAACTCAACTTTATAAAGAGAAAAGTGGGGAGTGAAAGGTACATGTATAAGCATTAGTTTCGGCAGTCTTGCATAGCCATTGCGAAAACACACCCATGCGACATAGTGCATTTTTCCATTTCTCCGAAATGGCTACTTTTCTGATGAAAATCTATGATATTTTTACTGCAAACATAGGTTGTGGTGCTCGTTAGAACCGTCGCAGCCTATGTTTTGGAGCAGAAATAAGAAAATAATGTAAAACCCCGTACACCCAAGTTTTCTCTATATAGTGTAGTGTACGGGGGTGTTCATTTCACGGACTTGTTCACGTGATGGACATGGACAACGCATTAAAATCATTACGAAAACTATCCAAATAACTGTAAATTTTACCGCCGAAAAAAAACCAACATTTTCAGACGAAAAATTGACAGAGATAGCCTTCTTATTTATGCACAAAAGTAAGATTGTGGGCACTCGTTAGAACCGCCTCATCGAGGCGGTTCTATCGCGTGCCCAAAATCTACGTTTTATCTATGTTATAAACAGAAAAACAGAAAAAATAGGTTTACCCCATATACCCCTGTTTTATTATATGAAAGTGTGGTTCGAGGGGGTCAGAATTATAGGCGTGTTTCCGTGCTGTAACAAAATGATGCGACCTAACTCAATGAGGCTGTACTATCTTGTACCAACAAGTTATAAATCAAGCACAATGATACAAAAACAACAAGACAAAAAAAAAATAATCATACATCTATGAGATCTATGGTAGCAAGCGTTAAATACAATTAGCACAATTATATTGTCC
The DNA here is from genome assembly GCA_963580285.1 of Lucinisca nassula. NCBI lineage: Eukaryota > Metazoa > Mollusca > Bivalvia > Lucinida > Lucinidae > Lucinisca > Lucinisca nassula. The sequence goes on from OY757019.1 coordinate 21,530,600, forward strand.
ATATGTAAGTTTTAAATTGTTCATAATTTTATATGTTTTCCTTTTTTTGCATATTATTTTTTATTTTTGCATTTTTCGCAGTAATTCGGAAACAACTGACACTGTCCATATAATAAAGAAAACGTATTGTGCTACAACGAAATTTTTCCGTGTTACACTTTCTATGTTTCTAAATAAAAGCACATTATAAGTCACACGCCCTGATATCAGTTCTGTGTCATTTTTCTGCTCTTGTCCTTTCATCATGTGATTGTTTTTATCAGTACCAGATAAGACTTGGTAATTGGAAAGTCCAATTATAATTGTTGGAATCGCCTTACTTTTTAGGATTAGTAGCTGCATTTCAACTGGCAATGATACGATTTGTTTGTTTATGGCTATTAAAAGTGTGACTGACTACAAACAATATTGTTTACTGCTTTGCATTCACATGAAGGACAAATCAAAAGTTTGGACAACTTGGGCAGCGATTTTAGATTTCGCACATACTTGCGACAGCAACAATCCGCGATTATTTGAATCTGCAAGTATTACCGTGGGTACTGTATCTCGAATCTTCTGTTATTATGGCGAATATAGTAGAAATGTAATAAGAGAGTACTTCAGTACTGACGTCTTTGGGTGTTTGTGTCGCTTGTGTCATTTTATTTTGGATAGCCTATTGGCCATTTTAGGGGAAAGTAACTGTCCTTTTGGCTTTCCGCTGTTGATGTTTCCATTAGGGTCTGTTGTTCCATGTTTGTGTTTCTTTCCCTTTGGTGTCTCTGATGGGGGCTGTGGGTAAATTGTATCGAATTCTGATCATAGCCTCCACTTCTATTTTCGTATAGATTACAAAGTATTCTGATGGTTAGGAATCGCTGAAAATAATTCTTGCAAAATCATTTACAGAAATCATCACGAAAACACGCCTCTATAATTTTATCCCCTTGAACCCCACTTTTATATAGTAAAACTGGGGTTTGCAGGGGTAAGCCTTATATTTCTTATTTATGCTCTAAAATATAGATTGTGGGTACTCGTTAGAACCGCCTCGATGAGGCGGTTCTAACGAGTACACACAATCTATATTTTGAGCAGATGAGACGGTTCTAACGAGTACACACAATCTATATTTTGAGCAGAAATAAGAAAAATATTGCAATTTTTCAACTTAAAATTTTCTGTAGCATGGTACCGACACGAAAGATGACGTGACGTAAAAGAGAGTTTCATCCGAGACGGCGTCATACCATACATCTAGGCAATAACTCAGAAAGCGCTTATCCGCAACCTGAATTCAGGCAAATAAACAGAAGTTTCGTGCATAATACTGCGTGGGATGTACTTATATTTGTCCAAATATGGTCTTTAACATTTCGAAATCACACATCCACCTTCTTTCATGTTTATATTCAGTCTGGAAACTGTTTTATTGTCCAAAAGCATACAACTGACACCAGTTAAATTCATAAATAAGCATAGTCAGAAATAAAGATACAAGGTTTGCCTTTGGAAACTGAGAGCATAATATTATGAATAAAAAAGAAAAAAAAAAAAAACATATATATTAAAACATTATTTTTGAATTATTTTTTAAGTTCTCTCTTGGTAACACCACGTGAACAAGTCCGTGAAACGAACACCCCTTAACCCCTTTTATATAGAGAAAACTGGGGTTTAGAGGGGTAAACATTACTTTCCTTATTTCTCCAAGACATAGGTTGTGGGTACTCGTTAGAACCGCCTCAATGAGGCGGTTCTAACGAGCACCCAAAACCTATGTTTGGAGTATAAATAAGAAAAATATAAAAAAAAAAATCATCAGAAAAATTGCCTATGTTTGAGGTTTGAAAAATGTACTATATCACACGGATGGGTTATCATAATAGTAAGTAATGAGTTCATGCTTTCCCCATACCTTCTCCAGCCACATCAAATCATCACGATAACAATGCCGCGAAATGAACACCCCATAAACCCCACATATATAGAGAAAGTTGTGGTTTACTTGGGTATACATTAGTCTTCCAATTTCTGCTCCAAGGCATAGGTTGTTGGTACTCTTTAGAACCGCCTCGTCGAGGCGTTTCTAACGAGCACCAACAAGCTATGTTTGCAGTAAGAATATAAAAAAATATCACGGAGTTTAATCAGAAAAGTAGCCTTTTTGGAGATGTGAAAAAGCACTAGGTTTCCCTTTTTATCTTTATGAATGGACTACGAAAATATTCTGCTATTTATCAAAGGTGCAGATCAGCATATCCGAATAGCATCATTGTGTACTTAGGTAACTGCTTTATACCTTGGATACTTGTATACATGTATCGTTTCATTATACGTAGCAGTGAAATCAATGCATTTATGCACCAAATAAAAATGATATTTTAACATTGTAAACATATACATATTATATTTTAAAAAATATGAAAAAAAAAAAAACAATGGCTATGTTATTATCACAGTAGCAGCACGTGCTACCTTCTTTTGTTTGTTTTTCGTATACAATAAAAAAAAAAATATTTGTTTTCGAATACACACCAAAAATATTTTATAAAGTATGTTGAAAACTTTAGACTTTTCACTTCGCACTCGTGAAAATTCAGATGTTGTCAACACACGAGAGGAATATATTTGAAATAATTTAAACATCCTCTATATATGAAGCAGGAATGCCAAGTGGTCACCACGCAGTACAGATCTTAGATATTTAGTATATACCAACATAAAATGGTCACCCACATTGATCATGCCAACCATGCCCTTTGGGTTAAATTTGTCTTAACCCAGGGCCCATTAGCACCTATAGACTTATACTTGAAAACAACTTCAAAAATCTTCTTCTCCGAAACCATGAGGCCCAGAGCTTAGATATTTAGTATGTAGCAATGTCAAGTTGTCTCCTACATAAATCCTGCCAACCATGCCCCTGGAGTCTTAATTGGTCATTCGCCAGGACTCCTTAACTCCAATAGACTTATAATGGATCAACTTCAAAAACGTTTTTTTTCTGAAACCACAGGGCCCCAATTTTTTTTTATTGATTTGAGGTTTAACATCCCCGTCAACACCGTGTAGGTTATTTTGGAGACTTTGCTTCCAGATTTGTGGGACTTTTACCATACATTGAGATGAAATGACATCTTAAGCTCTGCTGCCCAATGCAACCAATAGGGGATAAATGCATAGACGGTTCAACTGGCACCACTTTTCCTGGACAGGCTTAGAACCTCTAAGTTGTTTACCAGTACTCATCTGCGTTCGGTTCCAGCTCTGCATGGAAGCACCATGTAGCCCAATCTATTTCTTCAAGTCTTGATGGGTATTCTAAACATCACTCATGATTTTCTGGTACACAGGTGGGCGCTACAGGGCCAGTTGGCCCTCTTGTTTTTTTTTTTTTTTTTTTTTTTTTTTTTTCTTTCTGACGAACGTTTGTGACCTTTTTCGTATTGCAGCCTCAAACATAAACAGCGGATGCTCGTAAAACCGCCTTATAGAAGCGGTTCTAACGGGTTCCCATATTGTATAATTTTGCATAAGAAAAAGACGAATACAAGTATACCATTTTAATACCATACTCTCAATAAAGTGGCATTTTACAGAGTCGTTAACTTGACTTTATTACGAAAACACGCATGTACAAAACACATTGCAAATTTTAACTCAGAAAATAACCAGTAAATATGAAGATGAAAACTTAATACATAGGCTGTGGGTGATCGATAGAACCCGATTATTGAGCGGTTCTATCGAGTACCCACAACCTATGTATGTTTAGATCCGAAATACGAAAAATAATATATATCCCTGCAAACCCCAGTTTTACTATATAAAATTTGGGTTCGAGGGGGTCAAAAATATATAGGCGTGTTTTTGTGATGTGTCTTGCTGCGTGTGTGTGCGTTGGTGACGCTATGCGTTTCCATTATTTCGGTGCAGTAAACCGCGGCGGAAGGTTGCTGCCAAGCAAAGCCGTTTAAGCAACCCCTGTCGCGCCTACCCCACCCACCCCAATTGTCACTGGCTGTTCCAAGGCGGTAATTTTGATGCGGTTTCATTTGTTTTATATTTCGCGCAGTTCAAGTTTTAAATATTTTTCTTATTTCTGCTCCAAAATAATAAGGGAAATAAGGTATACCCTGTACACCCCAGTTTTACTATACAAAAATGGGCTTGAAGGGGGTCAAAATTATATAGGCGTGTTTTCCTGATGGATGTTTTTGATAGAGCTACTAACCGGCTTGTCGCCTGTGAGCTTGTACTTTGTTAAACAGAAGTGAAGGCAATGAACAGGAATCGATACAATTAACCCACAGATCCCATCAGAGACACCAAAGGGAAAGAAGCACACACATGAAACAACTAAATCCTAATGGAAACATCAATTGCAGAAAGCCAAAATGGCAGTTACTTTTCCATAAAACGGCCAATAGGCTATCCAAAACAAAATGATATAAGCTATACACACACTTACAGACAAACCATAACAAAAATAACAGCGACAGAAGAACCGCCTAGGAAGGGGGTGTTTAAATCAATTTTACGTGGCCACAATCCTCGCCCTTATTTCCCTCGCGATTTAGACAAGATGTGTAAAGATGTGTTTGTCCTTTCCTTTCTATGTTTTGGACAGGCGTTGAGTTCTGGTACGATCAGTTCCTGAAGTAACTTTACTCAGTTCATTAGATTTCTATTTTAATAGATAGTGTCTTCTCCTATGTTTTTCTATATCACTTGAACAAGTCAAACTCCGTGAAATGAACACCCCGTTAAACCACACTTTATATAGGGAAAGCTGGGGTTTACATTATTTTTTTCTTATTTCTGCTCCAAGACATAGGTTATGGGTACTCATTAGAATCGCCTCAATGAGTCGGTTCTAACTAGCACCCACAACCTATGTTTGCAGAAAAAAAAATATCACGGATTTTCCACAACAAAGTGGCCATTTTGGAGATGTGAAAAATTTACTGTGTCGCACGGACGTGTTATCGTAATGATAATGCAGAGCGCTGCAGCCGTCTACGGTATACAGTTTTATTGCAAGCGATCTATCACGTGTCGTATTTCCTATTTAGTTCTGGTTCACGCAATCAAACTGGAATAAAGGAACTGTGTCTTAATGATATTGCGGAACAAGAAAATAAACTTCCATCACTTCGTACAGCATCGCGTCAGCACAAGCTATGTAAGAAACCGATATCAGAAAGAACATCATTTTGTTACAAAAATGCCTTAATTATATTCATAAATGAAAACATTAAATCACATCGCTGTGTTTTTCCAATATGTATCGTGTACCAACAGTCCACACTGCTATGCAGTTTATTCATAAAAGAACTGTCATTTTAGTACCGGTGGTTCACGCAGTCTAAGTTTTATTCTTGTGTCGTTTTCTGGGCCTGGTTTCCTTGCAAAAAATATGAAATTGTCATTCAACACTGGTGCAGACTCATAAAATGGTGTATAAAATTCATCCTTGCTGACCGGGAACTAAAGTGGTCCTACCATCATTCCTTCAGTCTGTTCGTACCCCAATGCTAAATCATACCGATACGACTGCAGAATAACTCGGGAAAACCGAAGATTTTAATTTAGATACGGTTTTCATCAGAACCTCTGAAGCTGTGGTTTATAAAGAATAAGAACATCTACGTGGTACTCCTGTCTGTCCAAGTTTTCTTACTATATAAGATAAAGAAGAGAGAAGATCCTCAACAAAGAAATCAAACTTAATGTCCACTCTGTCCATATATGACAAAAACACAAGAGTCGCAGCAATATATTATTTACTGTTATTGAAAACTTTAATGCGTTTTGTAGATATATGGATGACTAACACAATATGGTCAGGTTTGTTTACTTCGTCAGATTTGTATCATCTTAACCACTACGCCACTTTATACAGACAAAACTGGGGCACACAAAGTAGAAGTAAAACAAAGATCAGGAATTGATACAATTAACTTACTCCATCCATAAAAGACACCAAAGGGAAAGAAATACAAACATTAAGCGACCAGACCATAATGGAAACCTAAACAAAGGAAGGCCATATGGACAGTTACTTTCCCACAAAATGGCCATATGGCCATCCAAAATTAAAAGACACAAGTGATACACACAGTAAGTAACAAACAACAACATAAATAAATCGCCACAGAAGAGCCGCCTTGGAACGGTCAGTGGAAGATTTCCACTGGGGGGCTTAAATCGATTTTACGTGGCCACAATCCTCGCCCTTACTTCCGTCGCGATTTAGACAAATAATTTGTTCAGTCCGCATGAAGGCCTCCTAACTCATCAGTGCAACATCTCCGTGAACACAGAAATCAAAGAACCACAGAGGTGAGACAACGGTGACGACTCGACAGCAAGAAACCACTGAAATGCTGGAGCAAAAGAAAACCAACAGTTAGACTCCGATGAGCCCGACCAGAGACAGAGCATCAGGCACCAACCAACATTATCTCTTTAATTTTCAACAAGCCTTTACGTTGGAGCCGTCATAGAATCTGAGGCCTGACCCACCGGCGTGCAATTAAAGAGGGAAGCAAAGTTGCCAACCGTGATTGGGTTAACTACCATGCATGCAGTCTGTCGTATAATATCCATGTTGTACCCAATCTTTTTATATCGAAGAATAATTTTACGAAATTGGGTGCTGAAGTCATTGCGGTTATATATTTTTCTGAATTTATATACTAAGTCGCCATAAAATTCGGGTTCCGATAGACCTTGTTGCAGAAGAGATTTAAGTCCAATATTGAATTTTGAAATTAAATCAGAATGGCGTCTATAAAATTTTTAAAAGGCTTTGCGTAGTTTATGGTACCGATAACCCTGATTAAGAAGTTTAGCCGTTAATAATTTATTACGAGTGTTGAAGTCAGTTACATGACTACACACTCTAGCAAATCGAATTAATTGCGAAATATAAACGCCATAGGATGGCGCACGAGGAACATCACCATCCAAAAAAGGAAAATTTACAATCTCAAAATCAAAGTCATCGCGTTTATCATAAATTTTGCACGAAACAAATCCATCTACAATAGATAGATGTAAATCCAAAAACGGGGCCTCGGTATCAGAAGAATTTGCTTTATTTAACTGAAGTTCTAGGGGGTAAATCTGACTGATCAAACCATCAAAATAGGTATTATCAATATTTAATAAATCATCTAAATATCAAGAAGTAGAGCTAAAAGCTTCAATAATTTCAGATTGGTTATCAATGGAAAGCGACAAAATGAAGTCTCTTTCATAACAATACAAGAACAGATCAGCCACAAGAGGTGCGCAATTAGTACCCATCGGAATACCCACAATTTGTCTAAATAACTTAGTACCGAATCTAATATAAATATTGTCAAGTAGAAAGGTGAGGGCATCACACACTTTCTGACATGACCAAAGTGTATAATTCTTATGCTCTTTAGAAGTGAAAAATGCATTTCTGACATTACATGCAAGATAGAGAGAATCTTCTCTGTGAAATCATTAACAGAAACCTAAGTTTGGGGGTATAAATAGGAACGATATCACACATTTACATTAGAAAATATCATCACGTGAACAAGTCCGTGAAATAAAGACCCCCCTAAACCTCACTTTATACATGGAAAACGGGGGATTACGGGGGTACACGTCATTTTCCTTATTTCTGCTCCAAGACATAGGTTGTGGGTACTCGTTAGAACCCGCCTCATTGAGGCGGTTCTGACGAGCACCCAAAACCTATGTTGGAGTATAAATAAGAACAATATCACAAATTTTCATTAACAGAAACCTTTTTTGAGGCACGAAAATGCACTTTATCGCACGGATGTGTTATCGTAATGTACCGTTTCGAAAATAGGAAAGAAACACTTTATCATACGGATGTGTTATCGAAATGTCCGAATACGAAGCACCTTTTCTGGATTTATTTTTTTTTCTATATCTCAAGATGTAAGTACATCATACATGTATGGCAAATGGAATGATCTCGATTTAGACATTACTTAAGATTTCTATTCTAGATGTAGATAGCCCTTGATTCTCTTGATCTACTCGCGAATCATGCATTTCAACTGCGAATTACATTTTAGCCAATGAGTTTCCTTTATGAAAACGCATAAATCGCGATTGTTGATCAGCCAATCAAACCTGTGCGGGAATAACGCAGATACTGACACATCTGCCTCTAAAAACAGCCAATCTATACAGCAAAGCTATTTCGCGCGTATCGCCCTATTATCCGTTTTTCATCAAATTCTGGTTGCTTCGTGGAGGCGATACTAATGAGTATACACGACATACAATTATTTAAAAGAAGCCGGAAATATTCCCGTCTTATATCTCCTGACCTTGCACTTTGATTTACACTAAACTGCTCGAACTACCCCTGTTGCGAACAAAATTTCATGATCCCAAAGGTGTTCGAGCCATCCAAGTTTGACTGTAGAAGTGACGGCAATGGTCGGGGATCGATACATTTAACCCACACCTCCCATCAAAGACACAAAAGACGTCAATGCTTACTTAAAATTTAATTTTAGATAATGTTGATTGGTGCATGGTGCTCTGGCTGGGCCCTCGGAAGAAGCCGGAAATATTCCCGTCTTATATCTCCTGACCTTGCACTTTGATTTACACTAAACTGCTCGAACTACCCCTGTTGCGAACAAAATTTCATGATCCCAAAGGTGTTCGAGCCATCCAAGTTTGACTGTAGAAGTGACGGCAATGGTCGGGGATCGATACATTTAACCCACACCTCCCATCAAAGACACAAAAGACGTCAATGCTTACTTAAAATTTAATTTTAGATAATGTTGATTGGTGCATGGTGCTCTGGCTGGGCCCTCGGAAGTCTAACTGTAGGTTTTCTTTTGCTTCATTATTTCCGTTCGTTCATGATGTCGAGTTCTCTCCGCTGTTTCATCTCTGTAATTAATTGATTTTTATGTTCTCGGAGATAAACATGTAGCACTGTTGAGTTAGGAAGCCTTCATGCGGACTGAACAAATTATTTATCTATGCGGGGGGATTTGTAAGCGCGAGGATTGGAGCCACCTCGTGGAATACCAATCACTGACCGTGTCAAGGCGGTTCTTCTGTCGCGGTTTATTTTTGTTATACAGACCCGATCGCAAGAAACGCTACCATTTACGGTTGTTGTCTGCGTGACCCAAACGCATTGCGTGCATATGAAATGATCGCGTTTAAATGCGCGATTCATCGCGTTCACACGCGATTTCAACGCGTTTAATATTAGCCCATTTAAGTTATTATTCGAAAACGCGTTTTGTTTCCGTTCGTTCATGATGTCGAGTTCTCTCCGCTGTTTCATCTCTGTAATTAATTGATTTTTATTTTCTCGGAGATAAACATGTAGCACTGTTGAGTTAGGAAGCCTTCATGCGGACTGAACAAATTATTTATCTATGCGGGAGGATTTGTAAGCGCGAGGATTTGAGCCACCTCGTGGAATACCAATCACTGACCGTGTCAAGGCGGTTCTTCTGTCGCGGTTTATTTTTGTTATACAGACCCGATCGCAAGAAACGCTACCATTTACGGTTGTTGTCTGCGTGACCCAAACGCATTGCGTGCATATGAAATGATCGCGTTTAAATGCGCGATTCATCGCGTTCACACGCGATTTCAACGCGTTTAATATTAGCCCATTTAAGTTATTATTCGAAAACGCGTTTTGTTAACACAGTACGCAATTCTATGAGAGACGATTTTAACCAATAAGACTAAAACATGTAAGTGTTGATAAAACGCATGAGTGGGAGAGAAGACGGGCCAATCAAAATCCTCTTTGCTCGTACGTTTGACTCTTTTTTTTTTTTTTTTCATTCGTTTAACGGCAGTATTGCTCATTCTTATCAGAAGTGGTTTCAACAAACACAACTACATTTATATTTAAAGACACGTTTTTGATTGCATAATACCCTAATGACGCTATGATACGCGCCTTACAATGTTTTATAAAATCGTTTACGGCTTGGTCGCTATACCAGTTCCGTCACAGTTCGAACGCCTAACGACAAACACGCGTCACCACTCTCTGGCTTACAGGCAGATACACACCTCTGTCTCGTATTATTATTATTCATTTTTCCCTATGTCGGTTGTTCTTTGGAACAGGCTACCAGCTGATCTCGTCCTGGTTTCTGATCTTGACTCTTTCAAGTTAAGGGTCAGTTCGATAAACCACAGGCTCCCTTAAGGTAATACTGTTTTTATCCTGCTTTTAAACTCTCCTTACTAACACCCAAAATCTTTCATCTATGCTCACCTTTCTTTTATTCTTTTAACTCTGCACTATCACACTTTTACTTCTCTTACTAACACACCATGCGCAGCCATCCTAATAACACTCGGAAGAGGGTTGAGGATTATATAGAGATAGATAGATAGAAAAAAACTCACTTGGAGTATTCTTAAGAACACCATACAGGTAGGTGACAAGGAGAGCGTAATTATTTACCCCCGGGATATGTGTTTAACAAGACACGGCTATTTACCGGTTGTTGAACGCTCATCAGAACCGCCTTGTCATGATGTTGATGGTGTTTCTAACTAGTACCCACAATCTATGTTTTGAGCAAAAAAATAGGGAAAATATGGCAGACGGCTGAAAAACCACATTTTAAAAAATGGTTATATCTCTACGCACTCTGGCCGTACTTCTTTCTGTTTGGAATTTTATCATACATTGGTATACAATTTTATCATCACGTAAATAAGTCTGTGAAATGTGCACACCCTTAATAGAAGTGGAGGCAATGATCAGGAATCGATACAATTAACCCACAGCTCCCATCAGAGACACCAAAGGGAAAAAACACAAACATGAAACATCAGACCACAACGGAAACACCAACAGCGGAAAGCCAAAAGGACAGTTACTTTCCCACCAAATGGCCAATAGGCTATCCGAAACAAAATAATACAAGCGACACAAACACCCAATGACAAAAAATAACAAAAATAAACCGCGACAGAAGAACCCCCTTGGAACGGTCAGCGGAAACGAATTTCACTGGGGGGGGGGGGGGGGGGGGGCTTAAATCGATTTTACGTAGCCACAATCCTCGCCCTAACTTCCATCGCGATTTAGACAAATTATTTGTTCTTTTCGCATCATGGCCTCCTAATTCATCAGTGCAACATCTCCGTGAACACACAAAAAATCCAACAATCACAGAAATAAAACAACGGTAAGGACTCGACAGCAAGAAAACACTGAACTGCTGGAGCAAAAGAAAACCAACAGAGACAGAGCATCAGGCACAAACCAACATTACATAGAATTAGATCTCAAAATCGCATAGTGGCTATCCAAAACAAAATAGTAAAAGCGAATCACACACTTCAGACAAACCATAACAAAAATAAACCGGGACAGATGAACCGCCTTGGAGCGGTAATTGAAACGAATTCCACTGGGGGGTGGGGGGGGGGTGGGTGGGGCTTAAATAGATTTTACTCAGCAACAATCTTCGCCCTTACTTACGTCACGATTTAGACAAACTCATCTGTGCAACATCTCCGAGAACACAAAAATCAAACAACCACAGATATGAAACAGCGGTGAGTTCTCGACAGCAAGAAACCACTGAATTGCCTGAACAAAAGAAAACCAACAGTAAGACTCGATCAGGAATCGATACAATTAACCCAAAGCTCCCATCAGAGACGCTAAAGGGAAAGAAACACAAACATGAAACAACCAGACCCTAATGGAAACAAAGAAATTAACCCGCATATGCTGGCATCACATCAAGGGCTGTCATCAGACCGCATAGCTTGTCTTGATAAGTGTCATTTAGGTCATGCGCGTAGACGGGCATCACGCAGGCACGCTAATTCAAATATATTGTTTTTGAGCAGAAATAAGAAACAAGAGGGCCATGATGGCCCTGAATCGCTCACCTGAATCCAAGATGTCTCAAAGCTTATGGCAATGAAAGATTCACTGCTTTAAGGAGATGGGGACCAAGGACTTTTATCTTTGGAGGCTATTTTTCATTGTAGTGGAATTTGAAGGTTTTTCTATTTTTAGCTCTGGTGTCCATTTTGTTTCACAGATAAGGCAATTTTGAAAGAGGGTCACTCAAGGAACATTCCTGGGAAATGATTTTCAAATCGGGCCATTTGCCTAGGAGGAAATGTCATTTAAAGCTTTTTCTTCTATTTTTAACTCTGGCGGCAATTTTGTTCAACGGAGTGGAACGATTTAGGCAATTTTGAAAGGGGGTCACTCAAGGAACATTCCTGTGAAATAATTTTTCAAATAGGGCAATTTGCCTAGGAGGAGATGACATTTAAAGGTTTTTCTATTTTTAGCTCTGGTGGCCATTTTGTTTAACTAAGCGGAACCATTTAGGCAATTTTGAAAGAGGGTCACCCAAGGAACATTCCTGTGAAATTCTTTTCAAATCGGGCCATTTGCCTAGGAGCAGATGTCATTTAAAGTTTATTCTCTTTTAAGCTCTGGCGGCCATTTTATTTAACGGAGCGTAACGATTTAGGCAATTTTGAAAGAGGGTCACTCTAGAACATTCCTGTGATATTATTATCAAATTGGGCCATTTGCCTAGGAGGAGATGTCATTGAAAGGTGTTTCTATTTTTAGCTCTGGCGGTCATTTTGTTTAACGGAGCAGAACGATTTAGGCAAATTTGAAAGAGGGTCACTCTAGGAACATTCCTGTGAAATTCTTTTCAAACCGGGCCATTTGCCTAGGAGGAGATGTCATTTAAAGGTTTATTTTTTTAGCTCTGGCGGCCATTTTGTTTAACGGAGCGGAACGATTTAGGCAGTTTTGAAAGAGGGTCACTCAAGGAACATCCCTGTGAAATTATTTTGAAATTGGGCCATTTGCCTAGGAGGAGAAGACATTTAAAGGTTTTTTTTCTATTTTTTAGCTCTGGCGGCCTTTTGTTTAACGGAGCTGAATAATTTAGGCAATTTTGAAAGAGTGTCATTCAAAGAACATTCCTGTGAAATTATCTCAAAATCCATTCACTGGTTTGAAGAAGTTTACGCACGGACGGACGCACGCACGACGGACAACCGACAAAAAGTGATCCCAAAAGCTCAACTCGTCACTACGTGACAGGTGAGCTAAAAATATATACATGCCCCTGTAAGCCCTAGTTTGACGATATAAAAGTGTGGTTAAAGGGGTCAAAATTGTATGTGGGTGTTGTCGTGTTGAATGCGCCGAAGACCCCGCGTTTCTCTCTCTATATATAAAGTGAGGTTTAGGGAGTGTTCATTATATAGACTTTTTAACCTGATGTAAATGACAATTAATAAATAAATAAGATAAAATTACAATAAATAAATACATAAATGAGCCACTTATGTGTGTGAGTGAATGAATGAAAATGGTTTATTTCTGGTCTTGACATTTAAAATAAGTGCAGATATTGAATGTTTTCATTGCTCTTAAAGGAACTCATTCTTGATTTGTATTTGCCTTCACTGCAGCTGGTGTTGTGCCGTGTGGCGGCCGTAAAACGTCTCCCCGTACATCAACCATAGTGCAGTTTATATTTTACTTTTGGTCCTTTGAGATCAGCGTGAATATTCTGAGAAATCAGAAATAAATTATTGGTTTAGACTCATATTCTAGACAGGTTTTTAATTATTTGGTCCCCATGTTGATTTATATCAGTCTTTGAATCGACTGCCTATTCGAAATTCGCAAAATTGCAGTATGTTTCCTCTGGCTTTCTTTGCCGGATCATTGCAGGGTCACTGATGAGGCTTTATTAGCCGAAACTACGTAGTATGACCCATCTTTCTTATGAATGTTTTCATTGCTCTTAAAGGAACTCATTCTTGATTTGTAATTGAGATGTTATTTTAAACAACTAGCCTTACAGCTTTAAGGTGCACATGTGTGTCATAAAACTGTTGATCAATAAACATCCTGCAATTGGGCAGTCAACCTCCTAAACACATACTGTCAATTTCAATCATTATAAAGTCCTTTTTTACCATTTGCCCCAGGCAGATTCCACAAATGTCCTGTTATTGAATAAATGACTTGTCCATATACTATTATTTTCTCTGTTTCCTTTTAATCTCTAAGATGATAAGTTAGGAAGCCTTCATGCGGACTAAACAAAATTAGTGTATACCGCCACAGAGGTAAGGGCGAGGATTATGGCCATGTAATATCTATTTAAGCCCCCCCCCCCAGTGGAATTCTTTCCGCGGACCGTTCCATGGCGGTTCTTCTGTGGCGGTTTATTTATGTTGTTGTTTGTTACTTACTGTGTGTATCACTTGTGTCTTTTTATTTTGGATGGCCATTTGGCCATTTTGTGGGAAACTAACTGTCCTTATGGCCTTCCTTTGTTTAGGTTTCCATTATGGTCTGGTCGCTTCATGTTTCTGTTTTTCCCTTTTGTGTCTTTGATGGGTGGAGTAAGTTAATTGTATCGATTCCTGATCTTTGTTTTATTTCTACTTTCTATATGTTTTTTTCGGAAATAATCAAAAACTTTATGGTTCAACTGAAAAAAAAAAAAATATAATCTGAAACAACCCAAAATTTGAAGGAAAAAAGTAGAAAGGGCGAGAAGTGCGAAATATGTACGCCGTATTGAATGGTTTGTTTTTTAACGGCCGAGGAGTCTGTGAATATGCAGTAACTGCGTTATCGACACGCAGGTTTGATTGGCTGATCAACAATCGCTATTTATGCGCGGTATCGCGTTTTTCCATAAAGAAATTGATTGGCGAAAATGTAATTCGCAACTGTAATGCGTTACCTGCGATTGCGTATCTCACGCGATACAAACGCGAGACAAGTACGGGTGATCTGACAACTTTCTCGCAAGCGTGTCTGGTGTTTGTCTCTAAATGTGTGTATCACTTACATTTTTGATTTGGATAGCCAATTGGCCGTTTTGGGGAAAGTATCTATCTTTTTGGCTTCCCGCTAATGATGTTTCCATTAGGGTCTAGTTATTGCTTGTGCTTTATCTTTTCCTTTGCTTTCTCTGATGCAAGGTGTGGGTTAACTGTATCCTCGGCATTGGCTTCTCTTTTATTTTTCAAGCGTTAAAGACATGTGAACTCTTACCTATCACGACTACGCATCCGTGTGCCATACTTCATTTTTATTATCTCCAAAAAGCTTATTTTTTATGAAATTGTGTCGTGTTTGCCTCACTTTTATTCCAGTCATAGGTTTTGGATGCCCGTTAGAACCGCCTCCTGTAATCTTTAGACATAGTCCTAAAATATTATAGAAATAGATGTCAAGAGAAAGCCTTATCAAACATTACAGCCTACCACTGACACCACTAAACCCATATACCTTATATACCCTGCAGAGTGGTGGCCCTGATCAGTAACGTGTTGAGATCATATGAACTTTACTACCGCTTGGAAAGCACACCACTAAGATGAGTTCAAAAGGAAGATGAGTTGAAAAGGACAGCTTTATTATATTATACAGAATAACTTCTTAGCTGTTTCATTATCACCCGATGTTTTCGCACACTTCGTAATGTATGATACAAACATTTAGTGCTTTCAAGTTGATGGCGATACCGTAGATGCATATCATAATGGCAAACTTTTCAGTAAAGCTCGAAAATGATGTTTTCTGATGTCGACATTGGATGGTATTGAAACATGACTGCTAAAAATTAATCAAATGATAAGCACCGAATATCGTGTTTTGAAAGCATAAAATTAACGCAAAGTATCCGTTTTTACATTACATTTAGCTTATTTGATGATTAGCATCTAATAGCCTGTGTAGAAGTTATCCTGACAGATTTTAAGTTAAGCTTTACAGCCCTGTGAACCGAATGAATCATATGCAAACAGTGTAGTTCCAAATGAGATGATTTTTACTGAACCATCTCATTTGGATACACGTTGTTTGCCATTGTGTTCATGATTTTGAGTAAATTCCTTATTGGTAACACTGGACATATTCTTATTCCATCTTCGAATTTCCGTTTCCGAAACTCAAGGATGGAAGGGCTAATTACCGAAGCCTTTATGTATTGGTTTTCAAAGGTAATCACCTTATATCAGTTCCTGTTTATAGTTAGTTTTGAAACACTCGTTAAGATCTATAGCAGGTCTTTCGAATCTGTTTTAAACTGCTTTATGATGTTCAATGCTGCAATAAGATATAACTAAAGAGTCTCGGTATTATGCCATTATGTATAATTATTGCAAACACATACTCATCACAATTTACTTTTTAGTTTAACGGCCCAGTCAACACTAGGTTATTGCAATCCACTCATTTTACTTACTTACACATCAGACCGGAGCAGGTTATATGCCCGTTTGAAAAACTGTTGTATTGTTTTACGCCCCCTCGGCGTCCGTCCCTCTGTCCGACCGTCTGTTTTGTTGTTGTTGTTGTTGTTTCTGCTCCTTTATTTTACAGCCAATCAAGCTGAAACTTGTTAGTCCATGATGTGGATCAGCCCATATTGTTTCGAGCGTATGGTCCACCAAATATTGATAGCGTTATGCCTTCATGAAAATATCGTTAAACATTTCGATTCCAGAAGAATTCTCCTACATTTTGCATCCGATCAAACTGAATCTTGACATATAGTTACACTATGATGTGGTGCAGCGCATATAGTTTCGAGGTAATGGTCTTCTTAATATTAATAGAGTAATGCGCCTTTTAAATTAAATGCAAATAATTCCACCTATTAACTACATCAGATCAAGTTAAATTTATAGACAGACCATGATGTGGAGAAGCGCATATTGTTTCAAGATTCCATCCCACCGAATATTAATAGATTTATGCACCTTTGAACATTTCTGTAAACGTTTCGTTTCCGGCTACGATACGCTTTCAAAAATTGTTTTATTTTTCCTTAGTCCACACATAGGTTACGTTTGACCACGCCGAGACTTTACATATGGTGACACCATGATGTTTAGCAGTGCATATCTATTCAAGGGCTCAATCCACCAAATATCAACAGAGTTATGCCCATTTGAATTTTGTTTGTAATTTCAGGCTATCCCATCCTAAAGTTACACCCCATCCAGCTTAACCATTATCTAAAGTTAGACCATGATGTGGAGCAGTGCATATTGTTTCACGTATACAGTTCACCAAATATTAACTGAGTTATGCTGCATTGAAAATTTCTGTATACTTTTCGTTTCTGGCCGACTCATACAATTTACAGCTGATCAAGCTGAATCTGGATTTCTTGATTAATAGTCACACATATTGTTTTGTGGTTACACTCCACCAAATATTAGCAGCAATGGCCCTCTGAAAATTTTGGTTGCTAACTCCTTCTATGGGTTTCGTTAGATCAAACTGAAACACTGTACAAAGCCTCACACTATAATATGGAGCAGATGATACCTCTTCGAGGCTACATTCCACAAACTATTTGTAGAGTTATGCCCCTTCATTTCCAGCTAATTCCTCCAATAGTTCACAACCTGCAAAGCTGAAAAAATATTCTTGGACCATGCTATGAAGCAGGACATTTTGTTTAGAGGTTATAGTCCACCAGTTATTGACAGAATGGTGTCCATCCGTCTGTTCAAACTCTGCTTTTTGGCTAACCCATTCTAATATTTGTCAATATACACCCTTTTACTTGCCATGGAAGTAAGATGCTCCGCTTGCGAGTACTTCTTTATTATTGTTATAAGTAAGCTTTGCATGCATGTACTGCTACTAAATGTTATATTTTGGACAGCCGTCCTACGAGTATGCTCGTAGGAACCACGGTTCTTATGTGTGTCCAAAGTCTACACCTAATATTAAAAAGCAACAACAAAAACACAATGATAATATACGCCATTTTATCATATGACGTCGCATCTGAGAGTGTAACAACGCCATGTAATAAATTCGATAATCCACTAGTGGATTAAATATGCAAATAAGTTAAATACGCCTCGTAACGTTACACGTACGGCGTCCTTCACGACGTCGCGTTTACTATCGGCGGAATATTGACGATTTTGAAGACAGAATCGTGAATACAATGCGTTTAAATGCCATATGATAAACAGAATCATACATTCGTGCTATTATTAATATTGAATTAATTACTCGTTGATAAAAAGGGATAAGCCTCGCAGTTTGTCCCTTTTCCTCAACTCGTTTAATAAATAATACATGAACACTCATGTAAGATCCTCTTTGTAAAGTAGTTCTGAGGTTTATTTTATCTGTTTTCGTGGTGACACATTGATAAGCTAGCAGACCAATAGGCGAACCGGGCAGCCAACTAAACTGTGTAAACAGCGTCGGCGGTTTAATTCCTGTTAAACAGAAGTGAAGTCAATGATCAGGAATCGATATATGGACAATACCAGGTGAGTGTCTTTTGATATCAAGTTTATCAGGCAAGGCTTCGAGAACGCTTGTAGAATCGCGAGGCTGCCGAGCGATTCTACATGCGTTCTCGAAGCCAAGCCTGATAAACTTGATATCAAATGACACGAATCTGGTATTCTATTTATCAGTCTATTCCCTTGTACACTCTTAAATTAGCAATTTACGATCAGTTATCGATGGTCCTCAGTGCGCCCCAACATTCTGGCGGTCAATATATTCAGTATCAGCTGGCATCAATTTTTTCTGTCGTTTTTTAAGTATTGCTTCCATTTTTTTTCCAGAAATAGAAACAGTTATGCCATTTTTCAGTAGTCCGCCTCATTCAAAAAAGGGCAACGTCACGTTGACGTGATAAAGCTCACTTGTCCTGAGATAGCATATCTTTAACAGGTCAATGTGCTACAATGCAATTAATATAGGGGGTAACTGATACAATTACTCCCACACCTCTCACCAGACACCAAATGGATGCAAACATGAACATGAAATACCTAAATCGTAATGAAAACATCACAAGCGGAAAGCCAAAATGGCAGTTAATTTCCCACAAAAAGGACAAACGACTATCCGAAATTAAAAAAAAAATAAACCCCAGTAAATAAACTAGTAAGAAAAGATCACTCAGAAGAGGACACAATCAAATAACGCAACCATCGCAAGTCACATAAAGAAAGAAAACGACCTGGAGGCAAACACAAAAAACATCAGACGAAACATGAACCAACGGCAAAAAGACAATTAACAAATAAGACGCTGCCAAAGAACGACCTACTTGGGACGGTGAGTGGTAAAACTATTGGAGGTGGGGCTACAAAACAGAAGTGAAGACAATGGTCAGGAATCGATACAATTAACACCGCTCCAATTAGAGACACCAAAGGAAAAGAAACGCAAACATGAAATAACTAGACTCTAATGGGAGCATCAATAGCGGAAAGCCAACAGGACAGTTATTTTCCCACAAAATGGCCAATTGGCTATCCAAAACAAAAACAAAGTGATACACACACCCAAGACAACCCATAAACTACTGCGAAGGAAGAACCGCCTTGGAAGGGTCGGTGAAACGAATTTCACTTGGGGGTGGGGATGCTTAAATCGACTTCAACACTGGAGTTTATGAAATTTAAACCCTCATTCGACGCTGTTCAATTTTTGAATGTTTTCGCTTTAACACTTCTATGAGTCCAGCTTCTTTAGGTCAGTAAAAGGCAACAGAGTTGCCACCTGTTTGGGAAAAAGCTGATAACTCTTATTGTTTGCTGAAATATTCTGATCTGTCATTCATTTACTGATTAAAGGGCTAGACTACGACCGACTACGACCACAATTACGTCCTGAAGTACCTTTACTGCTTTAATTTAACACGATGCATAAGATTTTTTTATCATATGACGTCGCGTCTGAGAGTGCAATAACGCCATGTAATATGTTCGATAATCCACTAATGGATTAAATATGCAAATAAGCTAGATACGTCCCGTAACGTTACATGTACGGCGTCCTTAACCACGTCGCGTTTACTAACGGCGGAATATTGACATTTTTGTAAACAATCGTGAATAAAATGCGTTTTAAATGTCATATGATAAATAGAATCTTGCGTTCGTGCTCATGTATTATTGAATTTATTAAACGAGTTGAGGAAACTGGATAAAATGCGAGGCTATATTGTTATTGAATTTATTACACTCGTTGAGGAAAAGGGATAAAATGTTGGGCCTCGCATTTTATCCCTTTTCCTCAACTCGTTTAATAAATTCAATAATACATGAACACTCATGTAAGATCCTCAATGTAATCGATGCACTGGTATTTGATTCGATTCAAGCAAAGGGGGTTGTTGGGTGAAGTAAAGATGTCGTATCTTGAGTCACTCGGGCGTCCAACTGATATTGGATTAAGCAAGGCAAGACTGGATGTTCTTGCAGCAGGTAAATGTAGAGGGGGATTTTATTGTTTCTTCAGTTTCTACACTTCCATTCATTTCCTCTTTCTCGACACCCGCCCATCGGGCTTGAAGAAATAGATGGGCTGCATGATGCTTCCTCGCAGAGCTGAAACCGACGCGCATGCGAGTACTGCATTATGAAAACATGCCTATATAAATGCATTGTGATCTTTATAATTTTTGGATGAAAATTTGTGATAGTTTCTTACTTCTGCTGAAAATATAGATTGTGGGTAGTCGTTAGAATCGCCTAGATGGCGATTCTAAGGATTACCCACAATCTATATCTTAGAGCAGAAAGAAGAAAAATACGGTTAACCCCTGTAAACCCCAGTTTTACTATACAAAAGTGTGGTTCAAGGGGGTCAAAATTATATAGGCGTGTTTTCGTGATGTATCTTGCCTCATTCGGGCGTCCAACTGATATTGGATTAAGCAGGGCAAGACCGGCTGTTTTGCAGCAGGTTAAGGTAGAGGGGGGGGGGGGGGTGTTATTATTTCTTCAATTTCTATACTTCCATTCATTTCATCTTTCTCCCCTGTCCCTCACTTTCGCCCCATCTACTATATCTTTCTCTATTTCCCCTACTCTGGGAGACGATACAAATTGACCCACAGGGGTTGGCGTGTCGCAAAAACCCACATTGCTTCATTTAAAGATGCATAATGCACTAAACAGTAGGGCATGTTTATATAAAGCTATTAAAAGCAAACCGGTAGGAAAATTTGCCTGTTCGAATAAGTATTTTACTTTTATATCACGAAAACCCACTTTAAATTTTGACCCCCATAAACCCCATATTTATCAGGTAAAATAGATGTGAAGGCAATGATCCGGAACTGATACAATTGACCCACATCTCCCATCAGAGACATCAAAGGGAAAGAAACACAAGCATGAAATAACTAGACCCTAATGGAAACATCAAAAGCGGAAAGCCACGACAAACCATTACAAAAATTAACCTCGACAGACGAACCGCATTGTAACGGTTAGTGAAAGAATTTCACTGATTTTACGCAACCTAGTTTTTACAGGGACTTACACTGGTGAACATTATTTTTCTTATTTCCGCTCAAAACAGAGATTGTTGGTAATCGTTATAACCGCCTCGCCGATGCGGTTCTAACGAGTTCAAACAATCCACGTTTTGACCTGAAAGGAGCAGTCTCTATAAGGCTGTTTTCATGGCCACAACCGATTTCCTTTAAACTTTGTAGCTTCAAATTGGTACATATTGACTGTCAAATGGTGAATTTTTAGACTCTTTGGTCTACTGGTTTTTGCTGTATACACTATTAAAGTGGGTGGGGTAATGTCACCCCATCAAGGGTATACCAACAAAAATGCTATTATTTTTGTTCAAAGTGCATGACTGGAGGCGATGTTTGCCATATGCTTACTACCCTTTTAGGCCTAACAGCCGGTGATAACAGTCTTATAAATATCAAACAAGAGAAGAGTTTACACGCGCTTGTAAGTTGTACCCAAATATCAGTAATTTTTATTCCCCAACTTTACGAAAAACCACAACACCTTTACAGTTTTCAACTTATTTCAAAGATCTTTCATAAATATAATGTTGATGTAATAGTCATTCTAGGTATATGTCAGAATTATTGTTAGTTCATAAAACTTAAAGAGTTACCTGCCCCTGAAATTGGATTTTACCCATTTTTTTAAATCGGATTGCATTTATCCGTTTGTAGTACTCACAACTTCATTTGAAAGTGAATAAACCGACTCCATGCAAATATTATTAAATAGATGTGGACAAGGAAGTCATTTGATTTAATAGTGCATGCTAGTATTTCCTTTTTCTTTTTCTTTTTTTGGTTATTTCTGAACTCTTAATTTCCAGGTGCAAATGGAACATTTGTCATCTGTCAAACATTTTTGACCACCAAAGTAGGCTTTGCTCATGTTGTGGAACCTCATTTTAGACTGATACTGTGCTTAAATATAAGCCTGTATGGTCTCACGACATGTTTAAGAATTTGTTAATTTACTGATCTTCCTCTGAATCGCTAGATGTACTCCATGTGTCAACAGGAGCATCATAACAAAATATGTTCCCGGCTTGGTTTTGCTTCATGTTCTGTTTTGTTCCGATAATATCCCAAATACCAGAGAACAGAAGCCACATGTGCGCAACATCCAACGGTACGAGCTTCACTTCTGCACCCACAATACCATCCAGTGAATGGGTTCAGTCCTTGTGTATATTCAGCCCACATGTTATATGTTGTTTTAGACGTGTGGCGAGAACGTATCTGTGCTTTGAGAACACCATCTTCTTCTTTGTGTGCCATCATCTCATATGATCCATTGTCGTCAAAATGTTCATCTGTGTAGGATATGGCTTGTTTCAGCTGGTAAATACCCAGTTTCAAATCCCTGAGTTCACCCTCAGTCATATCTGGGAAATTCTCAAGTTTCTCATCATCGATCTTTTTCCAAATAACCCGTTTTTTATCCCAGCCATTTTTTGTCGCGCCTGCTATTAGCATGGCGCGATATAGGCGCCCGGTTTTCCGTCCGTTCGTTCGTCTGTTCGTTCGTCCGTTCGTCAAGGCATCATCATTTGCGACAACCCTAGAGTTCATCCTAATGGTCAAGTTTATTTCTAAAGAACTATAAGAGCTTCATTAATGATACTTGGTACAAACTTGTATCTGGGGATGACAACTTACATGCAAGCATCCGTATTTGACCTTGACCTACATTTCATGGTTCACTGACTTTGTAAAATATTGCGACCAGCCTAGCGTTCACCCTAATGGTCAAGTTTATTTCTCAAAAACTATAAGAGCTTCATTAATGATATGTGGTACAAACTTGTATCTGTGGATTGCTACTTGAATGCAAGCATCCATATTTGACCTTGACCTACATTTCATGGTTCACTGACTTTGTAAAATATTGCGACCACTCTAGCGTTCACCCTAATGGTCAAGTTTATTTCTCAAGAACTAAAGGAGCTTTATTAATGATACTTGGTACAAACTTGTATCTGGGGATGGTAACTTAAAAGCAAGCATCCATATCTAACCTTGACCTATATTTCATGGTTCACTGACTTTGTAAAATATTGCGACCACCCTAGCATTCACCCTTATGGTCAAGTTTATTTCTTAAGATTTATAAGAGCTTAGTGATATTTGGTGCAAACTTGAATCTGGGGATGGCAACTTAAATGCAAGCATCCATATTTGACCTTGACCTAAATTTCATGGTTCACTGACTTTGTAAAATATTGTGAACACCCTAGCGTTCACCCTAATGGTTAAGTTCATTTCTCAAGAATTATTAGAGCTTCATTAATGATACTTTGTACAAGTTTGCATTTGAGAATGGTATCTTTTGAGCAAGCATCTATGTTTGACCTTGACCTTTATATCATGGTTCGATGACTTTGCGCCCCCACAGGCGCGACATAGCCTTCGGCGGAATTCTTGTTACAACCTTATCCTGCAGCTTATTTGGAGTTTTTGCTAGGGCCATCATTCTTCTAGCAATAACTTTGCCTGAATCTTTGCTTGTGACCAAAGATGGTCTAAATGCATTGCACAATGAGCAAACAATCCTTACATAGTCGCCAACATATGGTATTTGACTATTGGGCATTGGGTTGCTAAGGGCTTTCCACTTTTTAATTCTCCCATTAGCTGATTCGACAACCCATCTCACCTTTGTAACTAGCCTTGACTCATTTGCCTCTTCAGTCGTATGTTGCTTCTGAGATTGGTTTAGGAAGTGAGGCATATGAGAATTGATTTCAAAATCCTTTAGTATATCTATAGCATCCCTGAAGCCACGGTCTACAACGAGAACATCATCTTCTTCAAACCAGTCAGTAATATTTTCTGCATTAGTCTTTAACATGTGTTCGGTAATCTTAGCATCTGTGTTTTTCCCATCTGCAAGATATGGTCTCATCACAGTCAAAATGTAACCATCAGTGGCCAGAAACATCATAGGTTTCAGCAAAGGCTGTCCTTTATGTACGGAATAAGATCTTCTCTGAAATGAGTAGTTTCCACTCTTCTCCATATATATGTATGTTCCATCAGCCACTGCAATTGCAACATCAGAATTTGAATCCCCAAATAGGACATTTGCAAAAGATGATGTATGATTCAGGGATGTTAGAGAAATACTAAAGGGTTATGAAATCAATTCTCATATGCTTCACTTCCAAACCAAATCTCAGAAGCAATATATGACTGAAGAGGCGAATGATTCAAGGCTAGGTACAAAGTGAGATAGGTTGTCGAATCAGCTAATGGGAGAATTACAAAGTGAAAGACCTTAGCAACAAAATATCCAATAGTAAAATACCATATGTTGGCGACTATGTAAGAATTGTTTGCTCGTTTTGCAATGTGTTTAGACCACAAGGACTGAACCCAATCACTGGATGGTACTTTTGGTGAAGAAGTGGTGCTCGTACCGTGGGCTGTTGTGCTCATGTGCTTGCTAGCATGCACTATTGTAAAATCCAATTTCAGGGGCAGGTAACTCTTTAAATTTTATGAACTAACAATAATTCTGACATATACCTAGAATGACTATTACATCAACATTATATTTATGAAAGATCTTTGAAATACGTTGAAAACTGTAAAGGTGTTGTGGTTTTTCGTAAAGTTGGGGAACAAAAATTACTAATATTTGGATACAACTTACAAGCGCGTATAAACTCTTCTCTTATTTGATATTTATAAGACTGTTATCACCGGCTGTTATGCCTAAAAGGGTAGTAAGCATATGGCAAACATCGCCTCCAGTCATGCACTTTGAACAAAAATAATAGCATTTTTGTTGGTATACCCTTAATGGGGTGACATTACCCCACCCACTTTAATAGTGTATATAGCAAAAACCAGTAGACCAAAGAGTCTAAAAATTCACCATTAGACAGCCAATATGTACCAATTTGAAGCTACAAAGTTTAAAGGAAATCGGTTGTGGCCATGAAAATAGCCTTATAGAGACTGCTCCAAAGGAAAAATATATAAAAAAACATTATCTGGAAATTTTCGTTTTTTCTGGTAGAATTTTTCAATATATTTGAATAGGTGTGTTGCCGTAATGAATAATAGATTGGGCCGCATGCTGCTTCCACGCAGATCTGAGTGTGTATGAAATGGAACAATCAGCCCTCTCTTCCCCACATGGGGATCAGACCATTAGAAAACACTAAATAAAATCTCACAACAAATTCTCAGACATACAACAAAAATAAAAGCAAAAGACCATCACCAAAACTACCGCCTTACCACGGTCAGCAGCATATGTCACTACGGGGCTTTTACCGACCGACTCTTCGCTCTAGGTTAGGGTGTTTTTTCCCCAACAATACACATTAAATATTCGGTTTGCATAATGATTTCCTAACTCAATAAATGCATAAAAAGCCTTTTTGTTTCATTAGGCGTCAGGGCTTGAGGTGACATTTCATTTCAATGTCGGGTAAAAATCCCACAAATTTGAAAATGATTTAAATAGTGTTGACTGGGACGTTAAACCTGAACTCAAACACACAAAACCGTAATGAATAATAGAATGTTTACGTAGGTGCCGTTGAAAATGATATATACATGTAACAAAATACAGGTCTTTATTTTGGTGCCGTTGTTTTATAATTGTGGCTCAGAATTTTACATTTTAATCCTAAAATTAGCGCTTAGTTCTGCTGCAAACACAGATAACGGGTGCTTCTTTGTTTTTGTTTTGATCGTTAGTATAATTATTGTTGTAACTGTTTGAAACGGAACTGTAGTTTTTTTAGTTTTTTGTTTGTTTTGAAGGTTAACGTCCCCGTCAACAATGTACATGTCCTTTTGGAGACGTTGCTTCCATTTCTTAGGGACTTTTACCCGACATTGAGATAAAAAGACATCTCAAGCCATGTCGCCCAATGAAACCAATAGGGTTTATAAGCATGGACGGTCCATCTTGCACTACTTTGCCTTGGCAGGCTTAGAGAGACCTAATTCAAGGTAATGTTGGTTGGTGCCTGATGCTCTGTCTCTGGTCGGGCCCATCGGAGTCTAACTGTTGGTTTTCTTTTGCTCCAGCATTTAAGTGGTTTCTTGCTGTCGAGTCCTCACCGTTGTCTCACCTCTGTGGTTCTTTGATTTTTGTGTTCACGGAGATGTTGCACTGATGAGTTAGGAGGCTTTCATGCGGACTGAACAAATTATTTCTCTAAATCGCGACGGAAGTAAGGGCGAGGATTGTGGCCACGTAAAATCGATTTAAGCCCCCCAGTGGAAGTCTTCCACTGACCGTTCCAAGGCGGATCTTCTGTGGCGATTTATTTATGTTGTTGTTTGTTACTTACTGTGTGTATCACTTTTGTCTTTTTATTTTGGATGGCCATATGGCCATTTTGTGGGAAAGTAACTGTCCTTATGGCCTTCCTTTGTTTAGGTTTCCATTATGGTCTTGTCGCTTAATGTTTGTATTTCTTTCCCTTTGGTGCCTTTTATGGGTGGAGTAAGTTAATTGTATCAATTCCTGATCTTTGTTTTACTTCTACTTTAACCGTTTAGCTTTTTTTAAATTCTCTAAGCGGTTTACCAGTAATCGTGTGCCATCGGTTTCAGCTCACGCAGCCCATCTATTTCTTCAAGCCCCGATTTGCGGGGCGGTAAGTGTAGTCCATAATATTGACTGGTATATACGCGGCATCTTTATACAAAATGTGTCAAAAAGAAAGACGTACTTGTGCTTTCGTTCTAATCCCAAACTGAATTTACTTGTCTCATATTGTAATGATGTAACTTCTATAATAACGATTTTTAAACCAAAAGAAATATCGACTCATAGACCGACCTTTTTTTAGTATGTAACTATAGTAAGTACAGTGAAATTCCGCTTGAAGACCGCATTTGAACAGTCCCAAAGGTGGTCTTAATATAGGAATTTTACTGTTTGTGTAGGTTTCTGCAGACTCTAGTGCGCTGTATACGCAAAACATTTGTGGACCTTTGACATAGGACCCAAGGTCAGCACTCGATTATGACTTGTTATTAGCAGTTTCCATAGATAATATGCTTCTGGACACCTCTAATAAGTACGGTAACAATGCAGTCTGGAGTCGAATACTTTGACCCGACAAATCAAACGCGATAACGAGTCTTTATTGCCGATGTAATATATTGTGAAACTAAATTTTCATCCCAGACAGCTTAATAGCCCTATATAAGCAGATATCATTAACGAATCTATATTCATAATCAAGGAGATGACTGTATACAATCCAATTTGGTATCAGTGTAACTAAAATATAACATAACGAAGCTTGAAGCGATTCAGACAGCATATCGAGACAGGCACTGAAGGCTACGTTTGGCATTACGGCAAACACCCTTGTGATATATTATAAGCTAGGCTTATGGAGATATTGTTCTCATTTCATCTCGGAAACATTGATTGTGGTTACGCGATTAAGCAGCATGATTCGGTAGCTTTTATGGGTAGCCACAACCAATATTGTCGAAAAGAAGTAAGAAATTTTATACACACACTTGCGAACTCCAAGTTGTCCATTATAAGGTGCATTTAATATGGCGTGTGCGCTTTCTTCTTCTTTTTTTTCTGAGTAATGTTTTTTTTTTTTTTTTCGTTGACATGATGAATACACCCTGTGTTCTATGTTTTAATCTTTTCGAACCTTCGCAAAAGGATTTGTATTATTTTCTGTGATGTCAGACTGTTGTTGTTGATCCTGGTTCTTTGATTCATGTTAGATTCGTCAGGCTTTTTTGTTTTGTTTACCAACATGGATCACGGTATTATACACTAAATTTGAACTAAGGGCAAGGCGGTTACCATTAGCAAATGCGTAACCTGAGGAAAGTACCTTGATTTGGCACTGCCCTTAGCTTTGTGTAGTTTACACTTTCACAAATTTTGATCAGTTTGATTCGGACTAATTTTGGAATTACAGGCATATATGGGTTAACCAATTCCTTATTGAAATTCACTTAACAGTAGTCCCGGCTCCTTTCTTTTCAATGCTTTCTGTCCTACCACTAAGTACAAACATCACAAAAACATGTCTATATATGTCTTTATGATTTTGACCCTCCTTGAACCCCACTCTTATATAGTAAAACTGGGGTTTACAGGGGTATACCTTTTCTTATTTCTAATCTTAAATATAGATTGATGGTACATGTTAGAACCGCCTCGAATCAATATTTCATTACGCAAACACGCCTATTCAAATACATTGCCACCTTTATCGCCGAAAATATGAAAATTTTATGATGCAGAATTGTGATATTTTTCTTATTTCTGCTCAAAATATAGATTGTGGGCACTCGTTAGAACCGCCTCATCGAGGCGGTTCTATCGAGTCACTCGTTAGAACCGCCTCATCGAGGCCGCCTCATCAAGGCGGTTCTAACGAGTACCCACAATCTATATTTTAGAGCCGAAATAAGAAAAATAAGGTATACCCCGGAAACCCCAGTTTTACTGTATAAAAGTGGGGTTCAAGGAGGTCAAAATTATATAGGCGTGTTTTCGTGATGTTGAGCAGAAGTAAGAAAAATAACACAATTTTTCATCGTAAACTTTTCCTGTTTTTTTTTTTTTTTTTTTTTTTTGTTTTTGGCGGTAAAATTTATAATGTATTTATATAGGTGCGTTTTCGTAAAGGAATGGTTTACCCTTATTGGTCAGTGGTATTAGAAGGGCATTAGTAAAGGAATAGTTGTGGTGTTATTACCTTTGACCGATTGATAAACAATCGACCAAAATACTTATCGTCTCGCTTCCGTCAAAGAAATAACCTGCATCGTTATATATTGAATGTATTACTTTACACTTGCAAATGGAATCTATTATTTTTCTTGGGTTATATGATTGCTTTTGATCTACAGAAAATTAACAATCAACGGTATATAGATAAGATATTTTTGGGACTTTCATATACTTTACTGATTCACCAGCACTGTGAATCAACGCAACAAGTCGTTTTATTTTTATGATGTATTTTTCGCCTGAACAACAGCGACATGTCTGTATCAAAACGACTACCAGAGGTTACACCCGGGTTGAGTAAAAGCCCAGACAATATTTTTTTTTCCATTTTCAAAATAGAAGTGAAGGCAATGATCAGGAATCAATACAATTAATCCACAGCTCCCATCAGAGACACCAAGGGAAAGAAACACAAACATGAAACAACGAGACCCTAATGGAAACATCACTAGCGGAAAAGCACTAACAATGAGGAAAAACAGACAAGGTCAAACAAATGAATCACAACATCACGAAAACATGCCTATATAAATTTGACCCCCATGAACCCATCTCTAAAAATAGATTGTGGGTACTCGTTAGAACCGCCTCATCGAGGCGGTTCTAACGAGTACCTAAATCTATATTTCGAACAGAAATAAGAAAAATATCACAATTTTTCATCTTAAAATATTTGTGTTTTTTTGTTTCGCGGTAAAGCTTGCAATGTATTTGTATAGGCGTGTTTTCATAATGAACAGGGCAGGGACCAGCTGTCCCTTCCCCAAAAGAGGTGATCAAGGTGCACAAGGTACAACTAATGAAAATTAAATACATACTGATAATAATACGCAACCATGCGTACAAATCTGAAACCAGACAAAAACATCGGAGTCCTAGACGTTCACTGTGGATTTCGGAAAGTATATATACATTCTGAGAACATAGATTAAGAAATGTCTGAACTGTTAATATTTAGTGTCGACAGTAGCTATCACTAAGTTTGCAACAGTGACAAGACAAATACTATTAATTTTTTTCGTATTTTGTTCTTTCCCCTTGCAACATAGTGAAGACACAATCGGTGATTTCTAAATAGTTACGTTCGATTTCATGTACGGATGCGGAGACGCAGCCTATCATCGCACTGAACGTGGGTTCGATTCCAAGCCAATATAGAGGATCGTACATGAGTGTTCATGTATTATTTAATTTATTAAACGAGTTGAGGAAATGTGATAAAACGCGAGGCTTTGCCGAGCATTTTATCTCTTTTCCTCAACGAGTTTAATAAATTCAACAATACATGAACACTAATGCGAGATTCTATTTATCATATGGCATTTAAAACGCAATTTATTCACGATTTAAAAAAAGCATTATTCAGCCATTAGTAAACGCGAAGTCGTTAAGGACGTCGTACATGTAACGTTACGGGGCGTATCTAACTAATTTGCATATTTAATCCACTAGTGGATTATCGAATTTATCATATGGCGTTATTACACTCTCAGAGGCGATTTCATAGGATAAATAAATTTACATCATACTAATTTCAGTTCTAGGAGCCAGGAAAGACAACTTTATCTTGCATGGATTTCTTTTCTTTATGTGATGTTCTAGACAGTAATCCATCATGCCTTTTCAGTTTTAATATTGAACTAAGAACTTCCAATCAAAATCTGAATGCTTACAATACATCATCTTATTCTCTTGGGCTCGAATCATACAGTTCATTTCATTTTATCAGAACTTAGTGATCGTCATTGGTTTGAAAGGTCTCTAGGGCCGATGCCTGACGCAATATATTGTCTGCAATTTCGGGTTAAATAACAGATTCGTTACGTTCTATTATTGTCCTGCTTGACAGAGAGCGGCTGTATGCATTAGCATACACTCCAAGCGATTGGTCTGCAAAATGACGCGTTCATTTCTAATGTGATTAACGGACCATTAATGGTATCTTAGTCACTGGGCAGTTGTTTTATCTTGAAGCTCATGAACAACAAGTAAATCCGATTACGAAAACACGCCTATACAAATACATTGTAAAGTTTACCGCCGAAAAAAAGAAAATTTTAAGTTGAAAAATTGTGATATGTTTCTTATTTCTGATCAAAATATAGATTGTGGGTACTCGTTAGAACCGCCTCATCGAGGCGGTTGTTACAAATACCCACAATATATATTTTGGAACAGAAATAAGAAAAAAATAGATTGTGAGTGCTCGTTAGAACCGCCTGATCGAGGCAGCTCTAACAAGTTCCCACAATATATATTTTGGAGCAGAAATAAGAAAAATAAGGATTACCCCTGTAAACCTCGGTTTTACTATATAAAAGTGAGGTTCATAGGGTCAAAATTATATAGGCTTGTTGTCGTGATGCATACACAGGGTGAATCAAAAACGATTACAAGGTTGTCTTCGATATCTACACACATATGAATGTTACAATTGCGAAAACATGCCTATACAAACACATTGTAAATTCTAACGCCGAAACGAATTGCGATAGTTTTTCTTATTCCTGTTCAAAATATACATGTGGGTACATGTTAGAACCTCCTCATTTAGGCGGCTCTAAGACTTTAAGTAGTACCCACGAAATAAGAAAAATAAGGTCTACCCCTGTTAACCCCAGTGTCACTATACGTATACCAGTGTGGTTCAAGGTGGTCAGAATTATATAGGCGTGTTTTCGTGATGGAAACAAACATTCTAATTGCGACACTATAATTTATTATTTGAAGGACTTTCCAGGAGTACGAGTGCTATTAGTAAAAACGCGACGTCGTCAAGGATGTCATAGGTGTAAAGTTACGGGATGTATCTAACTAATTTGCATATTTAATCCACTGGTGAATTGCATCATTATGCATGGCATTATCACATTCTTAGACGCATCATGATAATATGCGATAAACTGTCGGAGACGCGAAGTAATCATGTAACGTCATTTTTCATTGACTGACATTTGGTTTTACGAAGCTGACCGCGCTTGATGTTTTGTGCACCTGAGACATATTTAACAAAGCGAATAAATTGAGACTTCAGTGTATTTTAAAGACTGCTTATTCCTGCAAGCAAAAGCTTTCCAGTGGTATTTCATTTTAGGAATACAGTAAATTCCTGTATTAAGACCACCTTTGGGACTGTTCAAAAGTGGTCTTTAAGACAACTTTTGAACAGTTCCGAAGGTGGTCCCTGCCAAGAGGACAAGGTTTGCAGGAAATACGAAGAAAGATAACTTCACCCTTCCAAATTACTTTTAAAAGCAGAATTAGTCTTAATTTTAGGTGGTCTTAATAGCCGAATTTTACTGTATAATATTATTGAGCTTAATTGACATGAATGGGAGATGTTGGGTAATTATGTCGATTGCCTGTTTTAAGGAAATACAGATTTCTAACACAGCGCGCCTATATAGACCGTGGAAAATAACTGTGTTTTATTCTGCAACAAATCACAGCTGGGAAGAGCGTGACGGGTGACGTCATTTAAAGCTGGTAATTTATGACGTCACTAGCCGATTTCCTTGGAGTTAGACGGTGTAACGTCATATTCTCGCATCGAAAACGTTAGAAAAGCATATAAATGCATGTGTTTCAGTCGATAATTTTAGCGGATTTCTTCTAACAATGGCGAAAAGTTGTGAGATTTTGAAGGAAACAACAGCATTATTGCCGATGTTCAGCCTGTTAGAATCGCAATAGATCAGCTCTAGTTTGTGATATGTTGAGTAATAAATCACAGTTTGTCGGTCAGTTGAAAGTAGACAAATCACGCGCGCTACGTGCTCGTGATTTGATCTACTTTACAGCCGACCTCCAAACTGTTATTATTACTCAACAAATCACAGTTAGAGCTGATCTATTTCATAAATAAAGTGCACAAAGATTTAAGCATGACGAGACGTTCTAGTGCCAACACACGCCTCTTTTACAATAATAGTTTGTCATTCATCATAAACACACTTAAATGAACGGGGCCATAACAAAATCCACATGACGGCCCGCTTGCTCTCAGATTAGCAAACACAATCACGCTCTCTTACCAAAATGATTGTTTTCGCTGTTCCCATAACCCTTGTGTGTGCACTTTTGTCTATCCAGAGGATTCCAGGACCTGGTAAGACTGGATGAAACTACATATTGATCTAAGTATTTGCTTATCTTATATGCCAGCTATACAGTTTGCTTTCCTCCTGTTCTGATATTTTTGTCAAACTGATCTACAAGTACTAAAGACCCCTCTGTAACGAAGTCTGCATTAACATGCTCCATTCGGCGTGCTACTTCGTTAATTAGACCATTTGTGACTAAGCGATTTGTCTACTTAATAGCTTTGAACAGGTTCATCTCAGTTTTATGATTGCTAGATTTGCTTTATTTGTTGTGAAATAGAAGTGACGGCATCAATACAATTACACCACAGCTCCCATCTGAGACACCAAACGGAAAGTAACATAAACTTGAAATAACTACCCCCTAAGAAAAAAACAATAGCGGAAAGCCAAAAGGACAGTCAGTTACTTTCCCAGAAAATGGTCTATTGGCTATCCAAAACAAAAAGGTATAAGCGATAAACACACTCGAAGACAAACCGTAACAAATATAAACCGCCACAGAAGAACCGCCTTGGAACCTGTACGATTTTTATTGTCATACCTTTAAATATGTATAAAATAGAAGTGGAGGCAATGATCAGGAATCGATACAATTAACCCACAGCTACCTACAGAGACACCAAAGGGGAAGAAACACAAACATGAAACAACAGATCCAAATGGGAACATCAACAGCGGAAAGCCAAAAGGACAGTTACTTTCCAATAAAATGGCCATTAGGCTATCCACAATAAAATAATATAAGCGACACAAACACCCAAAGACAAACCATAACAAAATTAAACCGCGACAGAAGAACCGCCTAAGACATAAACGTGAAGACGCTGCGCTAGGCTGGTTAAGATTTGGGACTACGTGTTTGCCAATGTAAGTAAACGTTTATTGGTTAATGTCTCTTTTCAGATGTTCATGTTCATAAATATTGTTTTCAGCTCCAAACATTGACGGTATGAGTCGAATTCCCGCAGTCGGTTTGAACGATATAGTATATATGTAAAGTCACTGTTTTTGACCATAGCATTTGTAGTACGACGACTAATGCTTACTGATGTTGACCCCATTGTATGTCTACATGAAATGGGGCTTTTCTACTCCGTGAACGCTACTCCCGTTTTAAAAAATTGAACAAAAGTAGTCTGATTACCGTTATTGTAAAAACGGCTGAAGTTAGGACAAGGGTTGTGGTCACCGAAATGTAAACTCATGGTTCCTAGGTTGTAGTTTGTGACTGTAAATGGTTGGAAGTTAAATATTATGGATTTGCCTGTAAGTTATTGTAATATTTGTGACTTGAATAGCCTGTTTGGCGTTTCAAGCTAGCCTGGAGTAGGTCTAGACAGAGCCATTGCACCAACCACCTCAGCTTTTGGGTATGAATCAGCTTCAGCATCCACATTTACATGGAGCTTTTCAGCAGCTCTTACGATGAATAAGGTTCATACATCTGGTATGATGCATATTATTTAGCAATATCCTAGCCTATACCCATAAATTCAAGGCCAAGTTAACAGACCTAGAAATTTTATGTTAACGGTTTTTGATAATACCTAACCTATGCCCAGGAAAAAAATATTTTTTTTCCAGGCGAGTTATAATGTTTGGTGACAGCTCTTGTTTTGTTGAGGGATCTGTCCTTTTAGATTTTTTGCTCGTGATATTTTGGTTTAAGGGCAAATGCTGTGAAATACTTCCAACACTAAAAAGTGTTTAAGGGTCTGTATATGTTCAGTTTCATATACTGACTCACCGCATTTGAAATAAAAACCATATGTCTTAAGTAATCTGATTTGGAAGAAAACCTCAGGTCCGCACCAGAGTTAGGATGTTTTGTAGATGACACGACCATGTACCTGGAAATTACTTCATTGTCCGAGTCCAACATCTTCCAAGGCGTTCTTCTGACCCTTGAGCAATGGGAAAAGTCCTGGGATATGAGTTTCAATCCCTCAAAATGTCAGATCCTACACATTACCCGGCTAAAACAACCTATCCCGTCCAAGTATTTTCTTCATGGCATTGTGTTGGAAAGTGTTTCGGCTGCCAAGTATCTCGGGGTCACCATTGTGGATGACCTCAGCTGGTGTACTCATATAAATAACATCTCAAAGAAAGGAAACCTAACACTGGAATTTCTAAAACGGAACATCAGAGTGCATAACTAGACAATAAAATCAGCAGCCTACAAGACACTCCTCAGACTACAGTTGGAACATGCCTCCACTGCTTGGTCAACACACACAGCTACTGACATTTACAAATTAGAATTTGTGCAGAGCTGCCAGATGGGCCACTCGTGACTACATATATACATCTAGTGCCACAGATATGCTCAACAACTTTCAGTGACACGCATTAGATCAAAGGAGCAAAGATAGCAGACTCACTATGCTATACAAGGTCACACATGACCTTGTTGCCATCCCCGCAACTGAATACCTCAATCAACATATCAGGAGGAACTCTAGACAAAACCACCCTTTGGCATACAGTCTCATCAATACCCCTTCGAACTAATACAAATTGCCATTTTTCATTGGTATGCTCTACCCGACAAATAGTCATGCTCCCAATTCTGGCACGGTTTAGTGTTGCTGTGTGCCGGGTTGTGCATGCGTCCACCTAGGCACTGGCCTCTGTGTACTTTTAAACTATAATAACACTCTTTTCGCACTGTAAACTCCTCTCATCTGATTTACTTATCTTTTATTTCAACTAACCCCCATTCAGTTCTTGCTTACAGGAACCCCTTCTTAAAGTCCTCCTCGAAAATAAGAAGTACCGACAGATAGACGGACAGATATCCCAAACCTTTTTTCCCAGAAATATCAGAAAACAACCATTTTAGTAAAAAGCATGTCAAAAATGACTTTTGCCCAGATATTTAACATTTATTTCAGTCAGAGTGATATATTAAAAGATATTGCTGCCTATATTTAGCCTTTTATTCAAGCTGAGCTAAAGTTTTGCAAAACTATTGTTTGTCATCAACCAAAGCCGAACGGACAGTTACTTTGCCATAAAATGGCCAAACGGGTATCCAAAATATAGAGGATCTTACACGAGTAGTCATTTCATATGATATTTATGAAACGAGCCTTCGGAGAGTTTCATAAATATCATATGACTACGAGTGTAAGATTCTGTTTATCATATGACCACATTAAATTGTATTTTATCGGCTTTAAATTTGACAATATTTCCAAAAAAATGCATGGTTGACATGGACGCCGTCATGACGTTACTTAATCCCGCCAAAGTGTTAATACACGTGTGGTCATACAATTTTTATTACACGACGTTATCCACTGCTTATCAACGGCGTCATATGATAAAGGAATTTAAGAGTTAAACAAAACAGAACGACCCCGTTCAGGACCATTTTGTACAGCCTATCACAAGGGACAATCGAACTGCCAGAGCTATCAGTGCTTTGATTGTATCATAATCAACCTCCCCGACCTGACAGGGCTTGATTTTATTTTGATAAAAGAGGGTTTTACTCGCTTATACATTATTTCCTTTATTTTTGCTGGAAAAAAAAATAAAACAACATATTGTTGGTACTCGCACCCTGCAAGAATAAGAAAATAAAACCATACCGCAATTTCCATCAGAAAATGTCACATTACAGTAACAAACCCGTGTGACATGGTGCATTTATTCACATCTCTGAAATGGCTAATTTTCGGATGAAATCCGGAAATACTTTTGCACGAGTGGTCATTTCATATGAAATCCCGCTAAAGTGTTATTACTCCTGTGGTCATACGATTTTTATTACACGACGTTATCCACTGCTTATCAACGACGTCATATGAGCCCCACCAAGCGAATTTGTGTCTTCGAGCATTCCGTCATGACAAATTTTAACTGCGCATGCCCAGCCATTCAGAGGGGCCAGGGATATGGCTTTCTGTCTGAAGGTTCCCCTTGATTCACTGCTTGTATGAGCGAGCCGCGAAGTTTCTGGCGAGACTGCGCGGATGCGCAGGCTCGCCTGAACCTTCGCTGCTCGCATAGGCGATAAGTACCAAAATCGCTTGACGGGGCCCAAATGATAAAAAAGATATAAGCAACACATACATGTAAAGACGAACTATAACAATAATAAACCACAACAGAAGAACCGTCTTGTAACAGCTAGTAAAAAGGTTTTTAGGCGGTGGGTGGGGAGGGGTTAAATTGAAGTGAAGGCATTGATCAGGAATCGATTCAATTAACCCACAGCTCCCATCAGAGACACCAAGGGAAAGAAACACAAATATGAAACAACCAGACCCCAATGGAAACACCACCAGCGGAAAGCCAAAAGGACAGCTACTTTCCCCCAAAACGGCCAATCGGCTATCCAAAGCAAAATAACATAAGCGATACACACATTCAAAGACAAGCCATAACAAAAATAAACCATGACAGAAGAACCGCCCTGGAACGGTCAGTGAAACGATTTCCTCTGGGGGAGGGGGTTCACCCATTTTACGTGGCTTCACTTTGATCACATGATTAATTTTATTTTATAATTCAAATTAAACTGAATCCCATTATTTAAAAAAACAACGGGCTCTCGGTGACGGCAATGATCAGGATTCGATACAATTAACCCACAGCTCCCATCAAAGACGTTAAAGGGAAAGAAATGTAAACATGAAATAATTAAATAACTAATAAATAGATAACTAATGGAAACATCAAAAGCGGAAAGCCAAAAGGACAGAAGACAGAAGAACCGCCTTGGAACGGTCAGTGCAACGAATTCACTTGTGTGTAGGGGGGGGGGGGGTCGCTTAAACCGATTTTACGATTGGAGCATGATCGGACACCAAACTTACCGCTTTTGGCATCAAACCGGGGATGGGGGTTTCTAGCAACAGAGACAGCATCCTAATTCCTTCAGATAGGGGGGGGGGGGGGCGTTAACTTTTTCTGGGCTTGCTTGTACATACGTTTTTAATCAGTGCAAAGTATTTTTTGTAAGAAACTGACAACTGCCCTTCTTGAATCGGATGAAGTGACAGAATGAGAGTAGACAAAATTTCACATGAATGTTTGTTTTTGAACCGCAGGATAAAGTCAGTAACAGTGTGGACACTCACATCACATAACAGAAGGAAAGCATAATGCGGCATCTGATTAGGGCTACACTGTTTGCATGAAGTTCAGCCATTTTTTTAAATAAATTTTGAAGTGAAACACAACCTGGCATTTGTAAATTTTAAAAATGGACTTGCGCTATTATATTTAAGGTGGACAATTCGATTTATTATAGAATGGGTAAATGAGTAAAGGATAAAAACCGTACATATTTTACTCTCTAGAGGTTGGGGCCCCGGCTATCAGGACTTTGAGTAATACATCAGGCTGCATGGTGCTTCCACGCAGAGCTGAAGCTGACCACACATTGTACGAGTTCTGGTAAACCACTGAGAAGAACAAAGCCTGCACAGGCAAAGTGGTGTGAGTCAGACCGTCCAATGACTATATCTTTTTGGTTTCAATGGGCGGCAGGGTTTGAGTTTTCATTTCATCTCAGATGTCGGGTAAAGTCGCACAAAAGTGGAAGCAGCGTCGCTAAAAAGACTTCAATAGTGCTGATGGGGCATTAAACCTCAGTTCAAACAAACAGTCTAGAGAATATGACCAATTCAGACCACAGTACATAGAAGGAACTACTTTCTTTTTATTTACATGTTTTCAACATGTGCTCAAGAGCAGCCATATTTCTTCAACTTAAGTGCATGGAGGTGGTAAGATGAAAATTTGGTCAATTTTGTAATGGGAAATACTTTTTGAAAATCATTGGTAGGTTTTGTTAGGAGAGGTATTACAAAGGATTGATTTGTGCCTAAAAGAAACATTGGATGAAAATACAGCTCTGCAGTAACGTTTGAAATTTGACAGTTTCACCCTTTTGAAAACTAAATGTCAGTAGCAATAGGGCTACTTAAAGCCGAAATATTATGCTTTCATGGAATCACAAAAAAAAATCATATTTGTGATAATTTCTTTTTAGGAAACAATTTCATCTTCACACTTGACAAATTTTCAATACAGGGTGTCAGCCATTTTATATAGTCCTTAGTCCTCAAACCTCTTCGCAAAGCTTGTACAAAGCTTACATCACTTTTTCTCTTGCCATGGTGTTATAAAATTCTCTGAATTCTAAAATATATCACTTGTGTCTCAAGGACAGGCACTCAGTTTAATATAAACACGTATCATTGAAATTGAAACGAAAATGAAGAAGTTAGTAATGAATAAGTAAATGGAAAACTTCGATCGAGATAAATGCACTGCTCCGATGATTGCATCTTACCAGTTGCTGATTTGTGCATTTAAGAAGGTTAATTTGTGTGATTTAGAATTATACCAGCATTAAGTCGAAATGAGATTGCTGTGAATTATGTCTCGAGAGCACAATATATAAGCTTACACTCGTGGTCATTTTATATGAAATTTATGAAACGAGCCTTTGGCAAGTTCTAAAAATTTCATATTAAATGACCACGAGTGTAGGATTTCGTTTATCATATATCGATTTTAAATTCGATTTTAGTGCCATAGATGTTCGAAAGAAAACGGACGCCTCGCGACTTTACGCGCCTGTAACCAGGTGTTATTACACGTGTGGTCATATGATTTTTATTATATGAGGGTATCCCCTAAATAACAGCGACGTTATATGATAATCTCGATTCTGTACGTACATGCATTAACGGAAAAGCCCTAACTGTATTTTACTTTTGGGGCACAATGTTGTTAATACATTGACTCACTCGACGTAACATCATCATATAGGTAGGGCTGGCTAATCAGAATTGAAAAGGTAATCGAATATTAGTGGTGCCATTGGGATCGATAATCGCCTAGTAATCAATGAAGATTGTATCTTGATTGTACCTAACTGGCTTTCTGCTAGCGCATGACTCTTACCATGTGTGATACTGTACTGTATATTTTTGGACATTCAGGCCTGAGCAAACAGTACAGACCCAAGTGAAGCGCCACAGAACGTGGCGTCTCATCAGGGTCTGCACTGGTTGCCACTCATCCAGCTATTTTAGACACAACATTTGCTAATAAAGTGTACCTATCAAATAATCGATTACTAGCAAATTAGTAATGAAAATCATTTTTCTGGAATCTATCGATCAATTATACTATTAATCGTGCCAGCCTTATATATAGGAACGACAAAATAAACCACGTTTCTGTCCAATATGTTTGGGCGATGTCAACGTTTTTATATCAATGGCAATCTACCCTGTCAATAGGAAAATGTGTACAATCGTTTTCTCCTTAAATTTTAAACCTCAAACCAGACATTTGATTTTGTCACATAATGGCCTGCAAATGATGTAAACATTAAGCAATAAAGGTAATTTATTTAACTTTTATTTAAGCTCGTAGCCCGATATTATTCATACGAG
This sequence comes from Lucinisca nassula, assembly GCA_963580285.1. Classification (NCBI taxonomy): domain Eukaryota; kingdom Metazoa; phylum Mollusca; class Bivalvia; order Lucinida; family Lucinidae; genus Lucinisca; species Lucinisca nassula. The sequence continues at coordinate 21,571,227 of OY757019.1, forward strand.
AATTAACATTCAATAAGTTACATTCATTTTTGTCGTGCCTGCTTTAATCATGGCGCGATATATGAGTCCATTTATCCGTCCGTTCGTCCATCCGTTGGTCTGTTCGTCCGTTCATCCGTCAACAACTGCGTTCACCATAGCCTTTATCCTAATGTAAGAGCCCATTTCTCAACAGATATTAGAACATTATTAATTGAAACCAGTGCTTCAGCTGAAGTGCACGACTCGCCAGATGCTTTTAGCTTTATGAGTGTTACCATATATGGGTATGGCGGCCATTTTGGTCATGTGACCTGGACCTAAAACGGTTCCCCCAATAAATGCGCCTTATCGTAAATATATCTTATACTTTAGTACTGTATTCTGAATCGTTTGCAGGATAAAATGCATTCTCACTTTTCCAATACAAAAGCATATGTGTCAAAGTTTGACCTAGGCACAAAGAAGGTCAAGGTCAACCCAGGGTCACCATTTAAGCAATTTATGATGGGCCTACGTCCCAGATTCTATTTATCAAGTTTCGTGGAAAACTGCCCAGTGGTTCTGGCGAAGACTATTTTTGAAGGGTTTTTACCATATATGGCTTGGCGGCCATTTTGGTTATGTGACCTGGACCCCATGAGCAAATTTTGGTTTCCCCCACCCCATAGAGGCTCCATATGAAATTTGACTTCAAACGGCCCCAACGGTTTCCGAGGAGAAGCGGTTCGAAAATTTTCACATTTTCGTCTCGGCGAAGTTATACTAAATGGAATGTAATATTTCGCAAGTTCATTTGTAAGATCTCATTGATATCTATCAGTATGCCAAAAATTGTTTAAATATTCCAAGTGGTTCAGTCACTATCACCAATTTTCACAAACGGGTTACGGACGGACAGACAGACAGACCATATATGGCTTGGCGGCCATTTTGGTCATGTGACCTGGACCCCATGAGCAAATTTTGGTTTCCCCCGGCCCATAGAGGCTTCATATGAAATTTGATTACAAGCGGCCCAACGGTTTCCAAGGAGAAGCAGTTCGAAATTTTTCACATTTTTCGCCTCGGCGAGGCTATACTAAATGGAATGTAATATTTCGCAAGTTCATTGGTTAGATCTCATTGATATCTATCAGTATGCCAAAATGTTTAAATATTCCAAGCGGTTAAGTCACTATCACCAATTTTCACAAACGGGTTACGGACGGACCAAACGAAGGTCAAGGTCAACCCAGGGTCACCATTTTAGCAATTTATGATGGACCTACGTCCCAGATGCTATTTATCAAGTTTCGTGGAAATCTGCCCAGTGGTTCTGGAGAAGACTATTTATGAAGGGTTTTTACCATATATGGCTTGGCGGCCATTTTGGTCATGTGACCTGGACCCCATGGGCAAATTTTGGTTTCCCTATCCCATAGAGGCTCCATATGAAGTTTGACTTAAATCGGCCCAACGGTTTCCGAGGAGAAGCAGTTCAACAATTTTCACATTTTTTGCCTCGGCGAGGCTATACTAAATGGAATGTAATATTTCGCAAGCTCATTGGTTAGATCTCATTGATATCTATCAGTATGCCAAAAAATGTTTAAATATTCAAAGCGGTTAAGCCACTATCACCAGTTTTCACAAACGGGTTACGGACGGACAGACAGACAGACCATATATGGCTTGGCGGCCATTTTGGTTATGTGACCTGGACCCCATGAGCAAATTCTGGTTTCCCCAATCCCATAGAGGCTCCATATGAAATTTGACTTCAATCGGCCCAACGGTTTCCGAGGAGAAGCAGTTCAAAAATTTTCACATTTTTTGCCTCGGCGAAGCTATACTAAATGGAATGTATATTTCGCAAGTTCATTGGTTAGACCTCATTGATATCTATCAGTATGCCAAAAACTGTTTAAATAATCCAAGCGGTTAAGTCACTATCACCATTTTTCACAAACGGGTTACGGAGGGACAGAGAGACAGACCATATATGGCTTGGCGGTCATTTTGGTCATGTGACCTGGACCCCATGAGCAAATTTTGGTTTCCCCCATCCCATAGAGGCTCCATATGAAATTTGACTTCAATCGGCCCAAAGGTTTCCGAGGAGAAGCAGTTCAAAAATTTTCACATTTTTTGCCTCGGCGAGGCTTTACTAAATGGAATGTAATATTTCACAAGTTCATTGGTAAGATCTCATTGATATCTATCAGTATGCCAAAAATTGTTTAAATATTCCAAGCGGTTAAGTCACTATCACCAATTTTCACAAACGGGTTACGGACGGACAGACAGACAGACCATATATGGCTTGGCGGCCATTTTGGTCATGTGACCTGGACCCCATGAGCAAATTTTGGTTTCCCCCGGCCCATAGAGGCTTTATATGAAATTTGATTTCAATCGGCCCAACGGTTTCCAAGGAGAAGCAGTTCGAAAATTTTCACATTTTTCGCCTCGGCAAGGCTATACTAAATGGAATATAATATTCCGCAAGTTCATTGGTTAGATCTCATTGATATCTATCAGTATGCCAAAAATTGTTTAAGTCACTTTCACCAATTTTCACAAACGGGTTACAGACGGACCCAAAGAAGGTCAATGTCAACCCAGGGTCACCATTTTAGCAATTTATGATGGGCCTACGTCCCAGATACTATTTATCAAGTTTCGTGGAGATCTGCCCAGTGGTTCTGGAGAAGACTATTTATGAAGGGTTTTTACCATATATGGCTTGGCGGCCATTTTGGTCATGTGACCTGGACCCCATGAGCAAATTTTGGTTTCCCTATCCCATAGAGGCTCCATATGAAATTTGACTTTAATCGGCCCAACGGTTTCCGAGGAGAAGCAGTTCAACAATTTTCACATTTTTTGCCTCGGCGAGGCTATACTAAATGGAATGTAATATTTCGCAAGCTCATTGGTTAGATCTCATTGATATCTATCAGTATGCCAAAAATTGTTTAAATATTCCAAGCGGTTAAGTCACTATCACCAGTTTTCACAAACGGGTTACGGACGGACAGACAGACAGACCATATATGGCTTGGCGGCCATTTTGGTCATGTGACCTGGACCCCATGAGCAAATTTTGGTTTCCCCCATCCCATAGAGGCTCCATATGAAATTTGACTTCAATCGGCCCAAAGGTTTCCGAGGAGAAGCAGTTCAAAAATTTTCACATTTTTTGCCTCGTCGAGGCTATACTAAATGGAATGTAATATTTCGCAAGCTCATTGGTTAGATCTCATTTATATCTATCAGTATGCCAAAAATTGTTTAAATATTCCAAGCGGTTAAGTCACTTTCACCAATGTTCACAAACGGGTTACGGACGGACGGACAGACTGACAGACTGACAGAATGACAGACTGACAGAATGACACGGTGATTTTTGGGCACTCTTAGAAATCAACCGACTTCAGTCGGTTTCTTTTTCTGCGGGTCGTGCAATTTGTACAAACTTGCATCGTAGGATGTCAGTTATAAAGGAAGCAGCCGTTTTTGATCTTGACAAATATATCATGGTTCACAGACCTTGTAAAATATTGCATCAATTCTAGCGTTCACTTTTATCTAGCTTCAGTAATGATACGAGGTACAATCTTGCATTCAGGGATAACAATCCTAATGCAGGCCCCCTCGTTGACATTGACATGCATTTTATGGTTTACAGACTTTGTAATTTATTGTGTCAACCTTAGCATGTACCCTAATATAGGAGTCAATTTCTCACATTTTAAAAGGGCTTCTTTAATGATATTAGGTACAAACTTGCGTCTAGTTATAGCAATTTTTATACAAGCCTCCGTGTTTGACCTTGACCTAGATTTCATAGTTTTTTTTTTACTTAGCGCCCCATAGGCGCGACATAGCCTTGGGCAAGAGTCTTGTTTAAATAGTTATAAAATGAAATCTTCTTGGATCACAGAAACATACCTGTAGTATATGTTGATCTTAATGCTTACGTATCGCCGAGTGTAATTGAGATTTACGTCCCACCAACAGCTAAGGTCATACGGAGACAGCGCTTCGCTTTAAAGACTCGTCCGAAAGTCTGGAGAAGCCCGGGATCGAACTTACGACCCCCTGTTTGTTTAGGCGAGTAGCATAACCACTGCATCACGGATGCTTCTACGTAAAGCCGCAACGTGAGAACACACTATACGGTACCATCTCCAAAGAACATAATCTTTTAATGAATCCATCATTTGATGTGGACTATGGTTTTATTGCTAAAACAGCTTCAGCAGGAGACTGAAATTGATTTGGAAATTATTTGAGTCAGCGCATGACAAAACGTACAATAAGACATGTGCACCCATCAAAGACTTAGATCAGCCTGCGCATCAATATAGTCTAATCAGAGACTTCTCTTGCTGCATGAAGGAGCATTGGGCCCTTAGCTATCCTGAGAGCGCACAACGAAGACTCTGATCAGACTGCGCGGATGCGCAGGCTGATCTGAGTCTTCGTTTGGCGCACATGTCTTATTGTAGGTTTTGTCATGCGCTGGCTCATTTTACTTTTTTCATTCAATATGCTGGAAGATGCGACCAAAGCATTTCCACATTTGCGAGACACATCAAACTTCCTGTATGTTCATTGAGTATGTAATCTCGGCAGTTAACCGAAAAAAATAATAATGAATGCCCTTGAAATTGCGTGCTTCCCGTAAACCGCTAAATATATTGTATTTTACCAAATCACAAATTGGGCGGTAGAAACACATGACGAGATAGTCATGACATGATAGTCGCTTTTGGCGACATAATACATATATATAACCAGTGCTTCAGCTGAAGTGCACGACCCGCCGGATGCTTTTAGCTTTATGAGTGTTACCATATATTGGTATGGCGGCCATTTTGGTCATGTGACCTGGACCTAAAAGGGTTCCCACAATAAATGCGCCTTATCGAAAGGAGCAAAAATATATCTAATACTTTAGTACTGTATTCTGAATCGTTTGCAGGATAAAATGCATGCTCACTTTTCCAATACAAAAGCATATGTGTCAAAGTTTGACCTAGGCACAAAGAAGGTCAAGGTCAACCCAGGGTCTCCATTTTAGCATTTTATGATGGGCCTACGTCCCAGATGCTATTTATCAAGTTTCGTGGAAATCTGCCCAGTGGTTCTGGAGAAACTATTTTTGAAGGGTTTTTACCATATATGGCTTGGCGGCCATTTTGGTCATGTGACCTGGACCCCATGAGCAAATTTTGGTTTCCCCCATCCCATAGAGGCTCCATATGAAATTTGACTTCAATCGGCCCAACGGTTTCCGAGGAGAAGCAGTTCGAAAATTTTCACATTTTTCGCCTCGGCGAGGCTATACTAAATGGAATGTAATATTTTGCAAGTTCATTGGTTAGATCTCATTGATATCTATCAGTATGCCAAAAATTGTTTAAATATTCCAAGCGGTTAAGTCACTATCACCAATTTTCACAAACGGGTTACGGACGGACAGACGGACAGACCATATATGGCTTGGCGGCCATTTTGGTCATGTGACCTGGACCCCATGAGCAAATTTTAGTTTCCCCCATCCCATAGAGGCTCCATATGAAATTTGACTTCAATCGGCCCAACGGTTTCCGAGGAGAAGCAGTTCGAAATTTTTCACATTTTTCGCCTCGGCGAGGCTATACTAAATGGAATGTTATATTTCGCAAGTTCATTGGTTAGATTTCATTGATATCTATCAGTATGCCAAAAATTGTTTTAATATTCCAAGCGGTTAAGTCACTATCACCAATTTTCACAAACGGGTTACGGACGGACAGACAGACTGACAGAATGACCGAATGACAGAATGTCACGGTGATTTTAGGGCACTCTTAGAAAATCAACCGACTTCAGTCGGTCGCTTTTTCTGCGGGTCGTGCAATTTAGAAAAATGAAAGGCAAACCTATTTTTTTCGGAACAATTTCATAATATTATTAAACGTTACAAACGCATTGGATATAATATAAATTCTATTCAACAGTCCGCATGCATTGTGTTTGATCCAATCACGGTCAGACATCACGGTCAGACATTATGCTTTCCTCTTTAATTGCACCGTGGTTCAGCCTCCTTGATGGCTTTGGCTTAAAGCTACTTATTAGCTGGTCGGAGCCGGAACTTTTATATCTGTTGCTTGGTCCAACGGGGTTCGAGTTTTTTTTTTTTTTTTTTTTTTTTTGCTCCAATATTCCTGTGGCGTTGCACCGGAAGGCTCATCGCGTTTTACGTCGAGTCCTCATCCTTGTGTTAACTGGGCTTTAATTGTGATTTCTTTGTATACTGAGTTGGTTTTCACTGATGAGCTAAAATACCTAAACGTGGGCCAAACAGATACTTGGCTGAACCACAATTAAAGTGAGGGTTGGGATAAAGTTTACTTAAACCCATAAGTTATTTTCACTGACCGTTCCAAGTCGGTGCTTTTGCTGTCGTTCCTTCATGTTATGTGTTGGTGGTTCCGATTCTATGTTGTTACGTTCATGAATCTGATTATTCCCCCTTCTTGGATGTTCATTTTAGTTGCGTTTGTCCTTGCAGTTTAATGTTTGTTTTGTTGGTGATTCTGATTCCTTCCCCCATAATGTATATGGCTCCGTTTTAGTAAGATTTGGATATTCTGAGTCATCACATGTTTGGGAAAGAGCTGCTGATTCTGTGGCACTCCATGTTTCGACTTCTTTCCCTAGTGATAGCGCGGTTTAGACAAATAACTTGTTCAGTCCGAATGAGGGATTTCTAACTAATCATTGCAACATCTCCGAGAACATACAAATCAATGATTATGGAGGTGAAACAACGACAATGACTCGACAGCTTGAAATAACTGAAATACTGGAGCAAAAGAAAACCAACATTTGGACCCCACTGAAAACCAAAGGCAAAGATCCCAGCCTACCAATGACGCTAAGAGTAAGAGTAATACAGTCATTACGAAAACACGCCTATACAAATACATTATAAAATCTACCGCCGAAAAAGCGAAATGTTTAAGATGAAAAATTGTGATATTTTTCTTATTTCTGCTCAAAATTAGAGCAGTAATAAGAAAAATAAGGTTGACCCCTGTAAACCCCAGTTTTACTATATAAAAGTGGGGTTCAAGGGATTTATATAGTTGTGTTGTCGTTATGGTTGTACAGACACCTAAATGGAGCGTGGCAGCTCAGTGGTTAGGACCCTTGTCTATGATGCTAGAGGCCCATTGGTTCGATTAACGGCAGCGATGATAAAATTGTGGTGCCTTGGAATCATCTGCAGGGATGCATGCCACAAAGTGCACCGTCCTTCGTTAACTCGAGGCTTCCAGTGCAGGGAGAATCATATCCTGTGCAGGTAAAAGAAATCCTGCCGCAATTACATGATTACTATGTAGGCTTTCAACTTGCAAATCTGGAATGAGAGCGTAGGCTGTATACGAAGAAGGACAGAAAATACAATATACACAAATTACGGAAATAAACAAAATAAAGTGAAATTAAATCAAGAGACGATTTGGTTTACATATTGTGCCTCACATTTAGTAACTTTGGACCTATCAGAATGAAGTTAATACATTCTCCGTGCATGTACACAAAACCCTATACACCACAGCCCCGTTATGACAACGTTAAACCCTATACACCACAGCCCCGTTATGACACTGTTAAACCCTATACACCACAACCCCGTTATGACAATGTTAAAAACTATACACAACAGGCCAATTAGGAGAATGTTAAACCCTATACACCACAGCCCTGTAATGACAATGTTAAACCCTATACACCACAGCCCCGTTATGACAATGTTAAACCCTATACACCACAGGCCCATTATGACAATGTTAAACCCTATACACCACAGCCCCGTTATGACAATGTTAAACCCTATACACCACAGGTCCATTATGACAATGTTAAACCCTATACACCACAGGTCCATTATGACAATGTTAACCCTATACACCACAGCCCCGTTATGACAATGTTAAACCCTATACACCACAGCCCCGTTATGACAATGAAAAACCCTATACTTCACACAAAGTAGAAGTAAAACAAAGATCAGGAATCGATACAATTAACTTACTCCACCCACCAAAGACACCCCGTTATGACAATGAAAAACCCTATACACCACAGGCCCGTTATGACAATGTTAAACTCTATACACCACAACCCCGTTATGGCAATGTTAAACCCTATACACTACAGCCCCGTTATGACAATGTTAAACCCTATACACCACAATCCCGATATGACAATGTTAAACCCTATACACCACAACCCCGTTATGACAATGTTAAACCCTATACACCACAGCCCCGTTATGACAATATTAAACCCTATACACCACAACCCGTTATGACAATATTAAACCCTATACACCACAACCCGTTATGACAATGTTAAACCCTATACACCACAGCCCTGTTATGACAATGTTAAACCCTATACACCACAGCCCCGTTATGACAATGTGAAACCCTTTACACCACAGGCCCTTTATGACAATGTTAAACCCTATACACCAAAACCTCGTTATGACCATGTGAAACCCTATAAACCACAGCCCTGTTATGACAATGTTAAACCCTATACACCACAGCCGCGTTATGACAATGCTAAACCCTATACACCACAGCCCTGTTATGACAATATTAAACCCTATACACCACAACCCCGTTATAACAATGTTAAACCATTTACACCACAGGCCCTTTTTGACAATGTTAAACCCTATACACCAAAACCCGTTATGACCATGTTAAACCCTATACACCACAGCCCCGTTATGACAATGTTAAACCATATACACCACGACCCCGTTTTGACAACATTAAACCCTATAGACCACGGCCCCGTTATGACAATGTTAAACCCTATACACCACAGCCCTGTTATAACAATGTTAAACCCTTTACACCACAGGCCCATTATGACAATGTTAAACCCTATACACTACAGCGCTGTTATGACAATGTTAGACCCTATACACCACAGGCCCATTATGACAATGTTAAACCCTATATACCACAGGCCCATTATGACTATGTTCGTAATAACACGGTTTGGATATAACACGGTTTTAAGATGGATCCCAAAAATGTATATATTATATAGCAAAATAACCATAAATGACCATTTTACTATATAATCTATACATGTTTGTTTTGTTTAACTAACACGGTTTGCTTTTGATCCCATTAATAGTATTATAAAGAGGGTGTGGTGTTATAAACTATTGTGACGCAATGTTGTTTATATTTCAAGGAAAACTTTGCCTCACGTGGCGTCAAATGATCATTTTGCAACGTCAAGATTTAAATCGTGGTTTTATCATATGACGTCGCGTCAGAGACTTTAATGACGACATGTATTAAATTTGATAATCCACTACTGGATTAAATATACAAATTTGTTAGATACGCCCCGAAAAGTAGCATGTACGACGTCCTTAACGACTTCGAGTTTACTAATGACGGAATATTGACATTTTAATTGCCTTTACGGCGCCTAGCATTGCAGTGGCCGAAGTCCCTTCCTACTGTGCTACAGAGCGCACAGATGGCATGTAGCACTACAGTGGCCGACGTCCCTACCAACTAGGCTACAGATGCGCATCCTATGTATCGCAGTTGGTAGGTACGTCGGCCTGGCGCCGCCGCATCTGTGCGTGGGTTCGAACCGCAGTAAAGGCAATTATTTATTTATATCCGATTATGTATCCACTATGTTTGTAAAGACGAAAAGTCTCTTCCATTGCTGAGGGAATTAATCGTAATCCCGGAAAAAGATCTTATTCATATATATGTTAAACAATGGTGAATAAAATGCGTTTTAAATGTCATAATAATAGATTGTTGCATTCGTGCTCGTGTATTATTGAATTTATTAAACTCTCTGAAGAAAATGGATAAAATGCTCGGCAATGCCGCGCATTTTATCTCTTTTCCTCACTCGTTTAATAATTTCAATAATACATGAACACTCATGTTTGATCCTCTATCTCTCCAATATATTCATGATATTGGACGATGGCGACGTCATGATGTCATCTGCTGTTTCCCGCTGTCAGAAAAAAAAACTGCTTTCAATTTCAACCTTCAAAACTGAACTTTTCGTCACATAGCATTACGACAACTCGTCTATACAAATACATTGTACATTTTTCGCCGAAAAAAACAACAACAACAAAACATATAGTATGAAAAATTGTGATGGTTTCCTTATTTCTGCTCAAAATATAGATTGTTGGTACTCGTTAGAACCGCCTAATCGAGGCGGTTCTAACGAGTACCCACAATTTATATTTTAGAGCAAGAATAAGAAACATACGGTTTACGCCTGTAAACACCAGTTTTACTATGTAACAGTGGGGTTCAAGGGGTCAAAATTATATAGGCCTGTTTTCGTGATGATAGATGGGCACTTATGTAAATAAAACAAATAGAAGTGAAAGTTATGATCAGGAATCGATCAATTTAGCCCACACCTCCCATCAAAACCACCAAGTGAAAGAAACACGAACATGAAATGAGCCCCGCCAAGCGAATTTGTGTCTTCGAGCATTCCTTCATGACAAATTTCAACTGCGCATGCCCAGCCATTCAGAGGGGCCAGAGATATGGCTTTCTGTCTGAAGGTTCCTCTTGATTCACTGCTTGTATGAGCGAGCAGCGAAGGTTCTGGCGAGACTGCGCGGATGCGCAGGCTCGCCTGAACCTTCGCTGCTCGCATAGGCGATAACTACCGAAATCGCTTGACGGGGCCCAAATAATTCACTAGCGGTATGCCAAAGGGACAGCTACTTTCCCACAAAATGGCCAAGCCAAAATGGTTATCCAAAAACAAAAATATATAAGCGATACACACATTCAAAAACGAGTCTATAGTAAAAATAAACCGCGACAGAAGAACCACCTTGGAACGGTCAGTGAAACGCATTTCACTCTTGCGGGAGGGGTGGGGTGGGGTGCTTAAATCGGTTGTAAGTGGCCACAATAAGTAATAAACTCGTGTAAGATCCACTATATTCATACCTTCACAGTGGTTGTTTGATTTGAGGTTTCACGAACCCGTCAACACTGTAAAGGTAATTTTGGAGACGTTGCTTCCAAATTTAGGGGACATGATGAAATGACATCTCAAGCCCTGTCGCCCAATGAAACCAATAGGGTTTATAAGCATGGACGGTCCGCCTCGCACCGCGGTTCCTGGACAGGCTCAAATCCTCTAAGCGGTTTACCAGTATTAGTGTGCGGGTCGGATTCAGCTCTGCGTGGAAGCATCATGCAGCCCATATATTTTTTCAAGCCCCTATGGGCGGGGGCTGTATACCTTCACAGTATAACAACTCTTAGTGTCGGCGTCTATTGCTTTGCTTTCATGACAACGCATCGTTTCTTTCTTTCTGACGACAATGCGGCGTTGTCGCATATAATCTCAGTTTGGTCAAAACAAAAGCGTACTTTGCACATATTCTATAATTGCACGATTCTTACAGTCTTTGCTCACCAAGGCCTGCTTAAAATAGCAAAGTTGACCTCCTTTCAAGTTATGCTATTTGATATGATTACTCACTATGATCCACCATTTGTACCTTACTACGGAACCCGGGAAGGGACATGATTTTTTATTTTTATTATGTTGTGCGAACAAGATAATATCTTGTGCGCACAAGATCTATGTTGTGCAGACAAGATATTATCTTGTGCGGACAAGAAAATATCTTGTTCGCACAACTTAATATCTTGTGCGGACAAGATAATATCTTGTCTGCACAAGATAATATGTTGTCCGCACAAGATAATATCTTGTGCGGACAAGATAATATCTTGTGCGGACAAGATAATATGTTGTCCGAACAAGATAATATCTTGTCCGCACAAGATATTATCTTGTGCGCACAACTTATAAAATAAAAAAAAAATCATGTCCCTTCCCGGGTTCCGTACCTTACCGTTTTTTGTATTTTTTTTTTTTATTATTATTTTGTGTCTGACTGTTCAGGAATTATTCATGTCTGAATGGTGATATGTGTTATATTCTTTAAATTGGGCATATCCTTGTTTATTTGCATCGCTGCTTGTTTTATATCAGTAGCAATCAATACATTGCTGGCGATCGATAAACACTGCCAAACAGCAAGATCAATGTCTGGAATGTGCGAAATTAGTAAACATGACCAAGCGTACGATAATCCCAAGAAAATGACGTGTTCCAACAGCAAAAGCTCTGACATGACCTCAAAGGTTTGTCATAAAGCATTCATCATTGTTCCCAGAATCGGTCGCCATGTCACCCCGAAGCGATGCCGAAAGGATTACGATGTCACGCCCGTTTGACATATTTCATAATTTCATATCTCCAAAATGGTTAATGTTCTTATGAGCACTTCTGATATATATTTTTTCTTTTTTATACTCCAAACGTATGTTGTGGGTACTCGTGAGAACCGCCTCATCGAGGAAAATAAGAAAAATGACGTATATCCCTTTAAACCCATTTTGTCTCCATATAAAGTGGCGTTTAGAAAATTATGTTTTCAGGAAATATTTGAGGGACACTGATGAGGCACGAACTAGCTAGTCTGGCTCAGAAACATAGTTTTCAGCTTTTCAGAACATCATCACGAAAACACACCTATAAATTATTTTGACCCCTTCCCCCCCCCCCCCCCCCCTTGGACCCACATTTACATAGTAAAACTTGGGTTTACAGGGGTAAACTTTATTTTTCTTATTTCTACTCTAATATTTTCTTATTTCTGCTCTAAAATATAGATTGTTGGTACTCGTTAGAACCGCCTCGAAGAACCGCCTCGAAGAACCGCCTCGAGGCGGTTCTAACCAGTACCAACAATCTATATTTAAGAGCAGAATAAGAAAATCGAGGCGGTTCTAACGAGTACCAACAATCTATATTTTAGAGCGGAAATAAGAAAAATATGAAAAATATCACAATTTTTCATCTTAGAATTTGCGTTTTCTTCGGCAGTAAAGTTTACAATGTATTTGTATAGGTGTGTTTTCGTAATGTTTAGAGGAGTGCTCATTACACGGACTTGTTAATGCATGTCACGATTACGCGTACGCGCGGAAAAGCAAACGCCATGTTTGGCTAGTGTTGAAGATTTGATAATATGGCTCAAATGCAAGTTACTACGCTCAATTACTTGTCTTATCATACTCCATCGATCTCCGCAGCTTTTTGAGTCATTTCGGTATCGACCATTTGTGTCATTTTTGTGCGATTAGGTCTGATTGAATTTCTTGGGCGAATTAGAAGGGAACGAATACTAATAAACGACGGCAATTTCAACCTAACAGTTCATAGATAGTCATAAACTCCGAGAAATAAGGTTAAGTAGACGGCAATGTTGTGCATCACTTTAGTCAAATCATCAAATACCCAACCAAAAGCATGGTGGATAAATCAGCTTGCTTACCCTCGCGTTTTATCGACGCCACTTCGGTTTACGGGGCGGTTTGTTTTTGGTCCTAGACATGCCAAGGGGTGGAAAACCTCAGACATTGATCGGGTTGCGCTGCAAGCAGGTTTGTCTGTATGTTTGTTGGTTGCACATACATTTTGCTTATGTTCGTGTGAGCTGTCGGACCTGAGCAGTTAGTTAGTGTTTCTTGATCGCTGATGACAGGTTCTCAATCATTGTAGGAAATGTTGATATCAGCGATGCCATAATTATGTTTTCTTGTCGTTTTGCATTATTATCCAGGAACGTCTCTTGGATAGCCTAGTTGTAGTTCCAGAGGCACGAGAAAATTATGTAGATCCAACCCTTGCAAATCTGTGAGCTTTACAATGAGTTATTATCCGAGCATACCATCACGAAAACCACTTAAACTTTATTTTTCCTATTTCTGCTCTTAAATATAGATTGTGGGTAATCGTTAGAATCGCTACGATGAGGCGGTTCTAACGTGTACCCACAATCAATATTTTAGAGCAGAAATAAGAAAAATATTACAACTTTTCATCTAAAACTTTTCGTTCTTTCTTCCGGCGGCAGAATTAACAATGTATTGCACTAGTCATATTTACGGCCCCCGCCCATCGGGCTTGAAGAAATGGATGGGCTGCATGACGCTTCCACGCAGAGCTGAAATCCGACTGCACACGAGCACTGGTAAACTCCTTAGAGGATCTAAGCTTGCCCAGGCAAAGCGGTGGGTATCGGACCGTCCATGCTTATAAACCCTGTTGGTTTCATTGGGCACAAGGGCTTGAGATGTCATTTCATCTCAATGTGGGGTAAAAGTCCCACAAAATTGGAAGCGACGTCGCAAAAACGACCTTTACAGTGTTGATGGGGACGTTAAACCTAAAATCAAACAAACAAAACAAAACTAGTCATGTTTTCGGAACGAAGAAACAGATGCAAATATACACATGAATAAAAGTCAAGCATTACATTTCTTTTGCGAAACATGTAGAATATACACCACAACCTCTTTATAACATTATTAATGGGGTCCAAAGCGACGTCATATGATAAAACCATGATCTAAATCTTGGCTTTGCATGATGATCCTTTGACAATGTGAGTCAATGTGAGATATGAACAGCATTGGGTCACAATTGTAAACTGCACCACAACCTCTTTATAACACTATTAATGGGCTCATTAGCAGAAACCTTGTTAGTTAAACAATCGTGTTACATTCAAACATTCTATACATTTTCGGGATTCATAATGAAACTGCGTCATGTCCAAATCGGCGTTATAACGAACAGCGTTATTACCGGGTTGTAATGTATATTATAAATTGTCTGTGAGTTTACATTTTCTTAAATGGCATTTCCATGCATTGTGTCACGAAAACACGCCTATATAATTTGATTCTCAAAACCCCATTTTATGTGGTAAAACTGGGGTTAAAAAGCGTAAACATTATTTATCTTATTTCTGCTCAAAAACAAGGATTGGGGGCACGCCTAACGGAGGCGATTCTAACGAGATCCCCAAATCTATGTTTTGAGCACAAATATGAAAAATATCAGATTTTTTTTTATCTGAACATTTTTATTATGTTTTTATTATTATTTGTTTATACTTTTTTCGGTGGGGAAATTTTCAGAATATTTGAATAGGCGTGTTTTTGTAACTGTTTATTTTAAAACGAGAAAATAAAACGAGCATCCTTGAAAACACTCTTGATATGGCTTTTTCCGAAAACGTTATTCCCACAACTGTTTACTGCATGCACATCAACCCTCTAAGATATGATAGAAGAAGACCAAAAGCTTCCAAAACTAGCCAAAAGACGAAGAAAAAAAATAGCGTCTGACCTTCTTTTGAGACGGCATGTTGTCAATACCATACAAGTGCGGTCACAATGAAGACACTTTGAAAATAGAAGAACCATAGCAGATGTAAAAAAGAGAGTATGGTGGAACAATTTGGCAGAGCAGAGAAAAACGATAAAAAGAACAAGAAGTTTGAGCGCATGTGTGAGCATAGTGTGACCCATGAGCCATTGTATATGACGTCATCAAAATTACCGAGTAGGATATTCAGTCTGCTATAGATAACGGGTGATATAAGGCCAGCTGGCCAAAACTATCAGCTTCTAGGGTGCACTGATCTCCCCAAACCCCCTTTCAATCACGATTTCGGGCAGCAGGGCTTGAAATGTCATTTCATCTCAATGTCGGGTAAAAGTCCCACAAATTGGAAGCAACGTCTCCTAAGTGATCTTTACAGTGTTGACAGGGACGTTAAACCTCAAATCAAACAAATCAATCACGATTTCACAAAAGCTCGGCCGTATTAGAAAAATACGTCGTTGGCATTACAATTGTCAATAGCGGTTATTACATGTATTAGCTCACGTGGCTCTGTCTCCCCGATAACAAAGGCACATTTTTTTTAATTGCAATGTTGTTTTACATTGACTTAAGAGGCTTTATCCGTGTCACTTTCTATAGGTGACTTGCTTGGATTGTGACCTTTTTGTCGCACCTGCTTTTGCAGGAAGACCTAGGCGTGCAAGTTTCCGTCCGTCTTTCCGTCAACATTTTACACTGGGTGTCTTGTCATCGCAACTTCTCCTGCAGTTTCATACCGATTATTTTCAAACTTTTTGTGTATTTTTGCCATGGTATGAGGATGCGCATGTGGTTTGGACTTTATCTTCGAATCAATTTTTATCACTTTTTTCACATTGTGAACTTAAACTCCGTTCAGAAAATCTGAATCATCGATTTTTTCGTTTCTCGCTTTTGATACTCATTTAAGCCCATACATCACTATGGGAAAGTTTTAGACCTCGCCCTCCGCCGATTTCTCCAGCAAGTCGTATGCCTCTGCGACAGCTAGGAAAGGCTGTGATTATTTGGAGAAAATTGGAAATTCTATATTTTCTTTCACAGACTAAGACATTCTGACAGGTTCGACACACCCTTTTAAACCATATATAGAAGTGGTCACTGCGCTTATACATTACAAGGGTGTCTATGTTTAATTTGCACGATCACTCCATGGAAAATCATTAGCTGTGACACCACATCTGATATCGGTATAATTCTTTTTGTCGACTGTTGACAGCACATCGCGCTAGTGACTCCCGGTTCCTAGTGAGCCTCTATCTAGCTATTCGAATATATGGTGTGTCGCAATTGCATATCTATTTATATAGTGCGTCACATGGAATTGAATATTTATTATTTTACCTGACAATCATCGTCAAATGGACTTGGTCTGTGCTCTCATTTCTTTGTTTTGCAATTTTCTCCAAATAATCACAGCCTTTCCTGACTGTCGCAGAGGCATACGACTTGCTGGAGAAATCGGCGGAGGGTGAGGTTTAAAACTTTCCTATAGTGATGTATGAGCTTAAATGAGTATTAAAAGCGAGAAACGAAAAAATCGATGATTCAGATTTTCTGAACGGAGTTTAGTCATTTTTAACCTTCAATTGATATATGAGAGGTACCTCTTGTCATCGCAACTGCTCTTGCAGTTTTATACCGATCATTTTGAAACTTAGCATATGTTTTCGGCATGGTATGAAGATGTGCACGTGGTTTCGACATAATTCTCAGAATATTTTTTTCACGTTTTGAACTTAGTCATTTTTAAGGTACCTCTTGTCATCGCAACTCCTCTTGCAGTTTTATACCGATCATTTTGAAACTTTGCATGTGCTTTCAGCATAGTACGAGGAGGATGTGCATGTGGTTTGGACATAATTCTCGGAATATTTTATTCCACTTTTTGCACATAGTGAATTTAGTCATGTTTAACCTTCAATTGATACACAGGAGGTACCTCTTTGTCACCGCAACTCCTCTTACAGTTTTATACTAATCATTTTGAAACTTTGCATGTGTTTTGCCATGGCATGAGGGTCTGCATGTGGTTTGGACTTAATCTTCGGATCAATTGTTGTCACTTTTTCCACATTGTGAACTTAGTCATTGTTAACCTTCAGTTGATATATGATGGGTACCTCGTCGTCGCAACCCCTCTTACAGTTTTATACTAATCATTTTGAAACTTAGCTTGTGTTTTCTCCATGATATGAGGATGTTCATATGCTTTTGGGTATAGTTCTTAGATCATTTTAGTTCATCACGTTTTGAACTTTGTCAGTTTTTTACCTCACATATATAGGCTATGGATTCTTCTCAAAGCCCTATATTCATTTCTTCTGCCTTAAATAAACTTTATTTTTTTGTGTTTGGCATATGGGGAGCAGGTGCGACGTCAACTTCACCGAAGTTGAATCTCTGGTCTTACTAGTTTTTATACGATCATGACGTCAAAATACACGATGATTGTATTCCTAAATATGATTGGACGGTAGGCATGTTGTGGCATACAGGACGCCCTCTTGCTCCTAATAAAAAAAAGCTGCGCATGTTTTTTTTTTTTTTTTATAATTTCAACCCGCAAACCATTGTTCTTTAGATCGAATATATATCCCAATTATGCCACATGGCCTTTGATTCCAATTACTAATAAACCTTCGCCCCCGCCAATCGGGGCTTGGAGACATAGACCGATCTGCATGTTGCTTTCACACAGAGCTAAAACTGACCACTCATGGGCACTGGTAAACCACTTAGAAGGTCAAAGCCTGCCCAGGCAAATTGTTGTGAGTCAGAACGTCCAGTGCATATTTTTCATTGGGCAGCAGGGCTTGAGATGTTATTTCATCTCAGTGAGTCGCACACAATTGGAAGAAGGGTCTCCGAAATGACCTAACTGGTGTTGACGGGGTTGTTAAAGCTCAACTCAAACGAACAAACTAATAAACATAATCCTGCTTTCCACGAAAACCCATACCTTTGTAAACAGTGTAGATCCAGACCAGAAGGCTTCTTCTGATACCGAGGCCCCGATTTTGGAATTACATCTATCTATTGTAGATGTGTTTGTTTCTTGCAAAATTTATAATAAACGTGATGATTTTGATTTTGAGACTGCATAATGTAATCGGTTCGCTAAAGCTCGCCCCTATAAAACTGTCTGAGGCTCACCGATTATATATTATTATTAAAGACACTAACCATGTATTTACTATACATCAAGAAAACATGCCTATGTAATTTTGACCCCCTTGAACCCCACTTTTATGTAGTAAAACTGGGGTTAACAGGGGTAAACCTTATTTGTCTTATTTCTGCTCTAAAATATAGATTGTGGGTACTCGTTAGAACCGCCTCGATCACAATTTTTCGTCTAAAATTTTCGTTTTTTAGGTGGTGAAATTTACAATGTATTTGAATAGGCGTGTTTTCGTAATGATGCGTTTCCAATGTAAATGAAACGAGGAGCAGGGATACTGAAGAGGTCCCGCATTTTATAGCTGTTAGTTCCACTATGCAAACACATACACTTGAATTTAAGTGTAAAAATAAACAAAAATATATCGGCACATGAACGTACCACCCGAGCATAACGATATGACCCGAACATAGTTTTTTTTACAGACGCATCATAAACCAGGATGGGCAGAGTAGCCCACTTGCACTGTGCACACTCTTGCACTTCAGCGTATTTCCTTTGCTTTTCAGAGCGTCAAGATAGCCTGATAAACCGTAGTGACTTTGGCTACATGATGCTTCATGTTGGTACACGAAAGTGGCTTCGTTGACGTTTGAGGCGGTCATATTGTTTGTTATAGGAGTAGGTTGTCGATTTTTCTAGGCGTTAATTTTTCTACATATACTTATTCAAGTAGTGAATTAAAAGAGTATTAATTAACATACCTATTCTTGTATCTGATATTACATTGGGGGATGGGGTGGGTGAGGGGGTTAAGGATTCCATATTCATAAAATGTAGCTGAAAATGATATATTAAAGGAGACTGTGACCATTTCAGTGCATAATTGTTTGTGTAAAAGATTTTTGCTTAGAATGTTGCTGTAAAATGGTGATATCATCACGAAAACAAGCCTATATAATTTTGACGCCCTTGGACCCAACTTTTATATAGTAAAACTGGGGTTTACAGGGGTAAACCTTATTTTTCTTATTTCTGCTCCAAAATATAGATTGTGGGTATTCGTTAGAACCGCCTCGATGAGGCGGTTCTAACGAGTATCCACTATCCATATTTTGAGCAGAAATAAGAAAAATAACACAATTTTTCATCATAAAAATTTCATTTTTTTCGGCGATAAAGGTGACAATGTATTTGTATAGGCGTGTTTTCGTAATGTTTAACGTACGTACTAGAGTTTAAGTAGCCTGACATCCCTTCAAAAATATTAGTTTTGTCTGTATGTCCAATGTGGCGACCCGGCAAGTGCCCGTTTGGAGGTACCTAATAGCCATTACGCAAACACGCGTATACAAACACATTGCCACCTTTATAGTCGAAAAAATGAAAATTTTATGATGAAAAATTGTGATATTTTTCTTCTTTCTGCTCAAAATATAGATTGTGGGCGTCCGTTGGAACCGCCTCATCGAGGCGGTTCTAACGAGTACCCCCAATCTATATTTTAGAGCAGAAATAAGAAAAAAGGTATACCCCCGGAAACCCCATTTTTACTTTATAAAAGTGGGGTTCAAGGGGGTCAAAATTATATAGGTGTGTTTTCGTGATGGCTTTCAGTCATGTTCTGGCACCAGAGGTTCGTTTTCCATAAACTTTGTTCCTATAAAACGAATCATCCGGTGCTCTTAACATCATATTGCATTTGATATATGGTAGGAAACGACTGTAACGCAGTTGACTTTTCAGTGTTTCTAATGCATAATGAGTACTCGGAGAAAAAACACCCGACCTTCCCGTTGTAGAACTGGACATCCCACATTTGGCCTGAGCGAGGATCGAACCACAGCGGTGTGAGTCCTAATGATTAAGAGTCAGCGCTCTTACCCTTAGACAAAAATTGTAGCTAAAGTCCACATTACTATCACTCAGTTGTAGTAATATAGCAAACAGTTAGGAGTCTAACTGTTGGTTTTCTTTTGCTCCAGCATTTCAGTGGTTTCTTGCTGTTGAGTCCTCACCGTTGTCTCACCTCTGTGGTTCTTTGATTTTTGTGTTCACGGAGATGTTGCACTGATGAGTTAGGGGGCCTTCAAGCGGACTGAACAAATTGTTTGTCTAAATCGCGACGGGGGTAAGGGCGAGGGTTGTGGCCACGTGGAGTCGATTTGGGCCCCCCAGTGGAAATCTTCCGCTGGCCGTTCCGGGGCGGCTCTTCTGTGGCGATTTATTTATGTTGTTGTTTGTTACTTGCTGTGTGTGTCGCTTGTGTCTTTTGGTTTTGGATGGCCATATGGCCATTTTGTGGGAAAGTAACTGTCCTTATGGCCTTCCCTTGTTTAGGTTTCCATTGTGGTCTGGTCGCTTAATGTTTGTATTTCTTTCCCTTTGGTGTCTTCTATGGGTGGAGTAAGTTAATTGTATCAATTCCTGATCTTTGTTTTACTTCTACTTTACATTAAAAGATTTTCGTATCTCTGAGGTCAAAGTTCTGCGTAGAGGTCTATCTATAGACTCTTTTTTAATATGGCATATGCATTTCCATCCTGCTAACAGGTTATAAACAAAATGCCTACTATGTGGCTTTGGTTTAAGTGTAAAAGAGTGATGAACATGCTGGCCTGCATTTCATGGTGACTTGATTTGTTGAAGACTTGGTTGTTTGATTTGAGGTTTTACGTTATCGTCAACACTATTTAGGTTATTGTGGAGACTTTGCTTCCAATTTCATGACTTATACACGACATTAAGATGAAATGGCATCCTAAGCCCTGCAGCATCAACAAACCAAAAGGGTTTATGTATAGTACTGTTGCCTTGACAGTCTAAGCGATGTATCAGCTGTGGCTCATTATTTGCTAGTTAGATGTCAAACCTGGGATAACAGTTCCTTGTGACTAGATGATTGACCTTAATTCATATCTAAGTCAACGTGACCTTTATTTCATGCTTCATTAATTTTGCCTTATATCTTGAAAACTATGAAATAAGACTATTGATCACCATGCACATGCACCTTGCATATAAGCTGCATGTGATGCGATGATTAGTCTCGAAATGTTTATCAAGGTAAGCATGACCTATATTTCATTGTTCAGTGAGTTTACCTTCTACTCGCATACTGGTTGATGGAGTAATGTCTTGAAGCGAATATCGATGTGACCTGACGATTGACATAGAATTATATCTAGGTCAGTGCGACCTATATTTCATAGTTCAGTGATTTTGCATTTAACTAGAAAATAATATGATAGAGAATTTTATATAAGGAGAGTACGTCCAAATAACCCAATGATTTGTCAAATAAATAAATGAAAATATATCTAGGTCAGTATGACCTGTATATTTCATGGCTGCGTGATTTCTGCCTTATAATGTGTATCAGATGGAGAAATATTATACCGGGATTATAACTTCCAGCCGTACCAATTGTTTGAAATGATATGTACATGTGTATCTTGATTAGTATGAACTGTATTTTATGGTTGAGTATTTTTGCCAAATATCTCTCACATGGCTGACATAACAACTGAAAGCTCAGCATTATCTTACATTTAATAAACTTACAAATGAAAGCACAAGTTTTCTTTATCGCAATTATTACTGATGGATGAGCATTAGTGCCATGTGATTTCATGATCAGCCTCAAAATATATTTAGTTCACTGCCCTTATGCGAAGACTGTTCAAATATGAATGCAAGTAGAACGTTTTCTCATGCACTAATGCGAAAATCCCCTGGAAATAAATATCACAGCGTAGAAAAACATTTTACCTATACATTGATACCAAACCTGTTAAAATCCGTGCAATTTAGCCATGCATATCGTTCGATAAACACTGTCTACTCTTGTATACTAATACAAAACATGGTTGGAAGGTCAGAGTACGCCGCTGAAATACGGTCCTATATTAAGAATCGTTGTATTCTTGGTATACGGTGCAAAGACATTTTTGGTGAAATATGTTCGGTTTATGGGCATAATGAAATGTCTTTTCCGACAGTTTTTCGTTGGTGTAAGAAATTCAGCTGTGGGCTAGGCTCAACAGAAGATGCACCACATGATCGTCGGCCGAAAAGAGCAACATCTGCCAAGATGGTTGCTAGAGTGAAAGAAATAGTTGCTACCGATGCACGATACACCACTAGGCAAATATCTAGTATGGTTGGCATCACATTAGAAGCAGCTCATACAATTCTGAAGTGTGATTTGAAAATGAGAAAGATCTGTGCTAGATGGATTCCCCATCTGTTGGCAGAGGAGCAGAAAACGACACGCGTTCAGTGCGCCAAGAAGTTGCTTAAAAAGTTTCCAAATTACAATGCACGGTCTTTCGCTAATGTCGTCACAGGTGACGAGACATGGGTTCACTTTTTTGAGCCAAAACGAAAGATTCAGAACAAAATATGGACAACAATGTATTGCAAAAGACCATGCATTGCAAAGCGGACCATGAGCGTCAAGAAGGTTATGTATGCCATATTCTTTTCATCAGGGCTCTGCTATTCAGGTTGCTGTTCCTAAAGGCAAATCTGTAAATGCGAAGTTTTACAAGAATAAAGTTCTTCGAAAATTGAAGAAATATTTCAAAGAACGAAGACCCGCAACTGGTTTGGCCAAGGTCAGATTGCTACATTACAATGCGTCATCGCACAAGGCGTTCATTGTGCAAGACTATCTGAAGTAGGAAAAGGTTGTTGAACTCCCTAACCCCCCCCCCCATACACACACACACACACACCCGTATTCCCCTGACCTTGCCCCAGGTGACTTTTTTTGTTCCCGCGGCTGAAAAAATACCTTTCTGGTCGAAAATTTGTACAGCGCAAACACCTCGGTTCTGCAATATTCCAGTGCCTTCATAGTATACCTCGAAAATGCTACATGTACCAAAATGGATTCAATGGTTGGATCAGAAGACTGAAAGTTTGTGTATCTGTTAAAGGGGAATACTATGAGGGGACAAAATAATTTTTTATCGAAATCTATCACGGAATCATTTTTATGTGCTTAGGTGAATTCATATTTGAACAGTCCTCGTAACACCGATTTGCATTCATCACGTGAACAAGTCCGTGAAATGAAGACCCCCTAAACCCCATTTTATATAGAGAAAACTGGGGTTTACGGGGGTATACATTATTTTTCTTATTTCTGCTCCAAGACATAGGTTGTGGGTACTCGCTAGAACCGCCTGAGGCGGTTCTAACGAGCACCCTCAACCTATGTTTTGAACATTTATGACAAAAATATCAAGGAATTTCATAAAAACTAGCCATTTTCGAGATGTGAAAATTGCACTATATCGCACGGGTGAGTTATCGTAATGATATTCTATTGGGGGATTTGTGATTCATATTCAGACACATAAAACTTATTTGTCCTAGTGTCCGAAATAAGCCCAATTAAAATACCTTTCACACATATGTTAATATAAAAACAGGAAGACAAGAAAAGAAACGGACGAGCTACACTGACCCGCGACAACTCTCCCACCTTACGCTCAGAGACAATCATCCCACTAGTGCTTACAGATATGTCCCAAGCTCTATGTTCAAACCATCAATTGCAAAACCAAAACCTTTGTTGGTCTACTGAACATATGTTCAGATTGCAATTATAGTTTTCGTTTGTTTGCGAGTTTTTTTTTTATCTCAAAAGCTCCAGGTCATCTTATAGCACCAATATATGGAATAATCTGTCTGGGCCCGCCCATCTGGGCTTGGAGAAATAGATCGGGCTGCACGATGCTTCCATGCAGGGCTGAGAGCCACTAGATGAAGCTTCGTACCAAATATCAAAGACCTGGTCCTTGCGATTTCAGAGAAGATTTTAAAAGATTTTCCTTAAACAAATATGTTCTATAAAAGGTTTATCATTTGGAAGCACGGAATACACCCTAGAACTGGAAAATATGAAGTGTACATGTTTATTGGGCCAAACTAGCTAGTTTCGGCCAATTAGGCCTCATCAGTGAGCCTTAAGTGTTTTAAAAATTCCACAATGGAATCAATGATCCCAAAGGAAAAGAAAATATAAACTACACTATGATGTAGGGCAGGGAGACTTTTACGGCCGCACCACATTCCCAGACACAAGATGTACTGACGTTAAATATGATCTTTAAAAGGTTGCTCAGTCAAAGTGGCAGGATAAGCCTGCCCAGGCAAAGCGGCGCGAGTCAGACCGTCCCTACATTTAAACCCTTTTGGTTTGTTTAGGCGGCAGGGCAATTCGTCATGTCATTTCGTCTCAACGTCGGTAAACGTCCAACAAAACTGTAAGCAACGTCTTCAGAATGACCTAAATAGTGTTGACGGAGACGTTAAACCTCGATTCAAACAAACAATACCTGTATGTCGTACATGTGCGCGTGTCAATAGCTTGTCAAATGTTCACATCTTCTCCAGAACTTGACTTCGATTTGGCTGATATTATGCATTAAATAAAATGCGCAAAAGTATACATTTAAATAAAAGACGAACGCCGGCTGTTTAATTAGTATTTTTGTTTTCAATTTAAGTACGTTCAGCAACATGGAAATAATAAACACTCAAAAACTTTCTTAATAATAATGCCAAAAGAATACAAGCTTGTTATCCAGTCCATATGTAAGAAACAGAAGTAAAGGTAATGAATCAGGAATCGATACAACTAATCCACACCTCCCATCAGAGACACCAAAGGTAAGAAAACACAAACATTAAATAACTAGACCCTAATGGAAACATCAATGGCGAAAACCCAAAAGGACCTTTTTTTCAACAAAATGGCCAATTGGCTACCCAATACAAAAATATACAAGCGATACACACACTCAAAAGCATAAACCGCGACAGGAGAACCGCCTTGGAACGGTCAATGAAAAGAAAGGCAGATCCTTTCTTGAACAAATGTCCTCTATTTATCAACACGGCAAAGTTCAGTGTAACTTTAAACACAATGGGTAAATGCAAACATTAAATACAGGTAATTCCAGAATCCAGTCTATCATCCATAAAGTCACTATAATGCAATTGTGTCCAATCACCTAAAAGACACTCTTTAATCAACATGCTGTTATGTACTTATCAAACAGTGCTCAAGAAGGAAACTATACACTTAGGCATTAATCCCCTCCCAAGACAAGATCATCAGAAATAGCAATAAGAACTCATTAATTTTGTGTTTAACAACAAAATATCCATTTCAATTATAATCTCTCTCAGAGTTTCATTGCAGACATTTGTTGTCACCATATTGTTTTAGTATTTCCTTCTCACGAGGAGATTATGATTAAATATGTTTTGGCAGTTCTTTTGTGATTTTTGATGACCAGGTGCCTGAGAAAAACGGAAACTGTAATCTGGCGTAATGTGGCTGGTTTATACTGCAATATGTAAGTGAAATTTACAGAATAATACTCAGTCTGATACTTGATGGGTGGAAATGGCATTAAATTAAACCTCTGTGAAATGAAAACCCTGGTAAATACAATATTAGATTGGGAATAACAGGGTTTACATCTGTATTTGTTTGTTTGTTTGTTTGAAGTTTTACGTCCCCGTCAACACTGTAAAGGTCATTTTGGAGACGTTGCCTCCAATTTTGTGGGACTTTTACCCGACACTGAGATGAAATGACATCTCAAGCCCTGCTGCCCAATGAAACCAATAGGATTTATAAGCATGGACAGGCCGACTCGCACTGCATTGCCTGGGCAGGCATAGATCCTCTACGCTGTTTACCAGTACCCACGTGCGGTCGGTTTCAGCTCTGCGTGGAAGCATCATGCAGCCAATCTATTTCTCCAAGCCCCGATGGGCGGGGGCGTTTACATCTGTATACGGTTGATTCTTTTCTGCTGAAACACATACATCACGAAAACACGCCTTTATAATTTTGACCCCTTGAACCCCACATTTATGAAGTAAAACTGGGGTTTCCGGGGGTATACCTTATTTTTCTTATTTCTGCTCTAAAATATAGATTGTGGGTACTCGTTAGAACCGCCTCGATGAGGCGGTGCTTGTTCTAACGGGTGCCCACATTTTATATTTTGAGCAGCAATAAGAAAAATATCACAATTGTTCATCATAAAATTTTCATTTTTTTCGGCGATAAAGGTGGCAATGTATTTGTATAGGCGTGTTTGCGTAATGTATTGGGGGTAATCCTTAGTACCCACATTCAATGTTTGAACATAATCTATCTATCTATCTATCTTCTTATACTGAGTCGGTCACATCTGGCCATTACCTCAGTTAAAATAAAAAAAGGAAAAGATCATCAATATCCATCTGAAAAATGCTTGTTCTGGAGATATGAAATTTAGCAAGGCCTCTGTATAATATGCTATACTTTTTCTTGTTAACTTTCTTTTGCTGCCATTGGCTGGATTTATTCTATAATTATGTTTTTATGGGCCTTGCATGTTTTATGCTGCATAACGCAAACACGTCTATACAATTTTGATCCCCTTGAACCCCACTTTTACAATGTAAACTTGCGGTTTACAGAGGTAAACCTTATTTTTTCTTATTTCTGCGCTAAATTATAGATTGTGGGTATTCTTTAGAACCGCCTTATATTTCTTATTTCTGCTCTAAAATATAGATTGTGGGTAATCTGAGAACCGCCTCATCCCGCCTCGATGATGCGGTTCTAACGTGCACCGACAATCTATATTTTGAGGCAAATATTACAAATGTTTATCTTAAAATGTTCGTTTTTTCATAGGTAAAGTTTACAATGTATTTGTATAGGCGTGTTTTCGTAATGTTTTTTTTTTTTTTTTTTTTTTGTTATCTTTCTATTGCTGCCATCGGCTGGATTTATTCTGTAAATATATTTTTATGGGCATTGTATTTTTTATGTTGTAATGAATTATTAAAAGCTTAACATAATGTCAAAATTAACTTGGATGTCCTGTATCTTCATCATAATTGAGACAGTGGACAATAAGACATGTGCGCCCATCGAAGACTCAGATCAGCCTGCGCATCCATATAGTCTAACCAGAGACTTTTCTTACTGCATGAAGTAGCATTGGGCCCTTAGCTATCCATAGAGCGCACAACTCTGACCAGACTGGATGCGCATGCTGCGCTGAGTCTTTGTTGGGCCCAGGCCTTATTGTAGGTTTAGTCATGCGCTGGCTCGTATATCTTTGTCAGCTGCTGCTAAAGCAAATAATTGAAGTGTCACATATATACAAAAATAATGATGTATTACTTTAGGTCATTTAAAAATAATCCTATCAAACATATGTTGCTTCATATTGCAATCTGATCGAAGTAGCATGAATGGCGTGGAAAGAATAGTGTAGAATTGTGATGAATAGCTGTTCCATGTTCCATCCTTTACAAGCGGAATTAACTAAAACCATTACAATGTAACTGTTAGATTTGCGCAGTTGGTGTTTTGTATTCATTTTATAGATTCCATTTATGTAACTCAATTACATCTTCACTCTCTGACAAACTCGATGAAAATAGGTTAGAACAAATATGGAATAAAACATTGATATTTAGTCAGTTAAGGACACTATCATCACTACGATAAAATAATCTCGTCCTAAAATTGCGTCTTTCACATCTCCAGAACTAGCATTTTTCAAATATTTATTTGTTATTATGTCCCTCCGTCGAAGTGGGGGGGGGGGGGGGGACATTTTGTCTTTGGTGCGGAGATCGTATGGTAGGCGTCGGCGTAGCCTATTTGATGCACTATATCTCCGAAACCTATCGATGGATTTTGACCAAACTTGCATAGTTACATCATTGGAGTGGGTGTAAACAGTCATTAGGTTATGATGCCCTTGATCTCATTTTCAAGGTCCCAGGCCCCAAAAACAGTCATTTTTGGACCAAACATGGTCCATCTCATTAACGAATTTACCAATTATAGTCAAACTTGCTACTATTTATCAATTCAACAAACCGCATATGTGATTAGATTTTGGTGGCCTTGACCGTTTTTGTTTCAAGGTCACAGCCCCCTTAAACAGTCAAATTTGTGCAAAAGATGGCTTTTCTGCACTCTGTCTCATTAACAAATTGACTAATTTTAGTCAAACTTGGTACACAATATCATTAAAATATACCCCAGAGTTGATTACATTTTGGTGATTTTGACCTGATTTTCAAGCGCACAGGCCACCAGAAACAGTCAATTTTGGGCCAAATTGTTTTTTCTGCACTCTATCGCATTAACAAATTGATTTATTTTAGCCGTACTTGGTACAATATATCATTACAACATACCGCAGATTTCATTCGATTTATGTGACCTTGACCTTTTCTTCAAAGTCATTAGATTTATGTGACCTTGGCCTTTTCTTCAAAGTCACAGCCCCCCCCCCGACACACACACACACAAACACACACCAAAACAGTCAATTTTGGGCCAAAAATGGCTTGCCTGCACTCTAGCACATTAACGAATTGATTAATTTTAGTCAAACTTGGTACAATATATCATAAATAAAAACCGCAGATTGATTAGTTTTTGGTGGCCTTTACCTTTTTTCAAGGTCACAGGTCCCACATAACAGTCAATTTTGGGCCAAACTGGCTTTTCTGACCTCTAGCTCATTAACGAAGTGATTAATTTTATTCAAACGTGGTACAATATATCATGAAATGGCTTGTCTGCTCTCTATCTCATCTCATCAACGCATTTATACCTTTAAGTCAAACTTGGTACAATATATCATTACTATACCGCAGATTTTATTAGATTTTGGTGACCTTGACCTTTTTTTCAAGGTCCAGTTCCCCAAAAACAGTCAATTTGTGGCCAAAATGGCTTGTCTGCACTCTATCTCATTAACGAATTATTAATTATATTCAAACTAGGTACCATATATATCATATAAATGGCTTGTCTCCATTCTATCTCATTAATGAATTGATTAACTTTAGTCAAACTTGGTACAATATGTCATTACTATATACCGCAGATTTGATTAGTTTTTGGTGAACTTGACCTTTTGTTTCAAGGTCCAGTTCCCCAAAAACAGTCAATTTGTGGCCAAAATGGCTTGTCTGCACTCTATCTCATTAACGAATTATTAATTATATTCAAACTAGGTACCATATATATCATATAAATGGCTTGTCTCCATTCTATCTCATTAATGAATTGATTAACTTTAGTCAAACTTGGTACAATATGTCATTACTATATACCGCAGATTTGATTAGTTTTTGGTGAACTTGACCTTTTGTTTCAAGGTCACAGGCCCCCAAAAAGTGTCAGTTGTGGGCCTAAAATTACTTGTCTGCACTTTATCTCATTAACGAATTGATAAATTTTATTCAAACTTGGTACAATATATCATTACAACATACCGTAGATGTTATTAGATTTTGATGAACTTGACATTTTTAAGGTCACACGCTCCCAAACACAGTCAAGCTTGGGCCAAAAATGGCTTGTCTGGACTCTATCTGATTAACGAAGATTTGATTAGTTTTTGGTGAGTTTTGGCCTTTTTTCATGTTCACAGGCCCCAACAAAACAGCCTCTTTTGGTCCAAAAATGGCTTGTCTGCACTCTAAGGCCAAGCGTTCCAAAATCTGTTCTTTTGGGGCCAAAAAAATGCTTATCTGCACCCTATATCATTTAAAGAATTGATGAATGTTGGTCAAACTCGGTACAATATTTAATTACAGACTACCAGGTTTGATTAGAGTCTGGTGATCTGAGCTTCTTAGTGACTGTTTTTGTTGTTGTTTTTTAGGTCACATGTTCCCGAAAACTGTCAGTTTTTGGCCAAAAATGGCTTGTTTGCAATTTCATTTTGGTGACCTTAACCTAGTTATTAAAGTCATATGGGAGTTTAAGATATATTTATGGTGGGGGACATTGTTTTCCTCTGAAACATGTCTCGTTTTAATAATTTCTAGACCGAATATGATTGAAGATATTCGTTAGAACCACCACAGTGAGGCGGTTCTAACGAGCACCAGCATTCTATGTTTTATATAAAAAATAAAGAAACTAATGTCACAACGAAAACACGCCTATATAATTTTGAACCCCTTGAATCCCAGTTTTATGTAGCAAAACTGGCGTATACAGGGGTAAACCTTATTTTTCTTATTTCTACTCTAAAATATAGATTGTGGGTACTCGTTTTTTTTAGGCGGTCACGTTTACAATGTATTAGTATGGGCGTGTTTTCGTAATGTATAATCTGTTTCTCTAGAAATTTGGTTTAGAGGGATGTTCATTAGAGGGACTTATACCTGCCCTTCGTCATAATGTAGATTATATTTTCTAGTTTTTTGGATCATTGATTCCATTGTAGAATTATGAATTGTTTGAGGGTCACTGATGAGGCCTAATTGGCCGAAACTAGCTAATATGGCCCAGAAACATGTACACTCGATCATTGCCAGTTCTGTGGTTTATTCCTTGCTTTTAAAGGAGAAATCTTTTTAGAACATTGAGAACATGGTGTATCTCGACGTTGTCAGTCACATTCTCTTGTTACCAATCTGTTTTACAAAATAGAAGTAGAGACAATGATCAGGAATCGATACAACCAACCCACAGCGCCCATCAGAGACACCAAAGGGAAAGAAACACAAGCATGAAACAACAGACCCTAATGGAAAAATCAATAGCGAAAAGCCAAAAGCACAGTTACTTTCCAACAAAATGGCCAATAGGCTATCCAAAATAAAGTAATATAAGCGATACAAACACCCAAAGACAAACCATAACACAAATAAACCGCGACAGAAGAACCGCCTTGGAACGGTCAGCGGAAACTCTAAATACCACTTTCTATAGAGTAAAGCGGGGCTTATAGGGGTATACAATATTTTACTCCAAAACATTGATTGTAGATACCCGTTAGAATCGCCTCCAATAAGTCGGTTCTATTCGAGGCAGTTCTAATGAGCATCCACATATAGGTTTTGTACAAACTACGTTTGCAGTAGAAGAAAACAAGAATCAAAGCACTGAAAGTACTGGTGGATCGACTGTCTGAGTGTAGGCAGAGAAAACAGTCCTGAACTTTAGACTTTTTGTTCAACCCATAAATTAAAGCATTTTAAGTGTAGGTCTGATCAGACGTCGCGTTATGTGGCCTTGTGTAGCGTCTGTTTATGTGTCTCATCACGGTTAGCGAATTCACTAGTGCATTGATAGCATTTTGGAGAATCTCCAGTTTATTTATCTTCCAGTTTATTAATCTTTTATTTTATATGCCTTTATTTTTTTTATTTCTTGACCTAGCCCAAAATCTTTTCAGCTTCATCGTGTGCCATTCTGTATACATGTACGTATGTACTAAACATAACATAACATGTGGAGCGCTTTCGTGCAGTGGTAGCGCATCGGATTTGTGATCAAGAGGTTGCGGGTTCGAGCCTCATGCTGAACAAAGTGTTGTGCCCTTGAGAAAGGCACTTCATCCACATTGCTTAAAAAAGTACTGGTTACCACCCAGGAACTCCTGTTCGTAATGCTCAGATGTGAGCGAGTAAGAGTAATAGGGGGAAAAAAGAAAAACAGATTGATCTTACTGCATTTACAATATTCCATTGATTTTGTTTGAATTTAGGTTTAACGTCCGCGTCACAAATGTACATGTATTTTTGGAGACGTTGCTTCCAATTTTGTTAGACATTTAACCGACATTGAGATGAAATGGCCGCACAATGAAACTATTATGGTTTATAAGCATGGAGGGCCCGACTCGCACCGCTTTGCCTCGGCAGGCTTAGATCCTTTAAGCGGTTTACCAGTACTCATGTGCGGCTGAAAAATGTCCCCTTGAATGACTTAAATGTTTTCTGGTATATGATGTTAAATAGTATTGTTCGTGTCTCCGCAACTCCCCCTTCTGTATTTGATTCAAGACATTGAACGGGCAACGCCGTTCAGACATGCATTGAAACGAAGATTCTGATCCAACCCCTTATTACATTGGTATGTCCCATTGAACGAATTAAACCATTTGGGCATTTGAGTAGCATATGAGATTAAATAGTACTGTTCGAGTCTCTATAATTCCTACCATTTTTGGTGCAGAAAATTGAAAATTGTAACACAGTTCAGTCATGCATTGAGCAAGTGCATAAATGAAACATGATTCTGATCTAGCCTCTTTTTTCCACAATCATATCCCCTTGAACGACTTAAATTTAGCCATATGAAGACACTAAATGTTAAATTAAGTCGTTCAAGGGCATATAATTCTGCATTAAGCGGCTGGATATGCACATTTTCAATGCATGTCTGAACTGTGTTGCAAGTTCCAATGCCCTATATCAAATACTGTATGAGAAGTTGCAGAGACAAGAACAGTACTACAATGCTTGACGCACAGACTTACGTACAACTATATGCCCCTCCTGACTTCTTGGCGGGGGCATAAAAACAGAGCACCCGGAGAAGACAATCTATTTGACCTTCCAGTGCAGAGCTTGGCGTGACATCACGAAAACACGCCCATACAAATACATTGTAAATTTTACCTCTAAAAACGAAAATTTTAAGATGAAAAATTGTGATATTTTTCTTATTTCTGCTCAAAATATAGATTGTGGGTACTCGTTAGAGTACCAACAATCTATATTTTAAAGCAGAAATAAGAAAATAAGGTTTACCCCTGTAAACCCCAGTTTTGCTCTATAAAAGTGGGGTTCAAGGGGATTAAAATTATATAGGTGTGTTTCGTGATGACATGTGGCCCCTGTGGTGAGAGACCTAATGATAAAGAGTCAGCGCACTTACCAACTAGGCCACAGAGGCCCGAAAAAAATGCCAAACAAAAGGATCCTAAGTCTCACTACAACCCATAAGGTGCGACTGTTTATATCGTCTGCTTTATATACTTTTCAAAGTTTTTACACCTATTTCTTCATCCAGGCAAACAGTGTGGATGTTGATCAAACTGCTCATAGTGGAGCTATTTGATCTGGGTCCACATTGATTGCAACAATGACAACAAAGTAGGCGAGAATTGTTGTGATTGGCATTTTAAGCGTCTATCGGTTGTTGACGAAATCAACCGAAGCCCGCTGATGGACCTCAGTGGGCGGTTCATGGAAACTGCTGAACATCCTGAGCTATATATAGATAGTTTGATTCTGGCCAGAAAAACAAGCCTTAGGACATACATTTAAAAAGGCAGTTAAGTGATCAAAATGTTTCAACACGAAAAAAAAAAAACTTTCCAGCAAAGCTTGTTTTTCAGAAGAAAATGTATTCGATTTACGAAATTGGGCACTGAAGTCGGTGCAAATATATATATATTTTTCTGAATTTATATGCTTAGTCATCATAACATTCGGGTTTCGACAGACCTTTGTTGCGGAGGAGATTGCTGTCCAACATTGAATTTTGAAACCAAATCGGATGTCGATTTATTTTGATAGTCATTTGACTATCTTGTGGGAAAGTAACTTTTAGGCTATCCTCTAGTGATGTTATTATTGGGTTTAGTTACTTCATGTTCGTGTTTCTTTCCCTTAGGTGTGAGGATCGTTATTGTATCGATTCCTGATCATTGCCTTCACTTTTATTTTCTATCTTAATGAAACAGCACAAAAAGCGTGCGGATTCTAGTGCATTATGATTATAATTACTATTATTATTATTTATTATTTTCTTCTTTTTTTTTCTTTGAAAGCTGGTCTCTAATCCCCGACTAACAGGGCCTGGCGTCATTCAAGCATAATTATGTAGGGAATGTTAAACACAATATGAAAACAGGAATTAAAACCATCTTATTTGCATTAAAAGGCACATTTATAAATTCGAAGTATTTTGCTTTTAGTTGTAGTACAAATCTGAAGCTGGACAAAAGGTGTA
Source organism: Lucinisca nassula (assembly GCA_963580285.1). Lineage (NCBI taxonomy): Eukaryota > Metazoa > Mollusca > Bivalvia > Lucinida > Lucinidae > Lucinisca > Lucinisca nassula. The sequence goes on from OY757019.1 coordinate 21,605,486, forward strand.
AGTCGTTTTCATTTAAAGCGTTTTTCTTCTTCTATTTTGGCCATGGTAGCCATCTTGTTCATCTGAGCCAAGCCAGTTAGCTAATTTATAGGGGGTCACCTAAGCAACCTTCCATTAAATTTGACAAAAGGTACAGGGGAAGATGTCACAAAGGTTCTTCTTCTATTTGTTAGCTCTGTTTGCCATCTTGTTCATTAGACCGGAACCGTTTTATCTGCTTTGATAGAGAGTCGCCTAAGCAATATTCCTGTGAATTTGAGTGAAAAAGGACCTAACGTTTAGGAGTGGTCATTTTAAGATTTTTTTTATTTCTCTGTTTAGCTCTCGCAGCCATTTTTATTCATAAGCAACATGTCTATGAAATTTGAATAAAATTGGCCCAGGGGTATAGGAGTATTGCTGTTACTGATAGAGATGCGCACCTGTGTTATTGGTGTACACCAGAAGCTTGTTGCTGAAAATATAAAGATTTTTCTATTTGCAGCTCTGCAACAATCTTGTTCATCGGAGAGAAACGGTTTAAGCATTTTGGTAGGGAGCGACTTATGAATATTTATGCAACATTGCTGTGAAATGAAAATTGGATCAGAGTTAGGAGAAAATTGCATTTATAGCAAATTGTTGACGTTTTTTTTCTATTTTCAGCTTTGGTGGCCATCTTTTTTATCAAAGAGGAATCATTTTAGCTCTTTTGGTTGGGAGCTACCTACACAACATCCTTATGGAGTTTAAATCAAATTAGACCGAGGGTTTGGGAGGAGTTTGCATAAAAAGCAAATTGTTGACGTTTTTTTTCTTCTATTTTTAGCTCTGGTAGTCATTTTGCTCATTGAAGCATAACCGTTATAGCTATTGTGGTAGATAGTCAAATATGCAACATTCCTATTGAGTTTAAAATGAATTTGGCCAAGACATATAGCTGTCGTTTAAAGATTTTTTTTTTGACCATGGTAGCCATTTTGTTCAACGAAGCGAAACGATTCTAGATATTTTTGTAGGAAGCCATTTAATCAATATTCCTGCTAAGTTTGAATCAAAGTGTTGAAGGATTTCGCAGTTAGCAATGTTTACGTTATCTTATTTCTACGAGCCGATTGACTAATGGTAGCAAAGCCGTTTTAGCCAATTCTGAAAAAGGTCACACAAACAACACTCTTTGGCCCCCGCCCACCGGCATTACAATAACACACCCGTGCAGCATAGCGCATTTTTCTATCCTCCAAAATGGCTACTTTTCTGATGAAAAGTGATATTTTTCTTATTCACATTGCAAACATAGGTTGTGGGTGCTCGTTAGAACCCCCTCATTGAGGCGGTTCTAACGAGAACCAACAACCTATGTCTTTGAGCAGAAATAAGAAAAATAATGTTTACCCCCATAAACCCCAGTTTTCTCTATATAAAGTCGGGTTTCAGGGGTGTTCATTCATGGACTTGTTTACGTAATGGGGGCTTGAAGAAATACATGCTCTGCATAATGCTTCCACGCGTAGCTGAAACTGACCCAAGACGAGTATTGTTAACCACTTAGAAGAGCTAAGCATGCCCAGGCAAAGCGGTGTGAGTCGGACCGTCCACGCCGATAAACCCTAGTGGTTTCATTGGGCTTCAGGTGTCATTTTATCTCAATGCCAGGTAAAAGTCCCACAAAATCGTAAGCAACGCCCCCAAAATAACCTATTCAGTGTTGACGGGGACGTTAAACCTCAAATCAAACTTACAAACAAAACAAAAAAAACTCTCTTATGAAGTTTGAATGAACATTTCGAAAACACGCCTATTCTAATACATTGTAAATTTTAATGGGGAAAAAACGAACATTTTAAGATGAATAATTGTTAGTTTTCTTATTTCTGCTCAAAATATCGAGGCGGTTCTAACGAGTACCCACAATCTACATTTTAGAGCAGAAATAAGAAAAATAAGGTTTACTCCTGTAAACCCCAGTTTTACTATATAAAAGTGGGGTTCAAGGGCGTATTTTCGTAGTGAAACTGGCCATATGGTATAGAAGAAGTTATTATTTTTAGCTCTGATAACCATCCTGTTCATCGGAGCGAAACGATTTTAATTAGGCAATTTTGGCGGGAATCCACCAAGACAACATTCCTATGAAGTTTGAATGGAATTGGTCCAAGGGTTTGGAGAAGTATGTATTCAAAGCAAAGTGTTGATATTGTTAGCTCACCTGACCGAAGGTCATGGTGAGGTTTTGTGACTGTGAGATGTCCGGCGTCGTCGTTCGTCGTCCGTCGTGCGTAAACTTTTTTGTTAACAATCTAGAGGCCACAGTTTTAGTCCAATCATCATCAAACTTGGTCAGAATGACCATCCTGACAATATCTCGGTCATATTCGAATATGGGTCATGTCAGGTCATAAAGTAGGTCACCAGGTCAAATCAAAGGAAAACCTTGTTAACACTCTAGAGGCCACAGTTTTGGTCCAATCATCCTCAAACTTGCTCAGAATGATCAGCCTGACAATATCTCGGTCAAGATCGAATATGGGTCATGTCGGGTCAAAAGGTAGGTCACCAGGTCAAATCAAAGGAAAACCATGGTAACACTCTAGAGGCCCAAGTTTTTGTCCGTTCATCCTCAATCTTGCTCAGAATGATCATCCTGACAGTATCTCGGTCAAGTTTGAATATGCGTCATGTCGGGTCAAAAAGTAAGTCAGTAGGTCAAACCATAGAAAAACCTTGTTAACACTCTGGAGGCCACAGTTGGGTCCAATCATCTTCAAACTTGCTCAGAATGATCATCCTGACACTATCTCAGTCAAGGTCAAATATGAATCATGCCGGGTCAAAAAGTAGGTCAGTAGGTCAAACTATAGAAAAACCTTGTTATCACTCTGGAGGCCACAGTTTGGGTCCAATCATCTGCAATCTTGCTCAGAATGATAATCCTGACAATATCTTGGTCAAGTTCAAATATGGGTCATGTCGGGTCAAAAAATAGGTCAGTAGGGCAAATCATAGAATAACCTTGTTAACACTCTAGAGGCCACAGATTTGGGCCAATCATCCTCAAACTTGCTCAGAATGATCATCCTGACAATATCTCAGTCAAGTTCGAATATGGGTCATATCGGGTCAAAAAGTAGGTCAGTAGGTCAAATCATAGAAAAACATTGTTAACGCTCTAGAGGCCCCAGTTTTGGTCCAATTATCCTCAAACTTGCTCAGAATGATCATCCTGACAATTTCTCGCTCAAGTTAAAATATGGGTCATGTCGGGTCAAAAAATAGGTCAGTAGGGCAAATCATAGAAAAACCTTAACACTCTAGAGGCCACAGATTTGGTCCAATCATCCTCAAACTTGCTCAGAATGATCATTCTGACAATATCTCAATCAAGTGCTAATATAGGTCATGTCGGGTCAAAAAGAAGGTCAGTAGGTCAAATCATAGAAACAACCTTGTTAACACTCTAGAGGCCCCAGTTTTGGTCCAATCGTCCTCAAACTTGCTCAGAATGATCATCCTAACAAATCTCGGTAAATTTCTAATATGGGCCACGTGGAGTCAAAAAGTAGGTCAGAAGGTCAAACCGTAGAAAAGCCTTGTAAACACTTCTAAGGCCACAGTTTTTGTCGAATCATCATCAAACTTGCTCAGAATGATGTCTACAATATCTTGGTCAAGTTCGAATACGGGTAATGTGGGGTCAAAAAGTAGGTCAAATCATAGAAAAGCCTTGTTTAAACTCTAGAGACTGCAATTTTAGTCTAATTATCATCAAACGTGCTCAGAATGATCAGCTTGACAATATCTAGGTTAAGTTCGAATATGGGTCATGTCGGGTCAGAAAGTAGGTCAAATCGTAGAAAACCTTGTGAACACACTAGAGACCACAGTTTTCATCTGATCATCATCAAACTTGTTCAGAATGATCATCTTGGCAATATCTTGGTCACGGTTGAATACAGGTCATGTTGGGTCAACAAGTAGGTCAGTAGGTCAAATCATAGAAAAACGTTGTGAACACTCTTAGGGGCCAAAGTTTTAGTCCCATCATCATAAAACTTGCTCAGAATGATCATCTGGACAATATCTCAGTTCAAATATGGGCCATGTCAAATCAAAAAGTAGATCACTAGTTTATTTTGTCATAACTTTTGAACCGTTTAAGATAGAGCCTTCATGTTTGGCATGTAGGTTCCTTGTGACAAGGGCTTCCCACTCATATAATATATTTGACCTTTGGCCTTGACCTATGACCTACTTTATCATAACTTTTGAACCATATGCGATAGAGCCTTCATATTTGGCATGTATGTTCGTTGTGACAAGGCTTTCCGAGCCATTCAAAAATTTTGACCCAATCACCTAGACCTTTGACCTACTTTGTCATAAATTTTTAAGCATTTGAGATACAGCCTTCATCTTTGGCATGTAGGTTCCTTGCGACAAGGGTTTCCTATTCATACTTAAAATGGGACCTTTACCTTGACATTTGACCTACTGTTTCATAACTTTTGAACCATTTGAGATGGTGCCTTCATATTTGGCATGTATGTTCCTTATGAAAAGGTCTTCCCACCAATACAAAAAAATTGTTTTATGACCTTGACCTTTGATCTACTTTGACCATTTGGGATAGAGCCTTCATATTTGGCATGCAGTTTCCTTGTGTCATACAAAAATGACTCGTGACCTTGACCTTGACATGTGACCTACTTTATCATAACTTTTGAACCATTGAGGTAGAGCCTTCATCTTTGTCATGTATGTTCCTTGTGGCAACGACTTTCACCCACACAAAAATTTTGACCTTGACCATTGACCTTCTTTCTCATAATTTTTAACCATTTAAGATAGAGCCTTCATATTTGACATGACTTGTGACAAGGGCTTCTCAACCATGCATTTTTTTTTTACCTTGACCTTTGATCGTTTTTGTCATAACTTTTGAATCATTTAAGGTGGCACCTTCATATTTGGCATGTATGTTCCTTGTGAAAAGGTCTTCCCACTCATGCCAAAAATTTGAGCTGCGACCTTGACCTTGATCTGTGACCTACTTAATCATAACTTTGGAACCATTTGAGATAGGGCCTTCATATTTGGCATGTATACTCCTTGTGACAATGGCTTCACATCCATACAAAAAGTTTGATATGTGACTTTGACCTTTGACCCACTTTATCATAACTTTTGAACCATTCAAGATAGAGCCTTCATATTTGGCATGTATTTTCCTTCTGGCAAGGCACCTTACTGTATTTCCTACCATTTCATTGCTACAGTGTGGATCAGGTGAGCGATCTAGGGCCATCATGGCCCTCTTGTTCTATTTTAGCTCTGTACGCCATTTTGCCCAGCAGAGTAAAACTGTTTTAGTAATTGTGGTAAAGGGTCAGCTAAGTAACATTCTTATAAAGTAGAAGTAAAACAAAGATCAGGAATTGATACAATTAACTTACTCCACCCATAAAAGACACCAAAGGGAAAGAAATACAAACATTAAGCGACCAGACCATAATGGAAACCCAAACAAAGGAAGGCCATAAGGACAGTTACTTTCCCACAAAATGGCCATATGGTCATCCAAAACCAAAAGACACAAGTGATACACACAGTAAGTAACAAACAACAACATAAATAAATCGCCACAGAAGAGCCGCCTTGGAACGGTCAGTGGAAGATTTCCACTGGGGGGCTTAAATCGATTTTACGTGGCCACAGTTTGAATGAAACTGGCCTCCGAGTACAGTTGTCGTTTATACATTGTTCCATATGCTTAGGACTTCCGGGTGTTTTTGAAATGATAATTAAAAGGGTAGGGAAGATCATTTCTCCCCGCTAGAATCCGATTAGTTTGGCCAGTCAGGCTTGTCGTTTCAATTTTAATAGGAGCCAGAATGCACTGTTACGATCTTTCTGATGAGGCCATAGGGAATAGCGCAGGGGTCTTTCTAGACTAAAACATGCGCTGGGACTTTTTTCGTTTTTCTCAACCTAATTTTCCTATCCATTACTCTCTTTTTCCTCATGCACTTTTCACTCTTTTGTACCGCACTTGTTTGCTACAGACAGAACACCGTCTCAAAGGACTTGGGTCAGAATGACAATTTCAGAGGCTACTTCTTTGACCTTTTTGCCAGATTTGGAATCCAGTGTCTAGAAGAGAACTGATATGCATGCTATGAAGAGATATGGGTATACCGTATTCACAAACACCCTTGTCAAAAGAATGGGTGATTATGCGAAAGAAGGAGTACCATTCAAAACTTTTTTGGTAGTACGCTATGGTATTGGAAAGGATATGGTGTATTTATAAAGAATAGCGGAGCAAGCTTTTTTTCTTTAATTTGAAAATTGATTCGTCGAATATGAGGAACTTGAGGAAATTTACATGGATTTTCACTTTTTCACCGTATGCTTACGACTGAGAGGCATTTTTGAAATCAGGACTAAGATCACGAAAACACGCCTATATAGTTTTGAACCCCTTAAACCCCACTTTTATGTAGTAAAACGGGGGTTTACAGGGGTTAACCTTATTTTGTTATTTCTGCTCTAAAATATAGGTTATGGGTACTCGTTCGAACCGCCTGCCAACAATCTATATTTTGAGCAGGAATAAGAAAAATATAACAATTTTTCATCTTAAAATTTTCATTTTTTTTTTTCGGTGATAAAGGTGGCAATGTATTTGTATAGGCGTGTTTGCGTAATGAAAATTGGGGATAGAGAAAAACATTTCGCCCTAGAACCCGATCTGTTGGACCAATTAGCATTGTCTTGCCCATTGGAAACAGGATACACTGTACTGTTCGGTACATGTATGTGAAAACAATATTACTGATGACGCCATAGGTCATTGCGCAGGGGTCACTCTACATCACGATTACAAGTCCGTGAAACGAAGACGCCCCTAAACCCCACTTTATATAGAGAAAAGTGGGGTTTACGGGGGTATACATTATCTGCCTTATTTTTGCTAAAAAACATTGAATGTGGATACTCGTTAGAACCGCCTCATTGAGGCGGTTCTAACAAGCACCCACAATCTATGTGGAAAGCAGAAATAATAAATATGTTATCATTTTTACCTAATATTTATCATTTTCTGACACCATGTAGGACGCCATTATTTCGTACGGACATGTTTTCCTAATGATGCTAAAACATGCGCCCGGACTCCTTTTTTTTTTTTTTTTTTTTTTGTTCTTCACCTCATTTCCCTCCTCTCTTTTTCCCTCATGTCATTTTCACTACTTTGTACCTATTTTCGACATGTCTTTATTGTTGCCGCACTTGTTTGGTACAGACAGCATGCTGTGTCTGAATGAATATTTTAGTGACCAATTATAGACTGTTTTGCCAGGTATACCGTATTCAAAAACATCCATGACAAATGTATGGACGAGTATGCGAAAGAATTAACGAGGGCCGTTCAAAACGTTTTTGGCAGTAATTACGCATTACTACGCCATGGAAGTGGAAAGGATATTTAGCTCTGATGCCCATCTTTGTCATTGGAGCGAAACGAGTTTAGCTATTTTGGTAGGGACCCAACTAGGCAACATTCTTGTGAAGTTGAGTTAAATTGTCCAATGGAATTTGGAAGAGTTCGTATTTAAAGCAAATTGTTAACGACGCACGACTCACGACGCACGACGGATATTTCACCTGTCACATTAGCTCAGCATGAGCACATCGGGCTCAGGTGAGCTAATAATAATAATGATAATATTAATAATAATAACAATAATAATAATATAGTAATAATAGTCATGTTCTTGAAATGTATGCAGTTTTGTTGCAAGAACATGGTTGTTAATGTGAATTATATGTTCATTTAGAGAATTCGAATAGTTCTGGACATTGTTCAGAAATGAACATGCTCACGAATACACCAAACATCAATTACATTTTGCGGCTAGTTACCCTTTCGCCCCTAAGTTTTTTTTTTTTTTTTTTTTTTTTGTTTTTTTGTTTTTTTTAGTAGACTGAAGATTCTAGCACAACAGTTTCGTTAAAAACACTCCAAAGCCATTACACGGTGCGTTAACCTCTCGCACATTAGTTTCAAAATTCGGACAGGAGCACTGCTGCTAACAGGATTTTAAGGGGAATCGGAACACCTGACAGATTTGTCCGCCATTTTCCAAAAGGGGACAACTTTCGGGACTTCCAGTTCGCTTTTCTATAAGCCATGTCCAACTGTAAAAGGGGTCTTCTCTTAAAGGATGAATTTGCTCCTCAGCAGAAAATTCTTTCCTTTAAGAGTTGACCCATATTCTTCCATTTAATAGTTGACCCCTATTGAAATGGGAGCAAAAATATATTTGCAGGAGTTGCCTCTCCTGAAGATGTTTCCATTCCCCTTAAATAAAAATCCATGTCAACAATGCATTTTTATGGAACAATTTGCTAAATCCAATTTTAAGTGGACATATGATAAACAGAATCTTACACTCGTGGTCACTTCATATGAAATTTAATAAACTCGCCGACAACTCGTTTAATAAATATCATATGAAATGACCACACATGTAAGATCCTCTATATTTTATATAAAAATATTTCATTAACAAATATTTTCTCAGGGATTTGGCTAATGGTAGCATTGCACTAAATACTGGGAGGTGCCGGGTTTTATCACTTGTGGACCAAGCTTTTAGTTGTGATCTGAATACCAGACTTGCTTCCATTGGCTATATATCCCATGTTTTATTTCAATGTGTAAAAAATAGGCATATTGGACTAAAATGATGCATGTTTTGTAAATATACCTGCAAGCTCAAAGAAATTGTTGCTGATTTTATATTGTCACCCCTCCTTTAAAAATATTGGATCATTGTATTTACTCCGTCCTTGTAGGTAAACAAACATGGTTGACTGTAACTTGAAAAGGAGCAGATCAACATTTTGGATTTTTTCTCATTTACTTGTTGGGCTAGGATGGCTCTATAAACAAGTAAGGTTTGAACAGTTTGTGTGTGTACTGAGATTTTGTAGGAGCCGGTAAAATGTTACTATTGTCGCCTATGGAAATTATTTAGTGGTAAGCTCCCCAATATGAGTGTCTATCAGATAAGGGTGTTAAGCAAAATAGTCAAGAAGGACTACTTTATCTTTGTTAAAAACCGAAAACTCATACATTACGATAACACACGCGTGCGGCTTCGTGCATTCTTTCATATCTCCAAAATGGCTATTCTGATGAAAATATTTAATATTTTCTTATTTATACTACAATAAAAGGTTGTGGGTGCTGATTTGAACAGTTATTAACGAGTACTCACAACATATGTCTTGGACCCGAAATAAGAAAAACAATGTATACCTCCATAAACCCAAGTTTTTTCTAAATAAACTGGGGTTAATTGCGGAGGGATGTTTATTTCACGGATCTGTTCAAATGATGCAGGCCTCACATTTTTTTTTTCAGGCATATGCAGGATTTCAGGCTTTAAGAGTTTGATTTTTCTTGATTTCAGGCTTTTTGGCCTCCATTTTTTTATTTTTCCTCCTAGATTCTGCATAAAATGACTATTTACTGCTTATCCTGCAAAATAAAATTATGTAGCTACTCACATTTCTGACTATTCACCAATCAAATTACTTGATATAAAGTATTTGTTAAATTCACAAACTGCATTACAAACAGTGTAGCTCCTGATCATCTGATCTGGATCTACACTGTTTGCAAAGGTAATGGTTGACATGTTCAGCACGATGAGGGTTAAGGATGTAAAATCGGGCCTTTCAGGCACGGAAAAGCTTGGTCAGTATGAGGCCTGATGATGGCTGCGGGTCAGGCCACTAAGAGATAATCGACCAACAAGTGCCATCATTATTTTTTTTCAGGTGGTTCATGTGTGCAGTCATTATACTTCCCGGTGAGAGAATGGACTCATTAACTAAACGTAAAACTGTTTGTTTGGAGTTATATTCCAAGTAACAAGCTTCAAGTGTACGCCAATAACACAGGTGCACATCTCTATCAGGTAAGTAAAAGTTCAAAACAGATAATTCCATCAAAAGTAATTGGTGTTCTGATGCTGCTGTGTTTATGAGATTGGTCAGAAACAATCAATTAAGACGTTATTGCCTAGATCACCCTGCTATATAATAAACTGGTATGTCTACTACATGAAAATTACCTGTAAAATTCATTCACACCAGATTCATTGGATTTGGTAACTCCATCTGGAGATTGTTTCGGGAAAACAGAATTCCAGCATAAATATTTAAATTGGATTTTACGTGTGGAATTTGCAGATTAAGGTATGTTTAGTTAATTATTGATCGTGGTAGCTGTAATTCTGCATGCATTTTGTATATTTATCGAATATTTAAATTTTAAAAGACATACCATTACGAAAACACGCCGCTACAAATACAGTGTTTTTACCCCCGAAAAAAAATAATAAGATGAAAAAATTGCTATATTTTTCTTATTTCTGCCCAGAACATTGATTGTGGTACTCGTTAGAACCGCGGTTCTTACGAGCAGAGCAACCCACACTCTATGTTTTAGAGCAGAAATAAGAAAATAAGATTTACCCTGTAAACCCCAGTTTCATTATATAAAAGTGGGTTCAAGGGGGGCAAAATTATATAGGTGTGTTTTCGTGATGCAATCGAACTTCGATGGCTCGAACCCCTTTGGGACCATGAACATTTGTTCGAGACAGCGGTAGTTCAAGCCTCGGGGGTTAAATATTAGTGCCATGCTTGGAGGCATAATGGAGATAATTAATTATGGGATATCTTTCCGGTGTTCTATATTATAAATGCATGCTGTGAGTTCTTATTTGATTCGCCTCATCGAGATGATTCTAATGAGTACACACAGCATACATTTGCAAAATAAAAGAAGAAAATCTCCCTACATTATCTATTGTCAGATTTGGAGGAATTCCATGCGGACTCAAGAAAGAGGTCGCCTCTACCATGGTAAACGAGCCATCAGGATTCGCGCCTTTTAAGTGTTTCTGTATTGTCAAAAGTAGGGTCCTCGGGGCTTTTAATTATTTTCCTTGTTTGTGGTCAAAAATATAGATTGTTTGTACTCGTCAGAGCCGCCGCATTGAGGCTATTCTAACGAACACCCGAAATCTATATTGGGACTAGAAATAAGAAATATATCAATCATTTTCATCCGAAAAATTCTAGCTTTAGATATAAGGCATTACGATAACAAACCCGTGCGACATAGTGCATTTTTTCACATCTCCAAAATGGCTACTTTTCTGACGAAAATCGACATTTTCCTTATTTATAAAGCAAGCATAGATTGCGGGTGCTCGTTAGAACCGCCTCAGTGAGGCGGTTCTAACGAGTACCCGCAACCTATGTCTAAGAGCAGAAATAAGGAAAATAATGTTTACCCCCGTAAATCCCTGTTTCCTCTATATAAAGTGGGGTGCAAGGTGGTGTTCATTTCACGGACTTGTTAGCGTGATGTAAGCGCCATTTAGCACAGGGGTATGGTATCGTAATGATGTGGATACAATTGCAGTTTACAAAGCTATACCAAATTCTCCTAATTCTTGCCCCAAAACATAATTGTTTGTTGTCGTTTCAACCGCTTGATGAGGCGCTTCTAACGAGCACATACAGTCAATTATAAGAACAATGCCAAAAAATTATTCAACCATTCCTCTGCTGAATACATTTGCCACACTCATTTTTGATAATCAATCATATTTAATATGTAATTCGTGACCAACTGATTGTCGAACATTAAGGATCAAAATCAGATGACTTCTCCAGAAGCCGTAGAGCATATCTGGTCATCACTAAAACATGCATTAATACGTTATTGTCTAAATCACCCTAGTTCACCCGGTTCTAAGGTATACCCACAATCTAAATTTCGAGCTGAAATAAGAAAGAATCACACTTGTTCATCTTGCAATAAGCCTCCGTGGTGGTTACGCTACTCACCTTGTAAACCAGGGGTCTCTGGATCAATACTGGGCTTCTCCAGACTTTAAGATGAGTCTTTAAACTGAGGGCCCGTCTCCGTAGGACCTTAGCTGTTGGTGGGACGTAAAACTCAAACACTCGCTCATCTGGCAATGTTCGGTAACATTTACCTTGTATTTGTATAGGTTTGTTTTCGTAATGTGGTTCCAATTAAAGCAGGAAAATATTAAAGGACAAAATAATGCAACTTGAATATATTAATTATAATAAAAACAATACAAAACAAAACACATTTTGTGAACAATATGGAAATAGTGGTCAGTTCAAAAGAGGTACATTTCGGTAACATACATGCAGTTTGCATTAAGATACATGTAGCACACACATGAGGCATAGTGCAGATTTTCAAGGCTCACAACCGACAATACATGAACACATGTATGTTATATTTTGTTTTAATGTAGACTTAAATAGTAGAATGTGGGTGCTCGTTAGAACCGTCGTTACAATGTATGTGAACCTGCTGTTTACGTTATGAGTGAGTGAGTGTTTGAGTTTTACGTCTTACCAACAGCTAAGGTCATACGGAGACGGGACCTCGAATTAAATACTCATCCGAAAGTCTGGAGAAGCCATGGATCGATCCTGCGACCCCTGGTTTACAAGGCAAGTAGCATAACAACTACACCTACACCTACATAACTACACCTACGTTTTGAGCAGTCATAAGAAAAGTAGACATACCCTAATAAATAAGTCCCGCATTTCCCTATATAAAGTGGAATTCAGATGGAAAGCGTTTGAACTATAAGACTTTTATACGTTTCTTCAGAGGACATTTTTTATATAAAAAATAATGCATTTTATTATTTATTATAGCTAAATGAAATCAGACTGAATATACTGCTCTTACAAGAAAAACAATGTATGTTTATGAATTGGAAAATCACCTTACCTCCGTGTAATGAACACTACGGTAATTAAACCTCACTTTACGTCTGTGGCGAAAAGTGATGTTTACTGGGATATATGTTATTTTCCTAAAATTTGTATGAAAACATATTGTGGATACCCGTTAGAACCGCCTCAAATTGATGCTGTTCTAACAAGCACCCACACGCTTTGTTGAGCGCAGAAGTAATGAAAATAAAAAGAGCTTGTTCTGCAGGTATGAAGGGCGTCATCATTGCACAATGAAGTGTTATCGTACTGAAAAGAAAAGTATAACATGTATGTTCTCTTGTTAACTCAATTTTCATCATCACGTTTTTAAGTCCGTGTAATGCTTACTCTATAAATCCTTCTTTATACCGAGAAAACTGGGGTTTACGGGGTAAACATTATTTTTTTTAATTCTGCTCCAATACATAGGTTGTGGGTACTCGTTAGAACCGCCTCAACGCGGCGGTTCTAACGAGCACACACAACCTATGTTACAAGTAAAAACTAGAAATATATCACAATTTTTCATCAGAAAAAAATGCCCGTTTTTGAAATAGGAAACATGCACTATTTCTCTCGGTAGTGTTATTGTAATGTTATGTAAAGTGAGGTTTAAGGAGTTTGTTATGAGGACCGAGTGTCATTCTTGTCATCCCATTTTTATAATGGTGGGGTTTACAGAGGTAGATATTATTTTCCTTATTTTCGTTCATAAACATAGATTGCGCGCACGCGTTAGGACCTCCTCAATGCCTCAACTTTAGCGAGCATCCAGAGTCTAGATTTGCTGCAAGTTTACACGTTTACACGTCATGTCAGTTATGGAGTTAAGATAGGACGCACCGTATAACAGACTAAAGTATACAGAGGCGGAGTTTTTTTTTTTTTTTTTCTAAGGGGTAAAATGGAAATATTTCTGTCATGGCATGTAAAATATAATCTATGATGTTAGAGTCACCGAAATGGGATGTTACAAATGAGCAATTTATATATAACCCCGATATCCATATATTTCTTTTTATCTACATGTAAGTCAGATGGGCTCGTTCTTAACTGTGGCTTTTTCTGAGAATGTCCGTGTTTGTTTGCTTTTTTCTTTTTTTTTTTTTTTTTTTTTGTTCGTTTTTTTTTTTTTTTTTTTTTTTTTCCTTCACCATTTTAATGGGCTGTGCACTTCGGCACAACCTGAAAGCTACGAATGCCTAGTGTCCCCAAAGCAAGTTTGACAAGCAACGTAGATCGGGATCAGACGCCAAAAAGCTCGGCGTCTGATCGGGATCTAGACTGTGTGATGCAATTTTAAAGATTCGTTATTTCTAAATAAGATAAATCTGACAGGTCTTAAATTTGAAATAGACCTGTCGAAAGCTATTAAGTCGATGATCAAATTCAGCATTGATAGGCTAATGCAAGAAGCACTACAAAATTCTTTTGCAACGAATCGTGTCTAATATTTACAGACATCTCCGCATATTTCTACATGGTTTTGATTAAAATGTAAACTTTGGCATTTCAGTGACTGAAGATTGAGCGAATGCAAAACTGATCATGTGAAAATTCAAAGAAACTTTCTTTGCTCCAGGAAAGGCGCTTTTTCATCCGAAAAATTACTCATATATTTCTTATTTCTGCATAAAAACATATGTTGTGGGTATTCATTAGAAGCGCCCTTTCAAGGCGCTTCTAATGAGTACCCACAACATATGTTTTCATGCATAAATAAGAAGAATAAAATGTGGCTACCCCTTCTTATCTAGGGTTGTGTCGCATGATAGAATATTTTAACACCTAAAATATGCAGTGCTTGGTGTTCATATCGTATTAGGCCTCCGCCGCTCGGGGCTAGAAGAAATAGATGGGCTGCATGATGCTTCCACACAGAGCTGAAACTGACTGCACATGAGTACGGGTAAACCGCTAGAGGATCTGAGCCTGTCGAGGCAAACTGGCGGTGCGAGTCGGACTGTCCATGCTTATAAACCATAGGGCGGCAGGGCTTGAGATGTCATTTCATCTCAAAGTCGGGTAAATGCCCACAGAATTAGAAGCAACGTCTCCAAAATGACATATACAGTGTTGACGGGGACGTTAAACCTCAAAACAAACAAAACAAACAAACAGGATATTGAGTTAAGCACTACATTGGGAATGACGTAGTACAATCAGCATGTCCATTGAGCATACTTAGCAGTGTAGACACAACGTAGAATGAGTTTGAGACGCAGAATGGGAACCTTTTGAAATGCATGGCCCTCAGTGTTTAACGTATTTTCCTGCTACAAGCATTTTCTCATTCTCATGGAAGTTTGAGCGAGGAAATACGAACCCGTATATAAATACCGAACGCGTCTAAAAAGCATGTTATTAGCTTGTTAATGCATATCAACAGAAGGGAGGGCAACGAAACGTAAATGAAAAACAAATAAATCTTCATTTTCCCCTGATACATTCCTGTCCGGCCGCTTGCGTTTACCTATCAATCAGTTCAGCAAATGGGACCAGAGTTTGGCTGGAAAATATACTTATAGTTTTATGTACCTGTAATGATGATTGCAAATACATAAAGAAGCGAAGAAAACGATACCCCAGTTAAAGATGTTTTAGTTGTTAAGCAATATCGTACTTACTTGGTTGGAAATTTAGAGTGTTAACATCATGAAAACACACCTATTTAATTTTTACTCCCGAAAACCCCGTTTTTATGTAGTAGAACTGGGGTTCACAAGGGTATATATAATTTTTCTTATATCAGTTCCAAGACATAGGTTGTGGGTAATCGTTAGAACCGCCTCAATTAGGCGGTTCTAACGAGCACTCTCAACCTATATTTTGAGTAAATATAAGAAAAATATTACACATTTGCATCAGAAAATAACGATTTTGGAGATATGAAAGATTGCACTATGTCTCACGGGTGTGAAAGAAAAATCCCAGAGCAGACGACCGGGAACGTCCGAACGTCTTATACGTAGGAACAGTGCTTTCCTTATGGTATCTAGTAGTTTTCTCAATATAAAGTGGGGTTTAGCGGGTGTTTATTTGACGGACTTGTTCACGTAATACAACTCTTTTCTCCAGCCCATTTTCATGGTCCCAAAAGTGTTCGAGCCCTTGATATTGGGCTTTAATTGGCTTAATATTTGCTGCATCGTGAGATCTCTTACTATAATATCATTTCCACAACCATATCGTATTAATCCGTAATTGCTGCCAAAACCTTTTTGAACGACCCTCATTCTTTCGTATATTCAACCATTCTTTTGACAAGGGTGTTTTTGAATAGGGTATTCCCACAACTGATCACACCATGCATACCAATCCTCTAAGAGATACTGGAACAGGATCGGAGGCTTCCAAACCTGGCAAACAAGTCGAAAAATAGCCTCTAAAATGGCCATTCTGCCCCATGTTCTTTTAGACGGCGTGCTGTCTGTACGAAACAAGTCCGGTCACAATAAAGACATGTTGAGGATAGGTACAAAAGAGTGAAAAGTGCATTAGGGAAAAATATAGAAAAAGAGAGGAAAATTAGGTAGAGAAAAACGAAAAAAAAAGTCCGTGCGCATGTTTTAGCATAGCGTGGCCCCTGCTCCATGGCCTATGACATCATCGGAAAAATTGTTATCACACACCGAAC
The DNA here is from genome assembly GCA_963580285.1 of Lucinisca nassula. Taxonomy (NCBI): domain Eukaryota; kingdom Metazoa; phylum Mollusca; class Bivalvia; order Lucinida; family Lucinidae; genus Lucinisca; species Lucinisca nassula. The sequence continues at coordinate 21,621,960 of OY757019.1, forward strand.
AGAACATGTTGTCTCCTATCGAAAAAGGGCTAGGCAAGCCTAAATGTCCCAAAATATCGGATTCTAGGGCGAAATGTTCTCCCCTACCCCCATTTTAGTCACGATTTCAAAAATGCCCGGCAGTCCTAAGGATACGGTGAGAAAGTCAAAATCCCTGTAAACTGTCCCGATTTCCTCATATTTCGACAAAATAAAGATTTCAAGTTTCAAACTGCTAGTTTCGCTGTTCTAAATTACTTCACGATATCCTTTCCACTACCATAGTGCCTTTCCTTTCTTTTGAAGTTGATCCTTTCCACTTCCATAATGCCTAATTATTGTCAAAACCTATTTGAACGAACCTCGTTCTTTCGCATATTCAAACATACTTTTGACAAGGGGGTTTTGAACAGGGTATTCCCACAACTGATAACAGCATGCATATCACTCTTCTAAGAGATACTTGAACAGGACCAGAGGCTTTCAAACCTGGCAAAAACGTCGAAAAAATAGCCTCTGAAATTGCCATTCTGCCCTATGTTCTTTGAGACGGCGTGCTGTCTGTACGAAACAAGTACGGCCACAATAAAGACATGTCGAGGATAGGTACAAAAAAGTGCATAAGGGAAAAAGATAGAAAAAGAGAGGGAAATTAGGTAGAGAAAAACAAATAAATAAATAAAGTCCGTGCGCATGTTTTAGCATAGCGTGACCCTTTCGACATGACCTATGACGTCATCAGAAATATTGTTTTCACTTTCCGAACAGAACATTTTGTCTCCTATTGACAACGGGCTAGACATGCAAAATGATCCAAAAGATCGGGTTCTAGGGCGAAATGTCCTTCCCTAACACCCATTTTAATCACGATTTCAAAAATGCCCGGCAGTCCCATCACGAAAACACACCTATATAATTTTGATCCCCTCGACCCCCACTTTCATCATATTCATGTAGTAAAACTGGGGTTTGCAGAGGTAAACCTTACTTTTTTCTTATTTCTGCTCTAAAATATAGATTGTGAGTACTCGTTAGAACCGCCTCGATGAGGCGGTTCAAACGAATACCCACTATCTATATTTTTAGCAGAAATAAGAAAAATATCACAAGTTTTCATCTTAAAATTTTCATTTTACAATGTATTTGTATAGGCGTGTTTGAAGAATTTTGTATACGGTAATGCTATAACAGTCAAAATATTTTGCTTCTTTGATTTGAAGTTCCGTTCAACCGTCGTGCACTAACATTGCACGACGATTGAACCAGGCCTTGCAATATTGTATGGCGCTTCCCCATTACTATCCAGCGGTGTATGCAAACAACCATGCCAGCTAATAAATCATGGAAATGATTTTGTTAATAATTCTAAGAAGTAATGGCGATGCCAGGCAATAGTACCGTTGGCGTCCATGCTTACAACCAAAGCAAAGGTAAGTTCAGCCGCCTTTGAACCCAAACTTTACTGGGACATATCATGTGCCGTATGCTTATGTCAATCCTGATTTCAAAACCCGTTGACTTTACGCACGTTATGCAAGAATCATTTTGTTTGAATTTCCCATGCTCTGGAAAAGCGCTGCGCAAGGTATCATAGCCGCGAAATTGTTGTTTAACAAATAAAACACCACTTATGAAAATGAAAGCACGTGTTTGTTTTGGAATCCTATACCTCAGACAGCAGCTCTTCTAACGAATGATCCTATCATAAACACAAGTGAATCTGAAAATATCATCAATTCTGTTCTTTATAACAACTGTTCAGGTAATATGATGCATTATAAACCACTGTTCAGGTAATATGATGCATTATAAACCACTGCTCAGGTAATCTGATGCATTAATCAGAATAACGTTGGGGCATAGGTACATTTATATACCTTAAGACAACACATCCGTGTGGGGTATATCCGTTTGAAGGGCTTGGGGAAAATAGATTGGGCTGCACGTCGCTTCCAAACAGGGCTGGAAACGACCGCATACTATTAGTGATAGACCGCTCTATAGGTGTAATAAAAATCAAAAATGAGTTCCTTTAAGAGCAATGAAAACATTCATACGAACGAAGATGGGTCATACTACGTAGTTTCGGCTAATAAAGCCTCATCAGTGACCCTGCCAAAGCAAAGTGGTGCGAGTCGGACCGTCCCTGCATATAAACCCTATGTATTGGTTTGTTTGGGCGTTAGCGCTTGAGATTTCATTTCATCGCATTGTCGTGTAAAAGTCCCATAATCATCTCAGTGTCGTGTAGAAGTCCCACAAAATTAGACCCGTTGTTTATGAAATGACCTAAATTTATAGTCAGATTTGACGGGGACGTAAAACCTCAGTTCAAACAAATGTGACAATGTGCATTCTTTCTTGTCAAAAAAAGGTTATTCATTACGAAAAGACGCCTTTTCAAATATATAGAAAAAATTACCACCAATACTAAAATTTTAAGATAAAAATTCTTATATTTTTCATATTTCTGCTCTAAACATAGATTGTGGGAACTCGTAAGAACCGCCTCGGCGAGGCAGTTCTAACTGGTACCCACAATCTATGTATTTGTGCAGAAATAAGAAAAATAATTTTTACCCCTGTAAACCCCAGTTTTACTATATACAAGTTGGATTAACGGGGGCCAAAATTATATAGGCGTGTTTTCATAATGTTTCTGATTAACATATGCGATATTTTTTAATAATACCCCAAGCCTAGGTTGTGTGTGCTCGTTAGGACCTGAGGCGGTTATATGGAGTATAAACAACCTACGTCTCAGGGCACAAATAAATCCCTGTAAACCAGTTTTCTCTAGATTAAGTGGGGTTAAAGGGGGTGTTCTTTCACGAACTTGTTAACGTGATTTTATGAATTGTTACATGCATTTACATGTATATATATTATAATGCATTCACCCGTTGTATGCGGGGAGAACCCTAGAGTACCTTCGCAAACCGTGCAGGCCCAGATCTATTTGCTGACAGAATTTTCCGTCAAAAATAGAAAAAAAAAAAAAAAAAACATAATGAAAAAATAGGCTTGACACACCTTATATGACAAATGGACTTGTGCAACATATAGCCATGGAAGAGTCCACTAGAATGCAATGGGTTAAACACAATAATTTTTTTTTACGGTTTGGGTTTTACGGCCCTTTCAAGATTATTTCACTCATATCGAGCCGATCGTTAATCATAGGTGGGCGAAAACCGGAGTACCCGGAGAAAAACCACATGACCTTCCGTTGCAGAACTTGGCGTCTCACACGTGACCCGAGCGAGGCTCAAACCCACGGCGGTGAGAGACCTAATGGCTAAGAGTCAGCGCTCTTATCCATTAGGCCACGAAGCCCGTTTAAACACAGTAATAGGACTACTGATTGTTACAATGTCAAAGGAAATTACAATGGATACTGTCCGTCGAGGAATAGTTGACAGTGACGTCACGACTTGTTTTTGTTCTGAACAATGCAAAGCTTATGGAGCTAACGGTAAAATAGCTCAAATAGTCAGCTACGTCACTGCCAGCTATTTATTGGCGAACTATAGTTTGTTTTGTTTGTTTTATTTGATGTTTAACGTCCCCGTCAACAATGTATAGTGAGTGAGTGAGTGAGTTTTAGTTTTACGTCCCATCAACAGCTAAGGTCATACGGAGACGGGACTTCGGTTTAAAGACTCATCCGAAAGTCTGGAGAAGCCCGGGATCGATCCTGCGATCTCTGGTTTACAAGGCGAGTAGCGTAACCACTGCACCACGGAGGCTTCTACCAACAACAACAATGTATAGGTCAATTTGGAGAAGTTGCTACCAATGTTATGGGACTTTTACCCGACACTGAGATAAAATGACATCCCAAGCCCTGTCGCCCAATGAAACTTTTAAGCATGGACGGACCGACTCGCACCGCATTTCCTGGGCAGGCTTAGATCCTCTAAGCGGTTTACCAGTACTCGTGTGCGGTCGGTTTCAGCTCTGCGTGGAAGCAGCATGCAGCCCATCTGTTTCTTCAAGCCCAAATGGGCGGGGGCTGTACACTGGATAGACGTTTGGCGTAATGCCCTTTTGGCTTTCGGCTTGTGACCATTACGAAAACACGCCTGCACAAATACATTGTAAACTTTACCGCCGAAAAAAATTGTGATATTTTTCTTAGTCTGCTCAAAATATAGATTGTGGATACTCTTTAGAACTGCTTTCGAGGCACAATAGGACCTGAAGAAGACCAATAGACAATCATTATGAAAACATGCCTATACAAATACATAGTAATTTTTACCGCCTTATAGATGAGTTTAGGACGCCACCGGTCGCTAAGGAAGTGTTATCCCACGATTCCGTATTTTTTGCGCATGCGCAGTTTTGTGTGGCAAAAAATAACCGTTGTTCAGACTGATTCAATAGCAGTTATTAATTTCTTTGAATATGACAATTTTAATTAGAGCGTAAGTAAAAGGTGACGTATGTCTTGCGTCACTATGGCGTCCAACTGATATTGGCTGGCAATTGGGTAAGACCTGCTATCCTTGCAGCTGGTAAGGGTAGAGGGGAGTGCTCTTATTCCTTCTGTTTCCATTCATTTTTCTCTTTCTCCTCAGTCCTTTATTTTAAACTACGATCTCTTCTCTATTCTTCTCCCTCTCTCTGGGAGACGAGACAAAATTACCCACATGGGTTGATGTGACGTTATTTACCCAAAACAATTAATAATCGAATAATTAACTGACAATGATCGCGTCATGTTGCGCTAATCGGAAGACAGTGAAGATGATTGGTTGGTTGATTGAATTGGGGTTAAATGTCCCCGTCAACACTATTTAGGTCATTTTGGAGAAGTTGCTTCCAGTTTTGTGGTCATTGAGATGAAATGACTTCTCAAGCCCTGACGCCTAATGGAACCAAAAGTCTTATATGGATTTGACGGTCTGACTCGCATCACTTTGCCTGGGCAATCTTAGTCTATCTAATCGGTTTACCAGTACTCATGTGTGGTCAGTTTCAGCTCTGCGTGGAAGCACCATGCAGCCCAATCTATTTCTCCAAGTCCCGATGGGCGTGTGCGAGACAGAGAAGATGAACCGAAGGATTACCAACCTGACGGATTCAACATGTGGGTGATAAAGATCAATCGTTTACTACCAGTAATAGGGTTATTTGAATATAGAAATGCACCGTCCCCGCGACCCCCGCCCATCGAGGCTTGAAGAAATAGATGGGCTGCATGAGCTGAAACCAACGCACACGAGTACTGGTAAACCAATTAGAGAATCTAAGCCAGCCCAGGCAAAACGGTGCGAATCACCGTCCATGCTTATAAACCTTATTGGTCTCATAGGCGACAGGGCTTGAGATGTCAAACAAATCACCGTCCCCGTTAACACTATTTGGGTCATTTTTGAGACGTCGCTTCCTATGCCCACATTGAGATTAAATAACATCTCTAGCCCTGCCGCCAAATAAAAAAGATATGGTTTATAGTGGTTTACCAGTACTCATGTGCGGTCCGTTTTAGCTCTGCGAACCCAGGGCCTATCGTATACCGTACAAACACTTTACCGACTGAGATACCGAGCCACACCTTCGACGTTTTACATCCACCCCCCCCGCCCCACCCCTCTGCCTAATGAGATTCGACCCGAACCTCTAAGTGCTATCAAGTCTGGATTCCGACATTCGGACATGATATCTGCTAAGTTCTGTTCTGATTCAAAAGATTGTGAACTTTGATTTGAGGTTCAACGTCCCCGTCAATAATGTAAAGGTCATTTTGGAGACGTTTCCAATTTTGTGGGACTTTTACCCGACATTGAGGTGAAATGACATCTCAAGCCCTGTCGCCCAATGAAAGCAATAGGGTTTATAAGCATGGACGGTCCGACTCCCACCGCTTTGCCTGGGCAGGCTTAGATCCTCTAAACGGTTTACCAGTACTCGTGTGCGGGTCGGTTTCAGCTCAGCCTGGAAGCATCATGCAACCCATCTATTTCTTCAAGCCCCGATCGGCGGGGGCCGCTGAAATGCAGTATAAAAGTCTTAGAATGTTGTGGATGAAATGACAAACACTATGCTTAAAAATCTTATTTTTTTTTAGTTTACTGTACACACACGGGCTCGATTGATTTCTTTTTGCCACACAAGACTGCGCATGCGCAGCGTAACCAAGGAAGTTTATCAGCCTAAACTCATCTATAATGACAATGTGATATTTTTTTCTTATTTCTGCTCACATATAGACTGCGGGCACTCGTTAGAACAGTCTCATCGATGCGGTTCTAACAGGTACCCACAATCTATCTCATTGGGGCGGTTCTAACGAGTACCCACAATCTATCTCATCGAGGCGGTTCTAACGAGTACCCACAATCCATATTTTAGAGAAATAAGAAAAATAAGGTTTAACACCAGTTTTACTATATAGAATGGGGTTCAAGTGGGTCAAAATTATATAGGCGTGTTTTCATGATGACGTTTTTATGTTCTTTTTCTTTCCCTTTGGTGTCTTGGGTGGGCCGCCGCGTGATATGAGGAAATTGTATCGGTTCCTGATCATTGCCTTCGCTTTTACTTTCTAGAATGTTGATTTTGTTTGTTTCTTTGAATTGGGGTTTTACGTCCCCGTCAACACTACTTAGGTCATTTGGCGACGTTGCTAACAGTTTCGTGGGACCTTTACATGAACCTGATATTGGGATGAAAGTACTTCCCAAGTCCTACCGTCCAAACAAACAAACGTTTATATGCAGGGACAGTCCAGCTCGCGCCACTTTGCCTTGGCAGGCTTAGACCTTCTCAGCGGTTTATCAGTACTCATATGCTGCCAGTTTCAGCTCTGCGTGTAAGCATCATGCAGTTCAATGTATTTTTCTAGTTAGCCTTATCAATAAGGGCGTAGACGTAGCGTGCAGCGCACATTTTTCTCGTGCGAAATGGGAAAAAAATCTACATTGAGGAGAAATCACATGGTTGTAAAGCTTTATTCCATATTATTGCATAAAAACAGTGCAGAACGCTTTTAGCAGCCATGCATTACAGGTAATCGACAAAAAGCAATATATTGACGCAAGATTCAATATGCTCGTACCGTGGCGAGTGATTGCCCAGCAGGTACATGACGTAATTGTGGCGTCACATCAACGTCAGTACAACGTCATGACGTTTATGCAACGTCAAATCAACGTCGGTGCAGCGTCGTGACGTTGCACCGACGTTGATTTCAGGTTGCCCTAGCGACGTGTGCCTGCTGGGTTCTTTCATAACGGACGCCAGCCAGCAGTTGGCGGTATTGCAACCTAGAGGGGCAAAGGGGCCCGTGATTAAATACTTACATTACAAGAAACGAGTGCAGCTCTGAACATTTCGGGAAACCCTCGTTCGGCAGAATATGACCATTAAAGCAAAACGTACAAAAGGTAAAAGGGGATTGCAACTGATACATTACATCACGAAAACACGCCTATATAATTTTAACCCCCTCAAACACCACTTTCATAAAGTAAAACGGGGGTTTACATGACATGGGTATACATAGTTTTTTCTTATTTCTGCTCAAAAACAATCTTTCATCTAAAATTGTCATTTTTAGGCGGTAAAAATTACAATGTATTTTATAGGCATGTTTTTATAATGATTTTCCATTGGCCATCTTCAGGTCTTATTGTGCCTTGTAAGCGATCAGGCTCCAGTTGTACAAAACTAACGATGTTGTAAGTTAACATGTCGTTAAAACTTTGATCATTTAATTTGACAAAATGTGCTTGTATTCTTGATGAAAAAATGAGCACAGCTTTTGCAAATGCAAAACTGATTGTTTTTTTTTTTCTCAGCAAAAGTAATAATATGCTATATATTGTACTTGCTAGAACATTTAACAATTTTAGCACTAACGAACTTGTTAAGCTAACGATACTTTGAACAACTGGCCCCAGATGTTACTTTCTGGCCTCAAAACAGATATAGTCCATTACGTGAAAAAGTCCGTGAAATGAAGACCCCTCTAAACCCCACATTATATAGAGAAAACAGGGGTTTACGGGGGTAAACATTATTTTCCTTATTTCTGTCCAAAGACATAGGTTGTGGGTACTCGTTAGAACCGCCTCATTGAGGCGGTTCTAACGAGCACCAACAACCTATGTTAGCAGTATTTATAAGACAAATATCACGGGTTTTCATCAGGAAAATGACCATTTTGGATATGTGAAAAATTGCACTATGTCGCACGGGTGTGTTTTCGTAATGAGTGAACATTGCGTTCTTAGGACTAGAACAAGTGCAATGCAATAATGGAAAAAAAACTAAAATTCTCAGATGAAAAATTGTGATGGTTTTCATATTTCTGCTCATACTAGATTGTGGGTACATTTTAGAACCGCCTCAGCGGAACGCGGCGTCTGATCCGGGCCTTCATTGTTTGCAGAAAATTCAACAAATGTCGAATCAAATGTATTTCTCAGTGGATTCCTGCTACAAAAAGGTGGAACATTTTACAGTAAAAGAGTGTGAAGCTGTGCAATTATAGAACATCGCCAAAGTCACATTTTAAAATAAAAAGAAAATTTACTTTTTTATGGATACCAAAAATATTAGATCTCGTGTTTTGAAAACATCAGAATTTTCGCTCGTGAAAATTCTGATGGTTTCAACACACTCGCTGAAATGTTTAAGGTATTCATCTCAAAAAAAGTAAATATCCTTTATAAATTCAACTTTAAACAGACATGTTCATTACATTTCCTTGTTAATGTGATTTGATTCTAGTATCTAGTATACGTGCGGGCGGCTTGCAACATGTGCCTTGTGCAGCCCATACTGTACAGAATTAAAACAATTAAGCGCGCGTAAACATGCACAAAAAATCATTAAACCTTTTGCAACAATTTATTATCAGACCAATTGAAATACCGACCGGCACTTAAATATGCCAGTAAAAATAATTTACAACATTTTCATGATAATCTTGGGAACAATTAAATTTGGTCGATTAATTTCATTTTGTACTTGTCATGTTAAATATATTGGTCTCATGTCAATAAAATAGCTTTGCAGTCTTTCATATTCAGAATGCAGTTATTAACGTAAATGTCATACTGGCATTTGTTACGTACTTGAGACCTAAAACTAAAAAAGTACCGGGATTCTCGTGAATAGACTAGGGCTGGCTAATCGGAGCTGAGAAGATAATCGATAATCAGTCCTGCCACTGCGATCGATAATCGATTAGTAATCAGTGAAGATTTGGTATCTGGCTTTCTATCTGAGCATGACCCCTGCCATATGTTGTACTTTACTATTTGTATTTAAAAAGATAGACTTGTGCAAACAGTGTAGACCCAGATGAGACTCCGCAAAATGCACTGTTTGCAACTCATCCTGCTATTTTAAGCACATCTTTGATTAGTAAATTGTACTTATCAAATAATCGATAACATGCAAATCAATAAATATAACCTTTTTGGTCAAATTTATCGATCGAATGATCGATTATCCGATTAATCGTGCCAGCCTTAGAATAGACCATAGGCCCTGTGAAATAGTGATATGTGAACAGTTTCATTTGTTTTATACTTAGCAGTGAAATCAATGCATATCTGAAACAAATAAGAGTGATATTTTCACAGTGTTTCATATTTCAATGAAGTTTAAATAAATTACCTATATTACATATATTAACATTATTTTCCATCCATTATGTGAAGAACCTTTTTGGTTTGAGGATTAAAATTAACAGAAATAATCAATTGTACGCCGTTTTCCTTACTAGCAGAAAAACGCCGTTGACGTCATCGTCTAATCGTGCTGGAGACAACCGTGGTTTATTTTGACGTCACTTAACCCTTTTTGTACCAAATGGAATCTTCCTCCTTACATATACCAGGAGTCCATTTCAAAATTTAGGGGTGTCAGGTTGTGTTTTCTTCAAATTTTATTTGGAAAATGGGCGTCTTATCTGGGCCTGCACTGTTTGCCAACTACCCGTTTTGGGGTTTCTGGTACGAAATTGGTTAAGGTATGGGCTCTCCAATAGAAATGTATAAAATTTTGCATGTGAGTACGTTTCAACATTCTGCACCGAAATTTGCAATAAAATGATACGTTACAGAGTTCCCAAGGTATGACAAACAACGGGCCAACATCGGGCCGACAGCGATACGACGTTGACAAGTCGTATCGCTGTCGGCCCGACGTTGGCCCGACATTCTTTGCTGACTGGGTCGTTTAGGCGCCATGATCGCTCAAAGAACAGAATCATTTGTATAGGAAGCAATGGGAATCCGAAGAAAAATGCAGAATTTTCAACTTTTCTGGCCAGTAAAAAATAAACTTGCCCATAGAATTTTTCTAAAAAAAAAACCAAAAAACTGATATTTTGTCGATTAGAATAAGGTGAAGAAAGTCCTTGACTACCAGGTTAGTTTATGAGCTATAGAAGCGTAAAGAGGTATAGGGTACATGTATGTCTAATTTAGGCGCAATTTGACGTAATTTGTAAACGACGTTTCCGAAGTTTGTCGTCAATTTTTCTTTACGTTGTTGCCTATTTTAAAGAGCAACCAGAACATAATTTCGAAAAACTCGAGGAAAAAAATGGTCCACAAACATAGATTCTGTATGCCTTTGAGAAGTTTTCTTCTTATGTCAACAAAAATGTTTTTTTGCAAAATTAATGAAAATAATCGTTAGACCACTGCATACCTGACTTCGTCTTGTAATGCCGGTAGCGTTTCTTGGCTGTAACTTTTGATTTAAAACAACCCGCGTATAATGGGAACACAATATTTTGGTGCTGTGAAGACTATGAGTAGACAGTGGGAGTATGCACACTGATCTTAGTTGTCGCTAAATGTTCGTGCTATTTAACATTTTCTCATGACTATTTATTTTATGAAAGGTTGCAGTAAATGGATTGACTGGCTTGCAGTTGTGAATTCTGAATTGTGATAAGATCATTTTATTTTATACAGAGCAGTGAAATCAATGCATATCTGAATCAAATAAAAGTGATGTGAAAATATAAATGATATTTTCACTGGGTGAAAAATAACATGACCGTGTTATTTAACAGTAGCAGCCCGGACTGCTTTTCTCGCCAAAATTCATATATGTTATCAATAAAACAATTCTGTAAAATACCGTGTAAAGCACTTTCTGTACAGTAAAAATGCTGTTATAAATGGCGATCTGTTTTTGTTTTGAAACTGACAGTTGTGACGTCATAGCCAAGTCAAAAAATGTGACGTAAGCTCCGATTGATCAATTACAGTAAGTGTCCTAAAATATACAGAAAATTTACTTTTTTCGATAACTATCAAAAACATCAGAATTTTCACTCGTGAAAATTCTGATATTTTCAACACACTCGATGAAATAATTTTGATATTCATCTCAAAAAAGAAAATATCCTCTATTAACGCACGTGGCTTTCAAAGAAGACGTTTGTTACTCGTAAAGAAATAACAGAGGCTTAAGATTTTTATAATTTAACGGACATGGCAAGAAAAATAGGAGGTTTTCAACGGAGACGTTTGTTTGGTATCCAATGACGTCGCCGGTGTACGCACGTAAAATCAAGCGGCGACGTCATTTACGTTTCTTGACCTTAATGATCTTGGGGATGCTGTGTTTGTCGGTGAAGTCGTTGATGAATGAACAACAATTTGTCTTCTGTTGTTAATAGAAAAACTGTGTACAGCTGTTGTCTTCTTTCATTTTCCCCCGTGAAAAAGATTCTTTCGTCATAATTATGATGGATAGGAAATAATGTAAATAAATGCAATAAAGGTTATTTATTTAACGCTAATCGAATTATGAACATCATCGGGTCACCAGCTAAGTTTAAGATATATCTTGTTCGTGATCTCAGCACGAGAACACGCCTATATAATTTTGACACCCTTGAACCCCACTTTTATATAGTAAAACTGGGGTTTGCAGGGGTAAACCTTATTTTTCTTATTTCTGCTCTGACTTGATAACTTTGAAAGTTCTAAGTTCTTACGACAAAGCCATCTCGCCTTAGTGACCGTGTTTTGATAAGACTCATTTCAACGCTGATACAACCATCCCATACATATATTGCCCATCAATGGAGTCCATTAAATCGGACAATGAGACTAGATTGTATTATGTTATACATGTAGTAGATTTTTGTTCCCTTTTCATTTGATCCAGCGCACGACAAAACCTACAGTTAGACGTGTGCGCCCAACGAAGACTCAGACCAGCCTGCGCATCCTCGCAGTCTGGTCAGAGTATTCGTTGTGCGCTGTAAAGGTAGCTCAGGGCCCAATGCTCCTTCATGCAGCAAGAGAAGTCTGTGGTTAGACTATATCGATGCCCAGGCTGATCTGATTCTTCGCTGGGCGCACATGTAAGTTGGAGGAAGTACTGTGCCCCGGCCCATATATCTAATCTTGGCTCTGCTACCTTCGGCTGTGTATTCTCATGGGTATCCTTTCAATGAATGTCATTTCCCATCAATCATATGCTATGAGAACGACATCATGTTTTGGCATCTGTTGTTGGTCCACGATGACCTCTCCAGGTCAGCTGGTCATGATGATACATGTAGATAAACTGCGGAACCGTGGGAAGAGGCTTATTGCTATTAGACCTATGGAATGAGGGGGTACTGGGAATTAGCCCAAAGTGTGTTGTATATTTATAAGTAGCCGGACTAGCTACTAGTCTGATCATTTTGGTATCTTTTATGATATTAAAAATTTATCACCTTCTTAGTAATTAATGGCAAGTCTATTTGGTAGAGTCTCAAATCTTAGGATTAAAATTGAGCCAGAGAGACTAGACTAGCTAAACTTTTATGCACTGATCATTTTAGTGCAAAAGATGATTTTAATTCCATAACCCATAGTATTCATTTAAACGCGAAGTGACTAGGCTAATTTACAAGGGGAATGAATACATGTGCATTTCAAAGATTAGATTGTCCATCACCTTTACGAGGGAGACATCTTTGCTGACGTGTCTTTAAACCATTTTGTACCAAATGGAATCTTCCTCCTTATATATAGCAGGAGTCCATTTCAAAATTAAGGGGTGACAGGTTGTATTTATCTTCAGAATTTATTTGGAAAATGGTCGAACTTCTTGCAAACAGTGGAGGCCCTGATAATACCTGCAATCTATATTTTGGACCATCGATGAGGCGGTTCTAACGAGTGCCCACAATCTATTTTTTGAGCAGAAATAAGAAAAATATCACAATTTTTCATCATAAAATTTTCATTTTTTTCGGCGATAAAGGCGGCAATGTATTTGTATAGGCATGTTTTCGTAATGTTGTGAAAAAATCTGTGTAATAAACACACCTATAATCCCCATTTTCAAAAAAGGGGGATTTACAGTGGTATACATTAATGTGTATATTTCCGCTCCAAAACATAGGTTGTGGGTTCATGTACCGCCTCAGTCCCACAACCGATTTTGGGAATACAATAAGAACAATATCGCCAAAACAAATGGAGATATGGAGGTTTGGAGATATGAAGGAATCTGTTATTGTGACGAAACGTAAAGCCAAATAGAATATTTAACATGGTAACATTGGAACATCCAACTGAAATCATCATGAAAACACGCCTATATAATTTTGATCACTTTGAACCCCATTTTTATATAGTAAAAATGGGGTTTACAGGGCTGACCCTTGTTTTTTTTTATTTCTGCTCTAAAATATAAATTGTGTGTGCTCGTTAGAGCCGCCTCGATGAGGCGGTTTTCCCGAGGACCCACAATCTATATTTTGGGCTGAAATATGAAAAATATCACAATTTTTCATCCTGTAATTTTCGTGGGTTTTCTTCGGCGGTAAAGTTTACATTGTATTTGTACAGGCGTGTTTTCGTAATGTATAAGCGGTGTTAGACTGATTTGTAACCCTTTTGTTCCCTTCTTTAACTGGTGATGCCGCTGTAATTCTTTATTTGTTACAGCAATTACGCATATTACGCATGGACGTAGTGCCAAGATGGCTAGAATATAAGACTTAGTCAAACCACAAAGACTCGAACACCGCTGACTCGTATACCATGATGCGTTACGATAACGCACCCGTGTGACTTAGTGCAATTTTCCATATCTCCAAAACAGTTACTTTTCTTCAGAAAATTTCTAATAATATTATTATTTAAACTACAAATGTAGGTTGTCGGTGCTCGATAGAACCGCCTCGACGAGGCGGTTCTAACGAGTACCCACAACCTATGTTTTGGAGTAGAAATAAATTTTTGTTTGATTTGAGGTTTAACGTTCCCGTCAACACTATGCTCAAAAACATAGATTGTGAGTACTCGATAGAACCGCCTCGTTAAGGCGGTTCTATCGAGTCCCCACACGCTATGTTTTGAGCAAAAATAAGAATAATATCACAATTTTTCGACTTAAAATTTCTAATTTTTGGCCAAAAAATTGGCAATGTATTTGTATAGGCGTGTTTTCGTAATGATCTAATGGGCCATTACGGCATTCAAGATGCATCTCAGGATAACAGATGCCCTGACAAGGCAAATGAACTGGTCTTGTAGCGTACCTTTCTTTTCGGACTCTAAAACGATTGATTCCAGCATCCCATTTCGAGACATAGGGAATGTTTTCACATCTCTAAAATGGCTACTTTCCAGATGAAAATTCGTGATATTTTTCTCATCAATGCTTCAATGTGGTAGCTCGTTAGAACTGCCTCATTGAGGGTTTTGCTACGGCTTAGAGCAGAATTAAAAAAAAAATACCACTGTAAACCCTATATAAAGAGCGGTTTAATAGTGGACCCTTATGCGGACTGAGCAAATTATTTTTCTAAACCACGACAGAAGGGCGAGGATTTTGGCCATCTTATATATTTTTGTTTTGGATAGCCAATTGGCCATTTTCTGGGAAAATATCTGTCCTTTTGGCTTTCCGCTAGTGATGTTTCCATTAGGGTCTGTTGTTTCATGTTCGTGATTCTTTCCCTTTGGTGTCTCTGATGGGAGGTGTGCGATAATTGTTTTGATTCCTGATCATTGCATTCACTTCTCATTACGAAAACACGCCTATACAAATACATTGCAACCGTGATCGCCGAAAAAATGAAAAATTTAAGATGAAAAATTGTGATATTTTTCTTATTTCTGCTAAAAAACATAGATTTTGGGTACTCGCTAGAATCGCCTCATTGAGGCGGTTCTAACGAGTACCTAAAATCTATATTTTAGAGCAGAAATAAGAAAAATAAGGTCCACCCCTGCAATCCCCAGTTTTACTATATAAAAGATGGGTTCAAGGGGGTCAAAATTATATAGGCGTGTTTTCGTGATGTATTTAGTGGCATCACGAAAACGTGCCTATATAATTTTGACCCCTTCAACCCCATTTTTATATAGTAAAATTGGAGTTTACATGGGTTTTTTTTTTTCTTATTTCTGCTCAAAATATAGATTGTGGGTAGTCTCTCCAAGGTGGTTCTAACGAATAGCCACAATCTATGTTTTGAGCAGAAATATGAAACTATATCAGAATTTTTTATCTGAAAATTTTAAGTCTCTGGTGGTAAAATTTTCGATATATTTGAAAAGGCGTGTTTTCGTTATGGGGTGTCCATTACACGGTGGAAGACATGTTGTCTCCTTGAAGGGCTTATCGCATGGTCGATCTACATTATGATTACGCCATTTAACCCTTATCTCGCTGTTCACAGCAACCCCTATCTTTGGAAACAGTGTAGATCCAGATCAGATGGCTTCTAAAGAAGCCATCTGATCAGGATCACGGTGGAAGACATATTGTCTCCTGGAAGGGCTTATCTCATGGTCGATCTACATTATGATTACGCCATATAACCCTTATCTTGCTCTTCACAACAACCCCTTTCTTTGGAAACAGTGTAGATCCAGATCAGATGGCTTCTGAAGAAGCCATCTGATCAGGATCTACACTGGTTGACATTCAATTTATTGATTTGTAAGAATAAATTGCATCATGTAATCTGATTGGTTCCGAGTCAGAAATGGGTGTGGCTAAATTGAATATTCAGCAAGAGAAGGGTTAACATGCATCTACACATTCAAGTACAGGATAACAGATGCCCTGACAAGGTGAATGCTATTAAGTAGCAATAAGCTGGCCTTTTAGCGGAAGAGGGAAAACAGCCTTGCAAAGTGACACCTTCTCTGTCGGGTCTCTAAAATGAGTGAGCCCAGCGTCCCTTAAAAGGGATACTGGCAAACAGTGAAAACCCAGATCGCGGCGTCTGATCTAGGACTACACTGATTGTTTTAAGTTCCGAGATTTTTGTAAAGCTTAAAATAAATAAAAATAAGCCAGACACCCTTCAAAGTGGAAATCGACATGTCTAAATCTATAAGGTAGGCGATGCTTTTGAGTATAATTTGGTAAGTCTTTGTGAATGCTACTATCTACCCAGCATAAATAAAAGCACCTCTAGTATATTAATTAGATTTTGTCAGTCTGGTTGGTTGGTTAGTTGATTTGAGTTTTAACGTCCCCGTAAACACTGTAAAGGTCATTTTGGAGACGTTGCTTCCAATTTTGTGTGACTTTTACCCGACATTGAGATGAAATGACATCTCAAGCCCTGTCGCCCAATGAAACCAATAGGGTTTATTAGCATGGACAGTCCGCCTCGCATCGCGGTTCCTGGACAGGCTTAGATCCTCTAAGCGGTTTACCAGTACTAGTGTGCGGGCCGGATTCAGCTCTGCGTGGAAGCATCATGCAGCCCATATATTTCTTCAAGCCCCTTTGTCAGTCTGAGTACAGCGCTTTGACTATCTGTGCAACTTGTTCGGTTACAAAATAGAACAGAAGTAGTTTAGGTCGTAGTACCAAAGCGTTAATCCAAAATCATTAGTCCATAGACAAAATGGCAAAAAAAAAAAACAATGTTCAGATCAACAGACATGGACTCTGGAAGAGTGTAATCAGGCGTCCGCGGATAGTAAGCATTACTTGGTAAGCAAGTTTCGACCCGAACTAAGAAAAGGTGTAAATGCCGAGAAGGGTATGTCCGAGATTTTGGAAGTCTTCCTATGTCTTTCAATTGGCAAACATATCAGAAATAATACTGGAAATTGTCACATTGTACGGATCAACAAGATGATGGTGTCTCCCATAGAACTTCTTTAGTGTTGATACCAGTTTGGTTTTTTGATACCCCTGTCATAACAACCTGGTAGTGAGCACGTTCCCACGTTCCATAAAGTCCTGGTACTTGGAACAGGCTCTAGAGCGAGAACGAGACACACACAGAGGGCGAGACTATGCATATTCGTAAGCGTTGTACCGCTGTGTACCCTAATTAGAAAACCCGGCTGTGTAATATAAAGCTATCTCCAGTGGTTCATTGAAAGATATTAGTTTCAGATTAAACAAATATACACCACAGAGCTGCTCATTACTCAGACTTGTTAACGTAATGCTTCGCCGGTCTGCTGGTCGCATGCCGAGGTATTTGTATTACTAGCAGTTTTGTTTCCTTCTAAAGTTGGGTTAAGAAAGATATTCGTTACTCGAACGTATTACATGTAACGTAATGCCTCCAATATGGAATTCTACGGTCATTTTCTCCCTTCCGCTGGACTGTTAAAATACCTGTACTGACCTTGGTTTTTGCACAAAAATGCTTTTGCCATGCACGCTCAGAGAAACTCGCAAAAGGCATTTATTCTTGATTATTGAGGACTATCATTTCATTACACAATAGTATATAGCCCCCAGTGCTGACTGAAGAGAAGTCCTCTGTCTTCAACAGGTAAGGGGCCACCGTGGGAAAAATTCTATAGTTTACTAACTGTTGACTACAGTGTGCATTATTGATTTTCCTCTTAAGTGCCTCAGTCAGGGGATTCAACAAGAGCTTCTTATCACCCTATTAAAGACCGCCTTTGATCTGCTACAGAGAGTATATCACAAGGGGCAATAAAACAATTATGGACCCACGGTGTGTCCTACTGTTACAAGAATAAATGTCTTTAATCAGCTCATAATTTTGCTACTCGTGCAGATTGGTAAGAGTTGTCGAAAAGACGAAAAAATGTTCATTCGTGAGTGATCACCATGACCAAGCTCTGAATCTGAATCGTTACTGGTGAAACGTCACATGGCATTCATTCACCAGGACCTGTAACCTCACTGAAACAGGAACCATCGCAAGCTGATCCTTTTTGTAACCCTTTCATCCTAAAGATCGGTAGAGATGCCTATGTAAACAGTGTAGAACTGGATGAGACGGCTCAAATGAGCCGTCTCACCTGGGTCGACACTGTTTGCCATCCTGTTAAAGGAGTTCATCAAACCCCTTGTTTACATTCCCTTGTTTACATACCCTTGTTTACATTCCGAATTCAAAGATGGAAGAGTCCACTTCAGAAACTGGGTGCTGAAAGAGTTAACTGCAAATTTCATAATAATGCTGAACAACTGAACAGTCTATTATAGATGTTCTGTCAATATTTCAATTAGTAGAACAGTGTGCCAACACCTGTCGAGAACTAATGTAAACAGCTGAAGTCAATTTAGATGCTAGTTAAAACACCGAGAGTCCTATTATTAAACGGATTACATTTATATTTCCCGGTTTATAAACGAAACCCCTTCAACCCCATTTTTATATAGTAAAATTGGAGTATACATGGGTTTTTTTTTTCTTATTTCTGCTCAAAATATAGATTGTGGGTAGTCTCTCCAAGGTGGTTCTAACGAATAGCCACAATCTATGTTTTGAGCAGAAATATGAAACTATATCAGAATTTTTTATCTGAAAATTTTAAGTCGCTGGTGGTAAAATTTTCGATATATTTGAAAAGGCGTGTTTTCGTTATGGGGTGTCCATTACACGGTGGAAGACATGTTGTCTCCTTGAAGGGCTTATCGCATGGTCGATCTACATTATGATTACGCTATTTAACCCTTATCTCGCTGTTCACAGCAACCCCTATCTTTGGAAACAGTGTAGATCCAGATCAGATGGCTTCTAAAGAAGCCATCTGATCAGGATCACGGTGGAAGACATATTGTCTCCTGGAAGGGCTTATCTCATGGTCGATCTACATTATGATTACGCCATATAACCCTTATCTTGCTCTTCACAACAACCCCTTTCTTTGGAAACAGTGTAGATCCAGATCAGATGGCTTCTGAAGAAGCCATCTGATCAGGATCTACACTGGTTGACATTCAATTTATTGATTTGTAAGAATAAATTGCATCATGTAATCTGATTGGTTCCGAGTCAGAAATGGGTGTGGCTAAATTGAATATTCAGCAAGAGAAGGGTTAACATGCATCTACACATTCAAGTACAGGATAACAGATGCCCTGACAAGGTGAATGCTATTAAGTAGCAATAAGCTGGCCTTTTAGCGGAAGAGGGAAAACAGCCTTGCAAAGTGACACCTTCTCTGTCGGGTCTCTAAAATGAGTGAGCCCAGCGTCCCTTAAAAGGGATACTGGCAAACAGTGAAAACCCAGATCGCGGCGTCTGATCTAGGAC
Organism: Lucinisca nassula; assembly: GCA_963580285.1. Taxonomy (NCBI): domain Eukaryota; kingdom Metazoa; phylum Mollusca; class Bivalvia; order Lucinida; family Lucinidae; genus Lucinisca; species Lucinisca nassula. The sequence goes on from OY757019.1 coordinate 21,641,428, forward strand.
TACACTGATTGTTTTAAGTACGGAGATTTTTGTAAAGCTTAAAATAAATAAAAATAAGCCAGACACCCTTCAAAGTGGAAATCGACATGTCTAAATCTATAAGGTAGGCGATGCTTTTGAGTATAATTTGGTAAGTCTTTGTGAATGCTACTATCTACCCAGCATAAATAAAAGCACCTCTAGTATATTAATTAGATTTTGTCAGTCTGGTTGGTTGGTTAGTTGATTTGAGTTTTAACGTCCCCGTAAACACTGTAAAGGTCATTTTGGAGACGTTGCTTCCAATTTTGTGTGACTTTTACCCGACATTGAGATGAAATGACATCTCAAGCCCTGTCGCCCAATGAAACCAATAGGGTTTATTAGCATGGACAGTCCGCCTCGCATCGCGGTTCCTGGACAGGCTTAGATCCTCTAAGCGGTTTACCAGTACTAGTGTGCGGGCCGGATTCAGCTCTGCGTGGAAGCATCATGCAGCCCATATATTTCTTCAAGCCCCTTTGTCAGTCTGAGTACAGCGCTTTGACTATCTGTGCAACTTGTTCGGTTACAAAATAGAACAGAAGTAGTTTAGGTCGTAGTACCAAAGCGTTAATCCAAAATCATTAGTCCATAGACAAAATGGCAAAAAAAAAAAACAATGTTCAGATCAACAGACATGGACTCTGGAAGAGTGTAATCAGGCGTCCGCGGATAGTAAGCATTACTTGGTAAGCAAGTTTCGACCCGAACTAAGAAAAGGTGTAAATGCCGAGAAGGGTATGTCCGAGATTTTGGAAGTCTTCTATGTCTTTCAATTGGCAAACATATCAGAAATAATACTGGAAATTGTCACATTGTACGGATCAACAAGATCATGGTGTCTCCCATAGAACTTCTTTAGTGTTGATACCAGTTTGGTTTTTTGATACCCCTGTCATAACAACCTGGTAGTGAGCACGTTCCCACGTTCCATAAAGTCCTGGTACTTGGAACAGGCTCTAGAACGAGAACGAGACACACACAGAGGGCGAGACTATGCATATTCGTAAGCGTTGTACCGCTGTGTACCCTAATTAGAAAACCCGGCTGTGTAATATAAAGCTATCTCCAGTGGTTCATTGAAAGATATTAGTTTCAGATTAAACAAATATACACCACAGAGCTGCTCATTACTCAGACTTGTTAACGTAATGCTTCGCCGGTCTGCTGGTCGCATGCCGAGGTATTTGTATTACTAGCAGTTTTGTTTCCTTCTAAAGTTGGGTTAAGAAAGTTATTCGTTACTCGAACGAATTACATGTAACGTAATGCCTCCAATATGGAATTCTACGGTCATTTTCTCCCTTCCGCTGGACTGTTAAAATACCTGTACTGACCTTGGTTTTTGCACAAAAATGCTTTTGCCATGCACGCTCAGAGAAACTCGCAAAAGGCATTTATTCTTGATTATTGAGGACTATCATTTCATTACACAATAGTATATAGCCCCCAGTGCTGACTGAAGAGAAGTCCTCTGTCTTCAACAGGTAAGGGGCCACCGTGGGAAAAATTCTATAGTTTACTAACTGTTGACTACAGTGTGCATTATTGATTTTCCTCTTAAGTGCCTCAGTCAGGGGATTCAACAAGAGCTTCTTATCACCCTATTAAAGACCGCCTTTGATCTGCTACAGAGAGTATATCACAAGGGGCAATAAAACAATTATGGACCCACGGTGTGTCCTACTGTTACAAGAATAAATGTCTTTAATCAGCTCATAATTTTGCTACTCGTGCAGATTGGTAAGAGTTGTCGAAAAGACGAAAAAATGTTCATTCGTGAGTGATCACCATGACCAAGCTCTGAATCTGAATCGTTACTGGTGAAACGTCACATGGCATTCATTCATCAGGACCTGTAACCTCACTGAAACAGGAACCATCGCAAGCTGATCCTTTTTGTAACCCTTTCATCCTAAAGATCGGTAGAGATGCCTATGTAAACAGTGTAGAACTGGATGAGACGGCTCAAATGAGCCGTCTCACCTGGGTCGACACTGTTTGCCATCCTGTTAAAGGAGTTCATCAAACCCCTTGTTTACATTCCCTTGTTTACATACCCTTGTTTACATTCCGAATTCAAAGATGGAAGAGTCCACTTCAGAAACTGGGTGCTGAAAGAGTTAACTGCAAATTTCATAATAATGCTGAACAACTGAACAGTCTATTATAGATGTTCTGTCAATATTTCAATTAGTAGAACAGTGTGCCAACACCTGTCGAGAACTAATGTAAACAGCTGAAGTCAATTTAGATGCTAGTTAAAACACCGAGAGTCCTATTATTAAACGGATTACATTTATATTTCCCGGTTTATAAACAAAAGGCTGACGAGAAATATCTCTCCTACAAGGATTATGACGTCATTCTGATAACAGCCGAGCAACTGACTTTTAGCTCAGCAGAAAAGCTCATGCTGCACGATAGAACAAGATGTATACAACTCGATTTAGACAACTTTTGTTTCATAAAACTCTCAGGGCGAAATGGTACACATGGGTATCCTTATCCCATTATTATCCTGTCAACTACAGAAATACAGACACCTGATGCAGAGTGAAGGGCTGTGGTGCAGTGGTAAAGCATCGGATTTGAGATCGATAGGTAGCCAGTTCGATCCTCGCAAGCGCCACGTGTTGTTTCCTTGAGCAAGAAACTTTATCCACATTGCTTAGTACTGGTTCCTGGAAAAGAGGGCCACATGAAAGATTAGTACTAGTACTAAATGTGTTACCCTCTATAAATAAGGTCGATTATTATTTTTATTATCATTATTGTTAAAACGCTTGCCCTGCCGAACCCTTGCCCTGCTGAATAAATTAGTATTGCCAAAACGGATTCTAATTATCTACCGACCAAATTGTTTGATAAAATGTATACATTCGATTCACAAGCTAAATGGCAAACAGTGTAGTTTCCGAGTAGACGACTTCTTCAGAAGTCATCTGATCTTGACCTACAGTGTCGTGTTCAAGTTCAACAGTATAAGGGTTAACATTGCTGTACATTGTGCCCTGCATCTTTGAAAAGCAGACTGACTGATACATGTATCCACTAATCACATTTCAACCTGAGTCTTGAACTCGTGACCTGTATTTTCATCGGCCAAGATGTTTGCCTTGGAAAAAAGTTGTTCTATCAAGATGTAAGGAACAGAACTTTGGGAGAACGATTTCCTCTGGATTAAAAGCCGGTACGACAATTCAATCACGTCAACACGTATAATTCTGACCACCCCTTGAACCCCACTTGTATATAGAAAAACTGGGGTTTACAAGCGTAAATCTTATTTTTCTTATTTCTGCTCAAAAGCATAGATTGTGGATACTCATTAGAATCGCCTCGATGAGGCGATTCTAACGGGTACCACAATCTATATTTTGTGCAGAAATAGAAAAAATATCACAATTTTTCATCTTAAATCTTTTATTTTTTTCGGTGGGTAAAATTTACAATGTATTTGTATAGGGGTGTTTTCTTAATGTCAATGGTAAACGAGTCATCGGTGTTCGAGTTACCAACGTTTCACCTTATTTAGAGAAACTACAGTAGTGATTGATTGGCCCAGAAAATATGACGTTAAAGGTGCAAATTAAACACGGGGATAACAAATCGGTTCTCCAAATATGATTAATGCGTTAGCGTTTAACCTAAAATTTTCTAGAATGATTATTTTCCTTAATTAAAACCACTCTGATCTGCTGATTCAAGACCAGTTCTAGGACAGATAGAACACTTTCCAACAAAATATTGTAAATACATTATATAACGAAACATAAATCAGCAAATGCTAGGAAATTGTTGTTGCTGTTGTTGTTGCTGCTGCTACTGCTGCCGCCGATGTTTTTGTTTCTGGTAACATTTTCTGTCTTTTCAAGCAACAGAAATTGGTGTAAGGTTCCTGCATTATGTGTGGTTCTTATAATAATTACGAGAAGCTCAAAACAAACTACAAACCCTCATATAAAAATTTGTCAGAAACCGCAAAACGGGACACAAGTAGCCTAGGCACTATGCGTTAAAATGAATAGTATGGCATTAAAAGCATTTTTTTATTAAAATGAACAGTGTATAAAGTTTAGCTAGTCTAGATAGACTCTTTGGCTCAATTTTAATCCTAAACTTGTTGACTCAGCCAAACGGACTTCCCATTACTACCAACGTAAATGTTTTTGAACTAATGAAAAATACCACAAATGATCAGACTTTTATTATCAGACTTGTAGCTAGGCTAGGACACTAGCAAACACTACACGGCCAGTCCCCAACACTCCATGACTGTCATATTACTACTCTGTCACCGTTGAGCAAAGTACAATCCAGGTGGTTGAATTTACTATTGCGTTTTACTGTATGAATCAGTATTGGAATTGATAGTTAACCCATTTAGTACCAGAAACCCCTAAAGGGGTACCTTGGCAAACAGTACAGGCCCAGATCAGACGCCGCAGAACGCGGCGTCTGATCAGGGCCTTCACTGTTTGCTAAAAGTTCAGCCATTTTCCTAATTAATTTTGAGAAAACACAACCTGACACCTCTAAATTTTGAAATGAACTCCTACTATATATAAGGAGGAAGATTCCATGTGGTACTAAAAGGGTTAACCATGGTACCGTTTGTCAATTTTGTAAGATACAAATGTACATGTGTAGTGCCTTTACTTTCTGTTCTATTTCTCAACGATATGCAATGCACGGTGCATTTTTGTTCTATTTTGCAGGACTAAAACTAAGACTGACTTGTCAGGTGAGACATGTATCTTAGCGGATTTGGTTGCCACGTTTTGTAATATTTTAAATTTTGCAAGTCTCGCTACTTTGGACATCTCCTTCCTGATGCCCGGGACTTCCTTGGAGTGTGGGCCATGTTTGCTGATGTTGGCTCGGTGGGAGACGCCTATAAGTCCGCGGGTAGGCGTCTCTTGCCTGATGCCGCCAGTTGACCTGTCTCATGAGCTACGTCGGTCAGGGATGTGCTGTGTTTGCCGGGTCTTGTCCGACATCCGTTTCGGTTTCAAAACTTTGGGGTTGAGACATACTGATGAAGATTAACTCTGTGTCACAAAATTTGGTATAATTACGCCTTAATTGCAGGCCTTATCTAGGCTATTCAAAGTATAGAAACTTTCCTTTTTATTTTGCAAGGACATTCAAATCAAAGTACTTTTTTCTTGCCATTTCGCAGGGGTATTTTAAACTTGACATTTTTCTTTTTTCATTTTACAAGGATTCTCAATGCAAATTGCCTTTCTCTTCTATTTCGCTAAGCTATTCGACGTATCTAGCTAATTTGCATATTTAATCCACTAGTGAATTATCGAAAATATTACATGGCGTTATTACACTCTCAGACGCGACGTCATATGATAAAGTGCAATATGCATCTGAGAACATGATTAGAGCCCCGCCAAGCGAATTTGTGTCTTTGAGCATTCCATCATGACAAATTTTAACTGCGCATGCCCAGCCATTCAGAGGGGCCAGGGATATGGCTTTCTGTCTGAAGGTTCCTCTTGATTCACTGCTTGTATGAGCGAGCAGCGAAGGTTCTGGCGAGACTGCGCGAATGCGCAGGCTCGCCTGAACCTTCGCTGCTCGCATAGGCGATAAGTACCCAAATCCCTTGACGGGGCCCATAATGTTCTATGTTTCACACTTTTAGTCAAAAGTGCACATCATTCTCGTGTGATAGAATTCAGTTTTCTCCATGTGACGTGCTGTATTCTAATAATTTCTGATGAACTGATACCGTCAACTGAGCATACCTTGATTGATCACTTTAAAACATAAGATGAGAGGAACTGTAGCAGAGATGTTATCTATTCGGTGAAGCCACGTTATTATGATGGCATGAATAATGTAGTTTACTGTAACAAGTGATTAATCACTAATGAACAATTCTGTATAATGTATTGTAAAAGAATACCCGTCTCTTCGGCAGTTTATATTTGGGCCCGGCCGAGTGAAACCTATAAGAAAACGTGAGCGTTTAGAATAGACTCAGACCACACTGCTTATCTATCCAGTTACACGTGACCTGAGTCTTCGCTTTGTGTCAGTTGAACATTTCGATCTTACACCCGTGAGGCGTAGTGCATATTTTTCTTATCAAAAAAAAAAGACATTGTCCTAATATACATTTGTTTCTCTTTTTTTTTTCGAAACATAGGTTGAGGGTTCTAACGAGTTCCAGAACCTATGGACCAGACATTAAGAGATAAAGTAGACCACCGTAAACCCCATTTTTTCTCTTTACAAAATGCGGTTTAGAGGGGTATTTATTTCACGAACTTAACATTTTACAACCCAAAGGCCCACCTGTGCTTGAAGAAATAGATCGGTCTGCACGATGCTTCCACGCAGAGCTGAATCCGACCGCGCACATGAGTACTGGTAAATCGCTTAGAGGCTCTAAGTCTTCCCAGACAAACATGGTGCGAGTCTTACCGTTCATGCACATAAACCCTTTTGTTTTCATTGGGGGCAGGGCTTGAGATGTCATTTATTCTCAATGTCGGGTAAACGTCCCACAAAACAGGAAGCATCGTCTCCAAAATGACCCAAATAGTGTTGACGGGTACGTTAATCCCCAAATCAATAAATCAATAGAAGGTGCATGTGAACAGCGAAATGCTTATCAGACTAAGCGAATTATAGACGAATTTCATTACCCGATTTCATAAAAGCATGCTTTGATACAACGCGTAATGAAGTAATGTAGTAATTTCTTCATTTTGGAAGTTTTACTTCATTATGCGTTGGCATAGTCGATGCGAAATGAAATAAAATGTAGTTTTTACTTCATTATGCGTCGATACTAAGAGGTTTGCGCAAAATGAAAGAATTATTTCATTTTGCGGTGATAGGTGGCATACTTAATTTTACTTCATTTTGCGTCGACAGTTTGTTTGTTTGATTTGAGGTTTAACGTCACCGTCAACACTATTTAGGTCATTTTGGAGACGTTGCTTCCAATTTTGTTGGACTTTTACCCGACATTGAGATTAAATGACATCTCAATCCCTGCCGTCCAATTAAACCCAAAAGGGTTTATATGCATGGATGGGCCGACTCGCAGCAGTTTTCCTGGGCAGGCAGATAACCAGTACTCATGTGCGGTCGGTATCAGCTCTGAGTGGAAGCATCGTGCAGCCCATCTATTTCTTCAAGCCCCGATGGGCGGGGGCGAATATGCGTCGACAGTGTGAGGTCGGTTCTAAATGAAAAACAAAAATGCACATGTATTTTGCTTTGAGAGATAACATACTTTTTCAAATATCACAGAAACAAAAGTAACCCAAATATTTAAGGCTATCTGTCGCGGTATAAACTAATTTTGCTTAGTCCGCATGAAGGCTTCCTAAAAATCTTGAAAGATCAGGTAGAAATCTGTTTTTGTCTATAAAAAAATCTAATGCAGTTTTAAATAAATTGAAATCAAGGCGTTTTTATGCTTCAAGTCTGTCTACTTATGATTTTTCCACCCTTTACACTACACTTCCTCAGAATCTTATAAAGGAAAACCTTAATAATTTAATTGAATGGACATTTGATAGGGAAGACTCCCTCTATCTTACATGTAATGTAAGAATTGATTTTTTCACTTCTGAAGCGCATAAAAAATATACTTTATGGTAATGTCAGAAAGTGATGGAATCTCTCATTCATCTTGACAATATTTACAACATATTTGGTACTAAGTTATTTAGACAAGATGTTGGTATTTCGATGGGTACTAATTGCGCACCACTTGTGGCGGATCTGTTTTTGTTTTGTTATGAGAGAGACTTCATTATGTCCCTTTCTGCTGAAAACCAGTCTGAAATCATTGAAGCTTTTAGCTCAACTTCTAGATATTTGGATGATTTATTAGACTTTGATAATACCTATTTCGATGGTTTGATCAATCAAATTACCCCCCCCCCCCCCAGAACTTCAGTTAAATAAAGCAAATTCTCCTAATACCGAGGCCCCGTTTTTGGATTTACATCTATCTATTGTAGATGGGTTTGTTTCTTGCAAAATTTATGATAAACGCGATGATTTTGATTTTGAGATTGTAAATTCTCCTTTTTTGGATGGTGATGTTCCTCGTGCGCCATCCTATGGCGTTTATATTTCGCAATTAATTCGTTTTGCCAGAGTGTGTAGTCATGTAACTGACTTCAGCACTCGTAATAAATTGTTAACGGCTAAACTTCATAATCAGGGTTATCGGTACCATAAACTTCAAAATTTTATAGACGTCATTCTGATTTAATTTCAAAATTCAATATTGGACTTAATGGAATTTTATGGTGACTTAGTATATAAATTTAGAAAAATATATAACCACAATGATTTCAGCTCCCAATTTCATAAAATCATTTTTCGATATAAAGAGATTGGGTACAACATAAATGTTATACGACAGACTGTATGCATGGTAGTAAACCCAATCACAGTCGACAATTTTGCTTCCCTCTTTAATTGCACGCCAGTGGGTCCAGCCTCTGATTCTATGACGGTTCCAGCGTTGGTTGGTACCTGATGCTCTGTCTCTGGTCGGGCCCATCGGAGTCTAACTGTTGGTTTTCTTTTGCTCCAGCATTTCAATGGTTTCTTGCTGTCGAGTCCTCACTGTTGTTTCATCTCTGTGGTTGTTTGATTTTTGTGTTGACGGAGATGTTGCACTAATGAGTTCGGAGGCCTTCATGCGGACTGAACAAATTATTTGTTTTAATCGCGACGATCGTAAGGGCGAGGATTGTGGCAACGAAAAATCGAATAAAGCCCCCCCCCCCCCCCCCCCAGTTCCAAGGCGGTTCTTCTGTCGCCGTTTATTTTTGTTTTTGTTTGTCTTTGGGTGTTTGTGGCTTAAATTATTTTATTTTGGATAGCCTATTGGCCATTTTGTTGGAAAGTAACTGTCCTTTTGGCTTTCCGCTATTTATGTTTCCATTAGAGTATGTTGTTTCATGTTTGTGTTTCTTTCCCTATGGTGTCTCTGATGGGATCTGTGGGTTAATTGTATCGATTCCTGATCATTTCCTCCAATTCTATTTTTCATATTTTACATAATATTATGTATTCCTTGTCACAAGACCTTTCCAGTGGCACCATAATTTTTGATCTCCTGACCTTGACATTTGACCTACTTTTTTAAAACTTTGACATTGGCTATAACTTTCGATTGGTAAGTGATATGGCTTTCATATTTTACATCTGCATTCCTTGTTACAAGACCGTTCCAACGATCACATATTTTTGACCTTCTGACCTTGACCTACTTTTTAAGACTTGAACTTTGGCATTCCCTACGGTTGCTTACTGAGTCTGCTTTCATATGTAACATGCGCTGTCCGGGGGCATCAGTGTTTCACAAACACATTTTGTTCCACTTTGTGATTACAAAGAAGAGATTCAAAACAAAGATGTAAGTTATAATTCAATTTGGTTTGATAGATGGTGTAGATTCTGTTTGGATGACATCATATTAACAGGTCCGTTTAAAAACACCCCTAAAACCCACTTAATATTGTAAAGACAACTAAACTGGGGTCTATCGGCTTTGGGTACGTTAGAACCGCCTGAGAACCGCCTCAGGCGGTTCGTACAAGCTCCCACCACCTAAGTTTGGAGAATATATAAGACAAGGTTTGTCAGAAAATAACCGTTAAGAATGCACTATGTCACATGGATGGGCTATATCTTGGTCTGATTAAAATGGTTGAATATTTAAGAAACGAAAAGTATCTATACAAACACAATCACGATCACCCACATTGCAAATCCTTATTACAGAAGATTTTTACTGATCCGGCGTAGAGAAATAAAATTAATCCGATAATCGAAAATAACTCTAAAAGTTAATGACAACAGTTGCAACTGATTGACCTCAAGTTGGTTGGACAAGATCTATTGTGCTGGCGGCAGGGGACGGGTGGGGTATAGGAATCTTACATGGGAGAGAGGGGTGGATGTGGATGAAAAACTCCGCCCCGAGGGTCACTGTCCGGCATTGCCGAGTGATGCTGGACAGTGATCCTGAGGGACGGATTTTTCTAGCCACCCCTCACACCCATGTAGGATTCTTTATCTAGCATACCTTCCTTGACGTGGATTTTTAATACTGCAGTCACTTCGGTTGCCGACGTCCGCCATATTGTGATGACACTACAGAAATGTTTAGTGACGTCACGTAACATGCTGTGACGTCAATCTTAACGACGGCGTATACGAGGTCGTATTCAACCAGTGCATTTATCAAACACGCGAGAATATTCGATTTTGGCATAAGAACACCAGTGTTAGAACAGAATTTCTATCCCAAGCTAAAATTATGGATTTCCTTTTCTGGTGTGCAAGAATGTTTCTTCTGTTAGGCTACTACACTTCTACAGTAGAACTTCGATGGCTCGAGCACCGATGGCTCGTTTACCATGGATGAGTCGAACACATTCTTGAGCCCCTAGCGAAATCCTCTACATAAGAACTAGAGGGGGATAATTAAGGAGATTTTAGTCTTTTATCTTACAAATGTATGCTGTGTGTACTCATTAGAATCGCCTCGATGAGGCGATTCTAATGAGTACACGCAGCATACATATTCATTATAGAACAACGAAAAGATGTCTAAAAGTATCTCGTTTTGCCTCCTGACAGTAACCTCAGTGGCTCGAACTACCCCTGTCTCGAACAGATTTTCGAGGTCCCAAAGGTGTTCGAGCCATTGAAGTTCGACTGTATTTATTTTTCTCTTTCTCCCCTGCCCATCACTAGCTCTTCTCTTTACTCAGTTTCTCTTGGGGACAAAACCACCAACGATGATTGACATACTCTAGAACCCCAAAGCAATCAATCCATTATGACAACGTTTGTTTCATTTGATGCTTCTACAAACACGAAAACACGGCTATATAATTTTGACCCCCTTGAACCCCACTTTTATACAGTAAAACTGAGGTTTCCGGGGGTATACCTTATTTTTCTTATTTCTGCTCTAAAATATGGATTGTAGGTACTCGTTAGAACCGCCTCGATGAGGCGGTTCTAACAAGTGTCAACAATCTATATTTTGAGCAGAAATAAGAAAAATATCGCAATTTTTCATCATAAAATTTTCATTTTTTCGATGATTAAGGTGGCAATGTATTTGTATAGGCGCGTTTGCGTAATGAAACACATTACATGTAACAGGTCCGTGAAATGAACACCTTAGGAAACATTGCTTTGAATTTGATTTTGAAATAAGGAATGTGCTTTACGTAAGTAACCCCTATTCCGTGCAAGGAAATGCAGTAAAAATCCTATATTAAGACCACCTTTGGGACTGTTCAAAAGTGGTCTGTAAGACCACTTTTGAACAGTCCAAAAGGTGGTCCCTGACTAGAGGACATTGTGTGCAAGACAAGAAATTCACTGAAAGAATAGCTGCACGCTTCTGAATAAATGTTTTAAAGCAGAATTAGTCTTAATTTTAGGTGGTCTTAAAAGCGGCATTTCACTGTACTATAAATTGCAAATTGAAGAATGCCAATATACAGTTAAGAATTTATATTAACGTATCAGATGGATTTGTTTTCTTAATGGTATATTGTCTTTAGAAAAGCGTGCGATTTAATAGTGCAGTGTTTAGGGAATAGCATATTTCAGGCGAAAAGAAATTAAAAAAAAAATAATGAAATGAACTCCTTTTTCTCAAAAGTGTGTGGTGTCCATCATGAAAACACGCATATATAATTTTGACCCCTTGAAACCCCACGTTTATGTGGTAAAACTGGGGTTTACAGGGGTATGTATTAGTTTTCTTTTTTCTGCTCAAAACATAAATCGTTGGTACTCGTTAGAACCGATTCGGCGTTTCTTATTACTGCTCAAAACATAAATTGTGGATACTCGTTAGAACCGCCTCGTCGAGGCGGTTCTAACGAGTACCAACGATTTATGTTTTGAGCAGAAATAAGAAAAATATCGATTTTTTATCTGAAAAAAATCAATTTTTGGTTGTAAAATTTTCAATATATTAGAATAGGCATGTTTTCGCAATGTATATCGTAGAAGAATCGGGTTCCAGTTTCATAAGCAACGGAATAAATTATATCTGGTGTCCACAAAAAATGACAGAGCTTGTATATACGTGCTTCTCATGTGACCTCAATCCTCCAATCTATAGTTGGCATCTAGGGCACTCCTTGGCCGGCGAAAAGAAAGGGTTTTGACTCCGCCTTGCATATGTCGAATTCATTTGGGACGGTGGTATAGTTCGAACCATTGACATGAGACTGACCTTTATGCAAGGAATAATCGCCTAATACGTCCGCTTTCGTAAACTTCTCGTGGATTTTCGGCATATCGTGAATTGCGTCCCATTTACGGAATTACAATATCGCCATCTTCGGGAGACGGCGAAGATAAATGCATGCATTCAGTCGGGTGTGAAATTATGGTAATAGAGTTCACCAGTCTCAGGTCAATTTGTTCGAGCTATACCTTTCAGGTGTTTCAAACTTCAAGACAATAAGACTTTACCACCCATCAAGTTAACAAGCCCGTGAAATTAACATTCCCATTACGCAAACATGCCTATACAAATACATTGCCACCTTTATCGCAGAAAATATGAAAATTTTAGGATGAAAAATTGTGATATTTTTCTTATTTCTGCTTAGAGAAGAAATAACAAAAAATAAGTTATACCCCCGGAAACCCCAGTTTTACTGTACAAAAGTGGGGTTCAAGGGGGTCAAAATTATATAGGCATGTTTTTGTTATGTCTAACCCCAAAGCTATGCTCTCACAATCAGCATCAAAACGACTGAAATAGTCTATCAGCCAGCACTTGGTAAGCCTTACAAAGAACCCATCATCACAGTGAAAGGTCATAGATTGCAAGTTACATCCCTTCCCCTACAATAAAGATACAAAGCAACAACATGGCAAATGAACGATTGTGAAGATACAATCAGAGTAGACTAGACGAAAGAAGAGAAAGGGAATAAAGGAAGAGTTTATCTAAAAAGGCAATAAAATATGTTTAATCTAAAAAGATTGCAAGTGGTAGACAAGTTCATCTACCTTGGGAGCACACTGCACATTGATGATGAAGTCATTGCCAGGATTGCCAAAGCTAGTGCAGCATTTCACCGACTACGTGGTAGTGTCTGGGAACAAAGTGGAATCAGACTCAATTGGGTGAAACTAGCTAGTCTTGCCCAGAAAACATGTGCACTCTATATTTTCCAGTTCTGTGGTGTATTCCTTGCTTCCAAAGCACAACCCTTTCTAGAACATATTTGACACAAAACTGAAAGTCTACAGAGCTGTGCTGCTGCCAACACTAATGTGTGAATGTGAAACGTGTACAATTTACCAATGGCACGCCAAAAGACTGAATCACTTCCACAATAGCTGTCTTAGAAAACTCTTAAAGATTAAGCGGCAAGACAGGATTCCAGGCACAGAAGTCCTGAACAGGGCAGGGATGCAAAGTGTACATACTCTTCTTAAATTAACACAGTTAAGATGGACAGGCCACATTTTACCAGAATGCCTGAGCAACGTTCGCCAAAGAAAATTCTCTATGGAGAACTATATAGAAATGGGCAAACGCTACCAAGGCGGTCAGAAGGAGCGCTACAAGGACATCCTCAAAGCCTCCCTCAGGGACTTCAACATTCCAACAGAGTTGTGGAAACAAATTGCACAGGACAGAGACAACTGGCGAGGTCTTATCAACAGGGGTACCGATACATATGAGACAAAAAGAATCAGTGAAGCTGAGCAGAAACGGGCACAGCGCAAACATTACGATGACACACCCGTGCGGCATAGTGCATTTTCATATCTCCAAAATGGCTACTTTTCGGATGAAAATCTGTGATATTTTTGTTATTTTTACTTCAAACATAGGTTGTGGGTGCTCGTTAGAACCGCCTCATTGAGGCGGTTCTAACGAGTACCCACAACCTATGTCTATGAACATAAATAAGGAAAATAATGGATACCCCACTAAACCCCAGTTTTCTCTATATAAAGTGGGGTGTAAGGGGGTGTTCATTTCACGGACTTGTTAGCGTGATGGTAAGAGCTAAGGCATCACCAACAGAGCTGGCTTCCTCTAGCCTCTGTTACTCTATTTGCAACAGACAGTTCAGAGCTAGAATCGGTCTCATCAGACATCTTAGAACACACAAATAGTAGCATTTCTCAAATATGATTAAGACTGGTCATTGTCAGTAATGACAGACAAACTATATTTATAAGAAGCGCCTCGATGAGGCAACAATTGCTGTAAGATGAAAGTTTGTGATAATTTTTATTTTTATTTGTTTTGAACAAATAGAGGTGTTAAACCCCGTAAACACTTTTTACGTCATTGTGGAGACGTTGATTCCAATGTTGTGGTTCTTTTTCACGACATTGAGATGAAATGACATCTTATGCCCTACCGCCCAGCCGTTTCAGGTCTGCCTGGAAGCATTCTGCAGCACAATCTATTTCTCCAAGCCCCGATAAGCGGGCGTTTTATTTTTCTTATTAATCTGCCAGACCTCGACTGCCTAAGTGATGCGATACAATATATGTTCATGAGCAAAAACTAAAGAAAACAATGCATGCCCTCGAAGACAAATTTATCTTTGCAAAGTAATCATGACATATAGGTGGGCAATACACTCTGCAACTATCAGTTCTACTGTGTATTCCATGTTTTCAAGGGATTACCTTTTCAGAAGATGTTTACGTGATAATTGTTCTTACAGGCAGCGTTGTTCTCGAAGTTTTTTTGGCGGGTCGCAGCCGTAGTTTTAGATCCGTGTTCTACGCACGCATAATTTACTTCTTCCAAATCAGGGTGCTGCATACCTTTTCTGTACACTTTCTGGGACAACCATTTCCTTCTAACCCATTGTAGGCGGGAAACCCCTGAAGGGGTATCTTGGCAAACAGTGGAGACCCAGATCAGGACCTACAATATTTGCTAACAGAATTTTCCGTCAAAAATAGGAAAGATAAAAAAATAGGCCTTACACCCCTTTTATGACAAATGGACTTGTCCAACATATAGCAAAGGAAGAGTCCACTAGTATACAATGGGTTAAACATGAGTCCTGCCACAGGAAAAACTGTTTTTCGGGGTTTTCGACCAAGGAAGACACGCGTTGGTCGTATCAGCTACACAAGAACTTTGAAATGTTATATATAGAAACAAGAGATGTTGTTCCATCAAAACAGCGAACAACAAATGTGCAGTTCAGGCTGTGCGCATGCGCACAGCCTGAACTGCACATATGTTGTTCGGGAATGAAAAAAAAAGCTTTTCTCCTGATTTGTTTGTGTGTTTGATTTGGGTTTTAACGTCCCCGTCAACACTGTAAAGGTCATTTTGGAGACGTTGCTTCCAAATTTGTGGACCTTTTACCCGACATTGAGATGGAATGACATCTCAAGCCCTGCCGCCCAATGAAACCAATAGGGTTTATAAGCATGGACGGTCCGACACTCGCATCGCTTTGCCTGGGCAGGCTTAGATCCTCTAAGCGGTTTACCAGTACTCGTGTTCGGGTCGGTTTCAGCTCTGCGTGGAAGCATCATGCAGCCCATCTATTTCTTCAAGCCCCGATGGGCGGGGACCGGCTTTTCTCCTGAAGTGGCTTGTATTGATTCAGTTGGGGATTGGTTATTTCAGTTCATTTCTTATTTGTTCATTCCATTACGTAACGGAAAGAGCAATTTAAGAATGAAAAGAAAAATACACCGTTTGATTGATAGCTTAATGAGCAAGTCAATACTTTGTTTAATGATAACGTTTTTCCGTTCCAGTGCGACTCACTAATGTTAGAATTAGATCTTTTGGGCTCCAGCGACCGTTTAATTTGCTTTAAACAGTATAATTATGTACAAATATTGATTGTAGGATTATTAAATTTAATATTTTCTGCGTTAGAATCTCCTTTACTTCCTGGTATTTCGAGGTACATTTACAGATATTCAGTACTTTTGTCTGTTTGAACAGAAACTGCGGAGACTGATGTCTTTAATCAAGTCAGTGAAGACAATACAGTCACCTCTCGTGTTCCAAAGACCTGGAGAAAGACTGACGCTCCATCAGGAAAATATACTTTTCATCCCCCCGAACCCAAACTTTTATACAGTAACACTGGGGTTTGCAGGGGTCAACCTTATTTTTCTTATTTCTGCTCTAAAATATAGATTGTGGGCACTCGTTAGAACCGCCCAATCGAGGCGGTTCTAACGTGTACCATTTTCTTATTTCTGCTCTAAAATATAGATTGTGGGTACTCGTTGGAACCGCGGTTCTAACGTGTACCTAAAATCTATATTTTGAGCAGAAACGGAAAAATATCACAAATTTTCATCTTATAATTTGCGTTTATTTGTTGTTTTTTTTTTTTTTTTTTTTTTTTTTCGGTAAAACTTACAGTGTACCTGTATATGTATAGGCATGTTCTCCTATTCAGTACATCAGTACAACTGTTTTAATCCCATTCTAATAACAGCTGGATATCCTACAAGCCAAGTATTACTTAAGCGTGAGTGT
This sequence comes from Lucinisca nassula, assembly GCA_963580285.1. Taxonomy (NCBI): domain Eukaryota; kingdom Metazoa; phylum Mollusca; class Bivalvia; order Lucinida; family Lucinidae; genus Lucinisca; species Lucinisca nassula. Next base: position 21,657,989 of record OY757019.1, read on the forward strand.
GGAAATGAGAGGCAGAAAAAAAAGAAAATTAAAAAAGCAGGAGACTTGTACAAACCTAACCTAGAAGTTTAGGTTTGAGATACTCGCAACAGTTGTTTAAGCAGAAGCCTCCGTGGTCCAGTGGCTAAGCTACTTGCCTCCTAAACCAGGGGCCGAGGGTTCGATTCAGGGCTTCTCAAGACTTTCGGACGAGCCTTTCAACCGAGGTCCCGTCTCCGTATGATCTCAGTTGTTGGTGGGACGTAAAACTCAAATACAAACACACACATACACAGTAGTTTGCGATAAAACGAGTTGAGATTTTATAAACATATTGCAAAAGGAAAAAGGCAACCCATGGGCCACTATGCTCACCACAGCTCAGGGTGTGTGTGTGGGGGGGGGGGGGAAGGGCACTGCCCACCCACTGGCAGCCATGTATTTTAATGAACCATTGAAGCATTGAGCCCAAAGACACTACAGATAACATTTTGGACCAAATCAGCCCAGAAGCTTCAGAGGTCTGATGTAGCATGAATGTATTGTTGCACGACAAAAGATAACATTTGACAGTTTCCCATCTGTTGCAACCAATAGGCCTAAAATAATACGGCAGATAGAACATTAAAGAACATTTCTATGAAAGTTTGACAAAATCGTGACTTTGAAAGGCCATAGCAACCAGACTTAAGAGCAAATTTTCATAAAAAAAAAATAAAAAAAAAACTGTAAGGGCAAATATAGTATAGTATGTGAGACTTCATAGAGAATATGGTTTCCGAAGTTAAGTTTTTTTTTTTTGTGTGTGTGTGTGTGTGTGTGTTTTTGTGTTTTTTTTATTTGAATGCCAATGGCACCAATAAAAATGAGAAGTAGGCCTAAATCATAAAGCAGGTAGAAGATTGCTTAAAGAGTATTTCTATGAAAATTGTGCCAAGGTTTGCCAGCAAATTATCAATGTTCACCCATTACAAGGCCATGGAAACTCCAAGTTGCCATAGCAAACAAACTAAAGAACTGAATTTCAGTAACAAAAAAAAAGCCCAAAACCTGTGAAGGAAAATATGGTGAATATCTCCATAAAGTCTCAGCCTCTAAAAAAAATGGTTTCTGAGACGATGATTTTTAAGTCTTTGTTGTTTTTTTTTTCTTGGGGGGGGGGGGGGGGGGGGAGGGCGCATTTTGGTTTCCATGGCAACCAGTAAAAGTAAGCAGTTAGTCTAAAATCATATGGCAGATAGATGATTGCTCAAAGAATATATCTATGAAAGGTGTTTTTTTTTCTTGTTTGTTTGTTTGTTTGTTGTTTTTTTTTGTTTTGTTTTTTGTTGTTGTTTTTTTGTTGTTGTTTTTTTTTTTCTAAAAATCTGCCAAGGCTTGGCATTAAATGCATTTTTTTAATTTTCACCATTATAAGTGAGTGGAAACTTTACGTTGCCATAGCAACCAAACTAAAGAGCCAAATTTCATTAAAAACACAAAACCTGTCGAGGCAAATATGTTGAATTCTTCCATAAAGTCTCAGCCTCTAAGAGCTGCAAAGATTTAGCAGTAAATGCCACTCTTCAATTTTCCCCATTATAAGTCTGTCGAAACTCTAAACGCCGTGGCAACCAAACTAAAAAGCCGAATTTCATAAAACAAAACAAAACAAAACAAAAAAAAAAAAACACACACAAACATTCAATCCCCCAGCCCAAGGATGCTACAGGTGACATTTGGGCTCAATCGGCCCAGTGGCTTCAGAGGAGGTGCCGTTTGAAAATGCTGACGCCAGACGCAAGGCGCCGGACGACAGACGACGATGGACAACTGTCCAATCCTATAAGCTCCCCCGGAGCGTTCGGCACTGGTGAGCTAAAAACTGAGTAGGAAAAAATTAGTTTGAATGAAGCAGTAATTTGTGTTATCAGCGATTGAGATAACGAGAGTCAATTGTACATTATGAGAAAGAGTACTTAATTCATTAAAAAAAGGTTCAGGCGAAACATCTATCGACTTGCCATAAGTGAAATTATCTTGAAAGAACCATTATATTTCTATCTTAGTTTGTTTGATTTTAGGTTAAACGCCCCCGCCAACACTGTATAGGTCATTTTGGAGACAATGCTTCCAATTTAGTGGGATTTTTGCCCGGCATTTAGACGAAATGACACCTCAAGCCCTGTCGCCCAATGAAACCAAAAGGGTTTGTAAGCGTGGACGGTCCGACTCGCACCGCTTTGCCTGGGCAGGCTTAGATCCTCTAAGCGGGGTGCGGTCGATCTGCTCTGCGTGGAAGTATCATGCAGCCCATCTTTTTCTTCAAGTCCCGATGGCCGGGGGCTGTCGCTAGGCCAACGTCAAATCACCGTCGGTGCAACGTCATGCGGTTGCACCGACGTTGATATGACGTTGTATAAATGACATGACGTTTTACCGACGCTGATGTGACGTCACAATTACGTCATGTGCCTGCTAGGTTAGCTCTAGTAGGAGCAACTGAAGTTTAAACTTATACAACTTGCAGTTATCAGGATTTGAATTTGTTTCTTCACAAGTTATTAGTTTTAAGATTTTCATTGTGTATCATAATTACAAAGTAAGGGTCGGACCACAGCACATGTTCAAGAACGGTTAGCATTACAGTTTGACAAGATATGACAGCAAACTCAGTATGACTGCCACAATGCTAAATTTTCACAAGGTAGGATCTGCAATAATTGAAAAATCTATTACCTGAATGCTGTGCTATAACTATTCCACAGTTTTCAACTGTGCATAGCTCATTAAGAATGAGATATTTGTAAAACATCATTGCACCCCAAATGCAATAGATAATCGCCTAATAGAATTACGAAAGGATGCATGTTGGGTTTAGACATTTTCCAGACGCAAACTACACATAAAATAATACATTTTTGTAGATATTAATGGAGATATTCAGGAACACTCTATTTAAGGGGCATGGGAACACCTGGCATATTTTTCCGCCATTTTTCAAAGGGAGACAACTTTCGGGACTTCTTGTTCGCTTTTCTATAAGCTCTGTCGCATTGGAAAGGGAGTCTACTCTTTAAGGAAAGAATGTGCTCCTAAGGAGCGAATTCTTTCCTTTAAGAGTTGACCCCTGTTGACATGGGGGCCTAAAATACTTTTGCAGTAGTTGCCTCACATGAAGGTGTTCCCCTTCCCCTTAAATGTGCGATTCTAATGAATTTGTTTGTTTGTTTGATCTGAGGTTTAGCGTCCCCGTCAACAATGTATAGGTCATTTTGGAACCGTTGCTTCCAATTTCGTGGGACTTTTACCCGACATTGGGATGGAATGACATCTCAAGCCCTGCCGCCCAATTAAACCAATAGGGTTTATAAGCATGGACATTCCGACTCGCACCGCTTTGCCTGTGTGGCTTAAGTCCTCTAAGCAGTTTACCAGTATTCGTGTACGGTCGGTTTCAGCTCTGCGTGGACGCGTCATACAGCCCATCTATTTATTCAAGCCCCGATGGGCGGGGCCATCTAATGAATTTAAAGGAACATAGAAGTGTAGGCAGTTGTCAGGAATCGACACAGTTATCCCCCATGTACCATTCAAGACACTAAATGAAAAGAAACACGAAAGGTCAGACACTTTCTCACAAAATTGCCAAACGGCTTATCAAATAAAATAAAAATGCATTGCCTATTTATTACTCCTCTTCTTACTGTGTTACTTCTTAGCGGCAAAATGTTCGGAAGCAAATACTGTCGTTATACCATTGTTCGTAGCTATAATGTTCCGTTTAAACATGACCATCTAATATTAAGACTAAATTTGCCTTTAAAAGCTTATTGAGAAAGTTTCAGTTAATCTTTCTTTGTGCTTGTACACCCAGTGTCTTCTTATCAGAGATCACCTTTGGAACTGTTCAAAAGTGGTCTTTTTGACCACCTTTGGAACTGTTCAAAAGTGGTCTTAAAGACCAATTTTGAACAGTCCCAAAGGTGGTCTTAATATAGGATTTTTGCTGTATATTCCTGGTGATTGGCTTTCTAGACGGAAAAGCTATGCAGTCCACAATATTTGAAGGCAATGAATGATCTAGAATCGGCACAGTTACTTCACAATTTCCATTCAAGACATCAAATGGAAATAAACGCCAACATAAAACAACTTAAACATAATTAAAACGCCACAAGCGCAAAAGGCCAAAAGGACACTTTCTCTCCCACAAAAGGCCAAACGGCTATCCAAAATAAAAAGATATTTGCAGTACATGCAAAGACAAACGCCAATAAACTACGAGACCACAGAATGACCACCAAGTTTTACTAATTTGTGTGTGACAGAGGGGGTGGGGTAGGAGGGGGCTTACATCGATTTTACGTGGCCGCAATCCTCGCCCTTTGTTCTGTCGTGGTTTAGACAAATTACATTACGATAACATACCCGTGCAAACTGGTGCGTTTTTACTCATCTCCAAACCGGCCCCGATAGCTCAGTTGGTAGAGTGTCCGCTCCGGGGAACGGGAGGTCTCGGGTTCGATCCCGGGCCGCGACATACCAAAGTCGTTAAAAAAATGGTACTAGCTGTTCCTCGTTTGGCACTCAGATTTACGGGGTAGAGCTAGGACTGGTCGATCCAGTGTCAGGATAATGTGACTGGGTGTGGTATCATGTAATGTGTCTGGGGCATGATACTTCAGTGAGGCAGCACTATAAACGTGAGCATTGAGCTCCCTGTCGCAACCAGACACCGTCGTGATATGACTGAAAAATTGTTGAAAGCGACGTTAAACCCGAATTCACACACACTCACACAATACTCATCTCCAAAATGGCCATTTTTCTGATGAAAATCTGTGATATTTTTCTTATAAACACTGCAAACATAGGTTGTGGATGCTCGTTAGAACCGCCTCAAAGAGGCGGTTCTAACGAGTACCCATAACCAATGTCTTGGAGCAAGAATAAGAAAAAAAATGTATACCCCCGTAAACCCCAGTTTTCTCTATATAAAGTGGGTATAGGGCGGTCTTTATTTCACGGACTTGTTCACGTGATGTTGGTTCTGACTCATGAGTGCAACATCTCCGAGAACATACAAACCAAACGTATACATAGATGAATCAATGATGATGACTCGACAGCATGATAAAAAACAACTAAAACTGAAATGCTGGAGGAGAACACAAGCAATAGAAAATTCATTACGATAGCACACCCGTGCGACATAGTGCATATTTCTCATCTCCAAAATGGCTACTTTTCTGATGAAAATCTGTAATATTTTTCTTATAAAAACTGCAAACATAGGTTGTGGGTGCTCGTTAGAACCGCCTCAATGAGGCGGTTCTAACGAGTACCAACAACCTATGTCTTGGAGGAAGAATAAGAAAAATAATGTATACCCCCGTAAACCCCAGTTTTCTCTATATAATGTGGGTATAGGGGGTCTTCATTTCACGGACTTGTTCACGTGATGTTGGTTCTGACTCATGAGTGCAACATCTCCAAGAACATACAAACCAAACGTATACAGAGATAAAACAATGACGCCCCCGCCTATAGGGGCTTGAAGAAATATATGGGCTGCATGATGCTTCCACGCAGAGCTGAATCCGGCCCGCACACTAGTACTGGTAAAATGCTTAGAGGATCTAAGCCTGTCCAGGAACCGCGGTGCAAGACCGTCCATGCTAATAAACACTATTGGTTTCATTGGGCGGCAGGGCTTGAAATGTCATTTCATCTCAGTGTCGGATAAAAGTCCCACAAAATTGGAAGCAACGTCTCCAAAATGACCTAAACAGTGTTGACGGGGACGTTAAACCTCAAATCAAACAAACAAACAAAACAATGATGATGACTCGACAGCATGAAAAAACAACTGAAATGCTGGAGGAGGAGACAAGCAATAGAAAATTCATATTATATAGAATCATCACGAAAACACACCTATATAATTTTGACCCCCTTGAACCCCACTTTTATATAGTAAAACTGGGGTTTCCAGGGGTGTATCTTATTTTTCTTATTTCTGCTCTAAAATATAGATTGTGGGTACTCGTTCAGGCGGTTCTAACGAGTACCCAAATCTATATTTTGAGCAGAAATAAGAAAAAAACAATACAATTTTTCATCATAACATATTCGTATTTTCGGCGGAAAAATTTGCAATGTATTTGTATAGACTTGTTTTCGTAATGACAGGAAAACTTCAACAGATTGAACACCTTTCGGGACCATGACAATTCGTTCGAGACCGAGCTAGCTAGTTCGAGCCACTGTAGTTTTACTGCAATCATGGTACATAGACGCATCAACTAAACACCATTTTACATCACGAAAACACGTCTATATAACCTTGATTCCCTTAAACCCCACTTTATAATGTAAAGTTGAGGTTTACAGGGGTATATATTATCTGTCTTATTTCTGCTCAAAAACATTGATTGTGCGTACTCGTTAGAACCGCCTCGTATGCACAATCTATTTTTGGAGCAGAAATAAGAAAAATATCAGAATTTTTCGTCTGAAAATTTTCATTTTTGGTAGTAAAATTCTACCAATATATTTGAATAGGCGGGTTTTCGTTATGGCAGACCGATTTCCAATTACAGAGGTGTCAAGATGATTTAATTTCTTTCAAGATTTGAAGAAAAACAAAACAAAAACAAGATTTGTTTGTGAAACACAAACATGTCCCAGGGTCAAGGTTATTTTTTCATAAACGTAGGTCACAGGTCAAGGTCAAGGTTTTTATATGAGTGGGAAGATTTTGTCACAAGGAACCTTAAAGCTAATTATGAAAGCTCTATCAGGAACGGTTCACAGGTTATGACCAATGTCATTTTTTTTCTTTAAAGCAGGTCAAGGTCAAGGTCACAGGTCAAATGTGTTTTGTATCGAGTGGAAAACATTTTTCACAAGAAACCTACTTGTCAAATATAAAGGCTCTATCAGAAACGGTTGAAAGTTACATGTATAACCAATGCTAAAATTGTTCAAAAACCAACAAACAAGCAGACAGGGCAAAAATAATATGTCCCCGCTATTGCTACCGGGGACCTAAAACCATGTTATTCAAGCATACGGTGTAGTCCCTGATCAGACGTTTGATATAGAGCTACACTGTTTATTAATGTAGTTACCCAAATATACCATTATGTTACATGAAATCATACACGTAACGTTTCTGACCTGTGTAACACCATTTGTCTATTATAAAATAATTGGGATACCTGTTCCTAGCCGCAAGTCCTGGAAATCAAAAGTATACAGAGTAAAATTATAAGATCATGACCATATTTGAGACTCAAGGAAAAGTAGACTCAAGGAAAATATCGAAATTTGTCATCTTAAAGGTTTCCTTTTCTCGGTGACAAAGGTTACAATGTATTTGTATAGGCGTGTTTTCATAATATAAAACTGTCAGAAAATGCAGAAAGTGTAGCCATACCCCTTAAAAGCAATAAATGATAAGAATCTGCCACCTCGATGGCGCCACCAATGGTTCACTCATGTGAATCTGGGCATCTTTTGTTTGAAGTTAATTCTTACCAGGGGAGCTAACAGTGGATTCTTGTGATAACAATGAAAGAACTTGTCTGGTTTTCATAAGCAACCTGCTGTTTTACTTCAATATCAGTTACGTACAAGTCGAATTTTAATAGATTAGTTCTATGTTACGAGCAGTCCATGGGGATTTTCATTAGTGCAGTAAGCCAGATAGTATGCGTGCCTGGATAGAGCGCAAAATACCAGTTCTTACGTTCTACAAACGAAACCGCAGATCAGACTGTGTAAATCAGAGATTAGATTCTGCTTGTCGGGTGAAGCAGTTATTACAGACCATGGTCTATGTACCGAACGAACATTCGAAACTCTCATCATTCTGAAGAGGTGGGCTGGTTGTTTACTGCTGGTACACAAATGCACCGGCTCATTTTACCAAATATAGAGAACACGAGGTGTGTGTCTTGTCAAAAGATACCAGCGAAAAAGCACAGGAAAGTTAAGGCTTCTGTCTCTGATCGGGCCCATCGGAGTCTAACTGTTAGTTTTCTTTTGCTCCAGCATTTCAGTGGTTTTTTGCTGTCGAGTCCTCACCGTTGTCTCACCTCTGTGGTTCTTTGATTATTTGTGTTCACGAAGATGTTGCACTGATGAGTTAGGTGGCCTTCATGCGGACTGAACAAATTATTTGTCTATATCGCGACGATGGTAAGGGCGAGGTTTTTCGCCACGTAAAATCGATTTAAGCCCCCCAGTCCATAGGGGCTTGAAGAAATATATGGGCTGCATGATGCTTCCACGCAGAGCTAAATCCGGCCCGCACACTAGTACTGGTAAACCGCTTAGAGGATCTAAGCCTGTCCAGTAACCATGGTGCAAGGCGGACCGTCCATGCTAATAAACCCTATTGGTTTCATTGGGCGACAGGGCTTGATGTCATTTTATCTCAATGTTGGGTAAAAGTCCCACAAAATTGGAAGCAACGTCTCCAAAATGACCTTTACAGTGTTGACGGGGACGTTAAACCTCAAATCAACCAACCAACTCCCCAGTGTAATTCTTTCCATTGACCGTTCCAAGACTCACTGTGTGTATCACTTGTGTCTTTTTTATTTTGGATGGCAATTTGGCAATTTTGTGGGAAAGTAACTGTCCTTATGGCCGTCCTTTGTTTAGGTTTCCATTATGGTCTGGTCGTTTCATGTTTGTGTTTCTTGCCCTTTGGTGTCTTTGATGGGTGGAGTAAGTTAATTGTATCGATTCCTGATCTTTGTTTTACTTTCCTATGCAGCAAGAGTTTTGCATATCAATCTGTTCGTTTTCGTTCTGGACTATGGATCTAGTTCATCACGAAAACCACGCCTATAGATTTCTGACCCCCTTAAACCCCAGTTTTGTTTAGTAAAACTGGGGTTTACATGGGTAAACCTTACTTTTCTTAATTCTGCTCTGAAACATAGAGTGTGGGTACTCGTTAGAACTGCCTCGATGAGGCGGTTCTAACGAATGCCCACAATCTATATTTTAGAGCAGAAATAAGAAAAATGTCACAATCTTTCATCTGAAAAAAAATCGTTTTTTTTCGGCCGTAAAATTTACGATGTATTAGTATAGGCATATTTTCGTAATGTTCTATAAATAACCGTACCTGGATTTATTTACACCAGTGATAGTCCTGACTGGGCCCCGTCAAGCGATTTTGGTACTTATCGCCTATGCGAGCAGCGAAGGTTCAGGCGAGCCTGCGCATCCGCGCAGTCTAGCCAGAACCTTCGTTGCACGCTCATTCAAGCAGTGAATCAACAGGAGCCTTCAGACAGAAAGCCATATCCCTGGCATCTCTGAATGGCTGGGCATGCGCAGTTAAAATTTGTCATGACGGAATGCTCGAAGACACAAATTCGCTTGGCGGGACTCATGTAAACATCATCACTGAAGAGCTGCTTGTGGTTAGTAAATTCTTTGGTCCAGTGACAAGCAATCGACCCCAAAATCCGGGATAAGATACTGCTAAACACCAAGGGCGAATCCGCATAGCTGACAAATAGTGCTTAGGCCTGGCCGATATGAGCGAACCGTTTTGGGCCTAACAGTGGATATTCAAGTAGATGTACTTCTGATGACCTTCTGATTCACGGCGATTCACACGACATTGCATAAAAACATGGCCTTTTTCTCTCGCAACCATATATATGTCGTTTGTAACGGTTTTTTTTTTAACCGTTTAGACTCGTATGTATCATTTGTAACGTTGTATTTACAGATAACGTCGATCTTGTTTGTGGCCGCGTGCATCCGCGTGTTTTACTTTCATTTACAGACAAATTGTAACAACTACTTCTTGCTTTCTTCAAAGAAAGTGAACTTTTCATTCCAAATATGCAAATTCTTTGCAAGCTTCAAAAGTTATGGAACCAATTTGTTTATTTGCTTAAAAAAATATGTTTTTTTTTTTAGTTCATTTAAGTGTAGCGGTGTATTTATTAGGAGGAGAAGTTGTTCACATCGCATCGGCTAGAGCGAATGACCATATTTTGCATGCACTACAAAAATGAAAGATACTTGAGTTTGTAGCTTTGGGGAAATAAAATTGTGTTTTGAGACATTTTCTTTAATGTCAGTGTATTTTGAAATAGTGAATACCAAGGTGTGATCGGCTCTTGTGAATACTTACAACTCTAACGAATCAGGTAAATGCTAGTTATGCACTATTAATGATACAACCACTTAAGCATATACTTAGTAAGAAATGTTCCTTTGCAAGAAATTGCTTCGGTAATCACAGTTACTTGAAATGAAACTACAGGGTGTTTTTTTTTTTTTTCGTTTTGGGAAAGGAGCTCAATTTCCCATGCAAAAGCTGCATTCGTTTTTGTTTACTTAAACCCATCATCGTATTTTATTGCTTTAAACGCCCAAAGTGTCACTGTGTCCCTTTCGCAGAGAAACAGAAGTGAAGGTAATGATCCGGAATTGATACAATTAACCTGCAGCTCCCATCAGAAAGAAACAGTTACTTTCGCACAAAATGGCCAATTGGCTATCCAAAACAAAATACACACTCAAAGGAAAAACATAACAAAAATAAACCGCGACATCGAACGGTCAGTGAAACGAATTCCACTGGGGGCTTAAATCGATTTTACGCGGCCGCAATCCTCGCCCTTACTTCCGTCGTGATTTAGACAAATATTTTGTAAGTCCGCATGAAGGCCCCCGAACATATCAGTGCAACATCACCGAGGATACAAAAATCAAACAACAACAGAGATGAAACATCAGCAAGAAGCCACTGAAATGCTGCAGCAAAAGAAACCCATCAATTAGACTCCGATGAGCTGAACCAGAGACAGAGCTTCAGGCACCAACCAACAATTAAATTCGCTCTAATTCTCAGTAAACCTTTACGCTGGAACCGTCCTAGAATCTGAGGCCTGACCCACCGGCGACAAAATGTTAAGATTTCCCATCATAAACATTACACAATACCCCAGAATTTTGAAACGTAAAGTGTTGTCCGATGTTTATATGGTATTTCATCTCAGACACAGGAAGGATTATATGTTCACGCGCAATTCCGATTTCCTTGCAAAGCCGTTCTAGGCACACATTGCAAGACACCTCTTGAACAGAACGGTATGGACATTTGCAAGGTTGTGCATTTTTAGCTGAATTTCCGATTCGCTGATACTAAATTGTTGCTGATAGATGATGGCTTGTGTATTGCTTTGTTTGTTTATTTTGAGGTTTTACGTCCCCGCCAACACGTTTAGGTAATTATGCGTCCGACCTTGTGGTTTTGTATTTAGCAGACACGTACATTAGAAACGTTCGAACAGAAAAACGAAGATCAGCTTGTGCATCCCCGCGGTCTGATCAACAGCTTTACACATGTATCTTGATGAAAATTCACCATATTTGCATTATTTGCTGGCTCCCAGCTTGCACATTGTCAATATTGGAAAAACAGGTAACCAGACCCCCCTGACCTGTTAAGGTCAGGGGGGTCTGGTTACCTGTTTTTCCAACACTTATAATCTTCAGACTAGGAACCAGCAGACAATGCAAAAAAGGTGAATACCTTGCGTCTTGTTCCCACCTCTTGAATATCAAGACTCTGGCTGATATGTATAACAGAGCAAGCCCGTTTATATCTTAACTGGTATAGCAAGTGTCAAGGCGTCTTCAATTTGAGTTTTTTCGTAAGCACGGCTTTCTTATATTATCATAATTGAAACCTTTTCATTAAGTAAACCGTTAATGATAAAATCATGACACTTTAACGGTGCCGCCACTGGAGTCGCGCTGTGAAGTTTACATCTTTGGCTTGAATTTATGCTTTTCTGTTGTGAATTCTCGCGATAACAGTAATAGAACTGTTCTGGTTTTCATAAGTTAAGTTTCTAAATGAGGCGGTGCACAAGAAACCCTCGAATATTAGGATATCACACCTGTGCATCAGAGCTATTCCTTCATATCTTCTTACCAAAACTATGGAATTTTATTATGTGATACCCCAAACATAGGTTGTTGAGGAGGTTCTAACGAGTAACCAAAAGCTATCTCTTGTAGAAGCAATGAGAAAAGTAAATCCCTCAGAGCCGATGTTTTCTCTATATCCAGTTGGTCGCATGTTCGTTAAATGTCAGGTCAGCAACAGTCTGTCGCCGAGATTGAGCATGGAATCCTTTCTATTCAAGAATGATAGTTGTCAGCTTCTTGCGGAAGAATGCACACTTTGCTGGCTAACCGCTTATGTATAAGCCTGCCAAGGAAAAGTATGGTTAGCTTAAAAAAATGACTGAGTAGTTTAATTCCAAACAACTAGGGTTTTGGGTTGTTTTCGTTTATGTGGTGTATTCTTTGCTTTCAGAGGATCTAACTATTAAGAACTTGCGGAGTTGTCATTTCATCTCCATTAGGAAAACATGTCCGTAAGAAATATTGGCGTCCTTCATGGTGTCAGAAAATGATAAATATTAGGTAAAAATGACAACATTATTAATCCTGCTTTCAACATAGATTGGGGGGTGCTCGTTAGAACCGCCTCAGTACCCACAATCTATGTTTTAAAGCACAAATAAGGCAGATAGTGTATACCCCGTAAACCCCACTTTTGCTCTATATAAAGTGGGGTTTAGGCGGGTCTTCGTTTCACGGACTTGTTATCTTATGAATGTCGGATAAAAAGCCTACAAAATCGGAAGCAACGTCTCCAAGAAGACTTACAAAGTGTTGACGGGGACGTAAAACAAACAAACCAGACCCCAAACAAACAAAATCTGGTAGGGTTTAGGAGGCCTTCATGCGGACTGAACAAATTATTTGTCTTAATCGCGACAGATGTAAGGGCGAGGATTGTGGCCACGTAAAATCGATTTAAGCACCCGCCCCCCTCCCCCCCCCCCCCCCCCACACACACACACAGCCGGTGAAATTCGTTTCCGCTGGACGTTCCGGGGCGGCTGTTTATTTTTGTTATGGTTTGTCTTTCGGTGTTTGTGTCGCTTATATTATATTATTTTGGATAGCCTTTGGATAGTTTGTGGGACAGTAACTGTCCTTTTGGCTTTCCGCTGTTGGTAGTTCCGTTAGGTCTGTTGCTTCATGTTTGTGTAACTTTCCCTTTGGTGTCCCTGGTGGGAGCTGTGGGTTAATTTATCGATTCCTGATCATTGCCTCTACTTCTATTTTTACATGTACATGGAGGTTTATTCCACGGATACTGAGGTAATGGCCAAACATTACGAAAACACACCTTTATAAATACATTGTATACGTTACTGTCAAAAAATTGAAAATTTTAAGATGAAAAAGTGTGTTATTTTTTCTTATTTTTGCTCAAAATAAAAATTGTGGGTACACGTTAGAACCGCCTCACCGAGGCGCTTCTCACGAATACCCATAATCTATATTTTGGAACAAAAATAAAAAAAAAAAGGTTTACCCCTGTAAACCCCAGGTTTACTCTATAAAAGTTGGGTTCAAGGGGGTCAAAATTATATAGGCGTGTTTTAGTGACGTGTGACCGACTCAGTATAAGAAGATAGATAGATAGATACAAGCAAAGACCAGGGTCCAGATATCCAACGCATCGTTGGCTTAACGAGCTTGTTACATGTAGTAGTCGTGTTGACGGGGACGTAAAATCTCAAACAAACAAACAAACAAAAACATGTAGTAGTCAACTTGTTAACTGTTCTAGTAAGAACAATATCTAATACAGTGGTATTTTTGCTGAAAAAAATGTAAGCAGCTTTTGCATTTGCATCACGTGAGCACGTCCATGAAAAGAATACCCCCATAAACGCCACTTCATATAGAGAAAACCGGGGTTTACGGGGGTATACATTTTTTTTTCTTATTTCTTCCCCAAGACATAGGTTGTGGGTGCTCGTTAGAACCGTCTCAATGATGCGGTTCAGAAAAATAGCCATTGTGGAGATGTGAAAAATGCACTTTGTCGCACGGGTGTGTCATCGTAATGGCGAAAGCTGCTCACATCTTTTTCAGCCAAAAAATTAAGTATATTTGCCATATTAAATGATAAAAGTTTCAACTAACTTACGACTTCGTTGGTTTTAAAAACCTGGCACCAGATTATCAACACAGTATGACCTAAGTCTATCCTATCGCTTATTGGAAATCCCAGAGGATGCGCAAACTGGATCGAATCTTCTCTGGTCGCAAAATGTTTGTTTTAGATTTTGTCGTGTCGCGGTTTATAAAAGTTGCGTACAGGTTGAACTTTTGAATGATTAGATATGGATTTTGTATATTCTGGTAGAATAATTCTTGGGGGCAATAGTATGAAACATCATCATTAATTGATGTCTTTTTGGCGTGTCAAAACAGTTCAGATTGTTCTGCATCCTGTGTGCAGTTCTCGAAAAAAAATCCTATATGAAGCCACAAGTTTATATCGAAGGTTGATGCGTGCAATTTTTTTTATATTTATTTATTTAATTGTACCTATACTTTTTGTTGTTGTTGTTGTTTTGGTGCCTACACATGTATGAACATCTGCTAGGTCTTTCTGTCATGCCAGTCGACCCAAAATTACTTATGAATTTAAGATAGATTGCTATTGCCCACGCGACTATCACTGGCCAATAAGGTTAAGCGGCACAAAAAAATCTATGAAAACGAGGTAACAGTTTATCAAAAGCCGCGCTATTCTTGTCGCGGTGTCGTCGGGGTGATGTGCAAAGAGTTATATCTGACTTTTTTTTTTATTCTGAACTCACTTGAGCATGAAATTTATCCTGCTCATAAGTTTTAAAATGCCAACAAATGTTGGCATTTTAAACTTTATGTGCAGGATAAATGGTATTCTATGCTGGTCTGAGCTGGAACATTACCTGATTTGCTTTTAGTTTAGTAGCTATGAGCACTACGAATTTCATGCTTTGTTAACATTAACGTTATCGTCCTGGGCCCAGGATTACAATCGTTACTTAAGTTAAGGTCGACTTAACGATTTAAGGAGGAATTCTTATCTTAGTAAAGTATTTCCTTAAAAAGTGCATTCGAAAGCCACCTATTTCATTTACTTAGCTAAGTATTTAACTTCGGATGTAGTCGTAATTTTGACGGAACCCCGGGACGTCCCTGGGACGGACAAGGGTTAAAACAGGTTTTGCGGGGTCCCAAACTTGGTCCTTATCATCCGCCACGGTTGACATAATATAGTTTACTGTTAGGTTCGGCATTTCTACGTCCAATCCGAGTCACAAATGCAGGATTGTGTTGTATGCAAATGTTTGGTTACTGCTATTTGAAATAAATGAAAACAGAAGACAGTCGTTATAACAGTACTAAAGAATTTGCCGCTTTAAAGACTCCCAGTGATGAGTTCATTTTATACTTGTTCCCTAAAGTACTCTCAGAGATTCTAAAAATATCTACAGCTTCTTGAAGTGTTAAACCCAGGCTACACGATACAACTTTTGATATACGAGGGTTGTTCGAAAAGAATTAGTTCGATATCCACGTGGGACACGATCAAACCAATACATACTTGTATAGGGCTATTCAATATCTACACAATGGTGTATAAATGTACATGTTAGACTAAGTGTAAGACATAAAATTTGTCATTTGACTACACGCAGTCATTGACCACTGCAGTGTAAAAAATAGTTGGTAGAAGCGTCGACTAGATAGATGAAATACGGGCTTACATCAAAACTTGGTTGTTCTTTGAAGAAGCTGATGACTGAAATTTCTACTGCTTTTGGACCTTTTTGTGTGTCTTATGACACAGTTCGGCGGTGGAAAAAGAAATTTGAGTCTGATGTAGACTCCATCAGAATGCACCGAAATCAGGTAGGCCAAAGTCTACATCTCGTAATGAAATCGTTTCAAAAATAAAGGAAATCATTGCATATTTATGACACAGTTCGGCGGTGGAAAAAGAAATTTGAGTCTGATGTAGACTCCATCAGAATGCACCGAAATCAGGTAGGCCAAAGTCTACATCTCGTAATGAAATCGTTTCCAAAATAAAGGAAATCATTGAAGGAGATGCCAGATTTTCAGTTCCTGATATTGCACGAAAGGTAGGCATATCACTATCAACGGTTCACCTTATTTTGAAGAAGCATTTGCCCTAAACCATAGTGTAGTTTATAAGAATCTTATATGGGTGTGAGGGGTCGATTGAAAAATCCGTCCCGAGGGACACTGTCCGGCATCACGAGGCTTGCCGAGTGATGCCGGACAGTAATCCCGAGGGACGGATTTTTCAATCCACCTCTCACACCCATATTGGATTCTTTTTCTTGCATACCTTCCATTTTTATTGCGAATTTTTTTAATGCAGCTGTCACTTCGGTTACCGACGTCCGCCATTTTGTGATGACAAAACAGGAATGTTAAGTGACGTCACGCATGACGACGCCGCACACGAGGTTGTAATCAACCAGTGCATTTATCAAACACGCCATTATATTCGATTTGGGGTTGGAACACCAGGGTCAGAACATAAATTTCTATCCCAGGGTAAAATCATGGATTTCCTTGTCTGGTGTGCAAGAATATATTTTCTTGTCCTTTGGGATCATTGATTCCTTTGTGGAATTTTGAAAATTTTTGAGGGTCATTAATGAGGCCTAATTGGCCGAAACTAGCTAGTCTGGCCCAGAAAACATGTACACTCCATATTTTCCAGTGCTGTGGGGTATTCCTTGCTTCCAAAAGATAACCCTTTCTAGACCATATTTAACGTCACCACAGCTGGTGTCTGGGAATCTGGGTGTGTGGCGGTCGTAAAAAGTCTCCCTGCCCTAAATCATAGTGTAGTTTATTGGAATCATTGATTCCATTGTGGAATTTTGAAAAAAATTGAGGGTGACTGATGAGGTCTAATTAGCCCAAGCTAGCTAGCTGGCCCAGAAGATATGTACACTCCATATTGTCCAGTTCTGTGGTGCATTCCTTGCTTCCAAAGGATAACCCTTTCTAGAACATATTTCAAAGTCAGAAAGATTTTTCCTAGATGGGTGCCACATCTGTTGACTGACGAGCAAAAAAGGCAACGGGTTAAAGTGGCAAAAATGCTGCTTCAAATGTTTCAAAAATATGACAAAAAGCAGTTCGCGAATGTCGTAACGGGTGATGAAACCTAGGTCCATTATTTTGAGTCCGTCAGAAAGGTTAGCAATAAGCTCTGGGCCACTAAACACAGCAAACGCCCAATAATTTGCCACCAAGTTTCTTTTTGAGTACAAAGAACGTTTTGTGTGCAATCTTCTCATTACGATAACTCACCCGTGTAGCATAGTGCATTTTTCATATCTTCAAAATGGCTACTTTTCTGATGAAAATCCTTGATATTTTTGTTATAAATGTTCAAAACATAGGTTGAGGGTGCTCGTTAGAACCGCCTCAGTGAGGCGGTTCTAACGAGTACCCACAACCTATATCTTGGAGCAGAAATCAGAAAAATAATGTATACCTCCGTAAACCCTAGTTTTCTCTATATGAAGTGGGGTTTAGGGGGGTCTTTATTACACGGACTTGTCCACGTGATGTTCTCTGGTGAAGGAGTCGCAATTAAAAGTGCCGGTGAAAAAGGGCAAAAGCATCACCACAAAGACGTAGGACTGAAGAAATTGAAAAAGTATTATCAGAAACGTAGCCCTGCCACTGGTTTTGGTACATGTCCGTCTTCTACATGACAATCCAACCGCTCATACATCCACAATAGTACGGCGTTTATGAAGAAAGAATAGTAACTGCTTTGCCTCACCCCCGTATTCCACAGACCTTGCCCCATGTGATTTCTTTTTGTTTCCGAAATTGAAATCATTCCTTGCTGGGCGGAAATACCAACCCAGACAGGCCAGGGAGTATTTCGAGGGAATGAAATGAACAGTTTTGGGCTAACTTGAAATTTTTTTTGAAGTCTCCAGATAGAAATAAGCAATTCTTTTCGAACATCCCTCGTATATGTTCTGCGGTACAATTCCGGAATTTAGTCCTGCGCAAAGAGAGATTCTCACTTTGTTACGCAGAATGAGAATTCCTATACCTTGCGCAATACAATTCCGGAATTGTTTCTGCGCAAAGTGAGAATCGGGGCAAAGTAGGAATAATTAAATGTTTCTGTGTTTAATTAAGAATTTAATTTATACAGCTGTGAGCCCCACTTCGCCTGGAGTGGAATTTTTCTGTTTATTTTTAAATAAAGTTGATTTTAAGTACCTGCAAGAAACGCCTAATTGAGGGAATTGATACCAGTATCCGTTATCTATGTTTGAAGCAAAACATAAGGGTCTTAAAGGTGCATTATTGAGCTATCGGGCTTCAAAAATGAAAAGCGTGTTTTTCGGTTTTATTTCTTCTATTCATGTAGCTATGTCATTTGTAATCTTCTGAAACCAAATACCACTTCAGAACTTTGTGAAAATCGTCGTTTTCATTTTTGTTTATTTGTTGTTTTTGGGAATTTCAATCTAAAAATATTCCTGTCACGTGACAAAAAGCCGGGCAACATCACAGCGGCGAACAATAAGATGGCGACCTCCGGTTCATCTGAGGAAAGTAGAATTTTTAGTCCAAATTACAAGTATTTGACTTTCAACTGCACTGACACAATACTATCATGCATGTTAATCTGTTATCAAATGCTAACGCATCAATTTACAGGCAAATAGATAATTTTACCGTCAATATCTAAGGATGAATTTCTGAATCGATGAGAATTGACATGGGGTCGTTTCAAAGATACACAAAAACCGCATACATGTGAGAGTACATGTATGATGTGGGTATTTGTTAGAATTAAGACGATACTAGCAATAACCTTTTGATTTGTTTGATTTGAGGGTTAACGTCCCAATTAACACTGTTTAACGTCCCCATCAACACTGTATAAGTAATTTTGGAGACCTAGCTTACAATTTTGTGGGACTTTTATATACCCGACATTGAGATGAAATGAGATCTCATTCCCTGTCGCTTACGGGCCTCCGTGGCCTAGTGGTTAAGAGCGCTGACTCTTGATCATTAGGTCTCTCACCGCTGTGGTTCGAGCCTCGCTCGGGTCATATGTGAGACGCCAAGTTCTGCAACGGAAGGTCAGATGGTTTTTCTCCGGGTACACCGGTTTTCGCCCACCTCTGATTAACGATCGGCTCGATATGAGTGAAATAATCTTGAAAGGGCCGTAAAACCAAAAAAAAAAAAATCCCTGTCGCCCAATGAAACCAATAGGGTTTATATGAATGGGCGGCCCGACTCGCACCGCTTTGCCTGGGCAGGCTTGAATCCTTTAGGCGGTTTACCAATACTCCTAAGCGGTCGGTTTAAGCTCTGCCTGGCACCATCATGCAGCCCACCTATTTCTTCAAGCCCCGCCATGGGAGCCGAGCAAGAACTTTTTAATACCGAAACAAAAGAGAAACACTATCCATATTCGCACCGCCCATCGGGGCTTGAAGAAATATATGGGCTGCATAATGCTTCCACGCAGAGCTGTAACTGACCCGCAAACGAGTACTGGTAAACAGCTTAGAAGATCTAAGCCTGGGCAAGCAAAGCGATGCGAGTCCGTCCATTTGTTTCACTGGGCGACAGGGCTTGAGATGTCATTTCATCTCAATGTCTGGTAAAAGTCCCACAAAATTGTTATCAACGTCTCCAAAATGACCTTTACAGTGTTGAAGGGGACGTTAAACCTCAAACCAAACAAACAAACGTGCACCAGGACCTACTCACTGATACTGGGATCGGCCACATTTTACCATTACTTGCAGATTTACAGCACACATCAATCTTGCGCTGGCCTCGGTAGCTCAGTCGGATGCGCGTCTGACTGCTGATCATGGGGAAGCAGGTTCGATACCTGCCGGGGTCGGCAATATTCTTTCGCGGGGATTGATCAAGAAATCTTTCCTACGGTCATTCTCTCCATTCCGCTGGCTCAAGAAGGGCAGTTGTCAGTTTCTGGCGAAAAAATGTGCACTCTCCTGGTTACCTCTTACGTATAAGCCTGCCCAGGAAAAGTAAACTGACAGGCTCAAAAACGGCCTTAACAGTGTTGACTTGGCCGTAAACCCCAAAACAAACAAACAGTTAACCTGCATAGGGGATGACTCTCCTTGAACAGGGCGCCTCCAGTTTGTTTGTTTGATTTGAGGTTTAACGTCCCCGTCAGCACTTTAAAGGTCATTTTGGAGACGTTGCTTCCAATTTTGTGGGACTTTTACCCGACATTTGGATAAAATGACATCTCAAGCCCTGTCGCCCAATGAAACCCATAGGGTTTATTAGCATAGGCGGTCCGCCTCGCACCGCGGTTCCTGGACAGGCTTAGATCCTCTAAGCGGTTTACCAGTACTAGTGTGCGGGCCGGATTCAGCTCTGCGTGGAAGCATCATGCAGCCCATATATTTCTTCAAGCCCCTATGGGCGGGGGCCGGTGCCTCCAGTTAAACGTTCCGATCCAAAGGGCGGTGCGCATTTTGACATTCATCGCTGTAAATGGTGTTCAAACACCGAAATAATCACCGCCGGGTCGAACCGAGGGCCTCTGGCATCTGAGTCAAGTGCACTAACCACTCTGGGCTTAACCACTGAGCTGTCACGCTCAGTTTATTACATAAACTCCAGGTTTGCAGGATGAGACTCTGCACAGTAATCGGCTCTTTCGTTGTACATTGGGTCGTTCTCCCTGCTGGGGGGGGGGGGGGGGGGCGGGGGTCATGTGAGTACCAGCTGATAGCAAGCCGGCGGAATGAACAACTCACAGCGCATAAATGTCATCCTACTAGATTTCAGTAAGGCCTTTCACGAGGTTCCGCACAATTTCATTGCTGATGGATACCAGAAAGTCGTAATTGAGGATTTCTTCGTCTGCGCCCGTTACTTCTGGTGTTCCACAGAGTACAGTGCTCGGCACTCTCCTCTTCCTCATATAAATCAACGACTTGCCACCACGCGTCTCCCCTGTTCGCTGATCACTGCCTGTTGTACCGAGTTGCTGCCGCTCAAGAGGACTTTAATTATTTACAAGCATGGGAGAGAGACTGATAGATGCGTTTTCACCCAGACAAGACTTAGTCTGAGTACATCAGAATCGGCAACAAAAGCAAGATAATGGAGTCATCATACAACATCCATTGCCAGAAGTAAAGCAAAAAACCTGGCTATAGACAGTACACTGGTGTGAAATAGTCACACTGACATGCTTAGACTAGCTTCTAGTCGGATATCATATTTTAAAGTTAATAAGTAATATTCTTCTACCCCTTATTTGATCTTGGGAAGATATACTCTGACTAAAATTCCAGTTTGCCTTATCAGTTGGTGTTCGGTAAGGGGTACAGAAAGGCAATAAACATTTCATGACTGTAGCTGTAATCAATCATTTACCAAGGATCTTGCGAGGTAAAATTCGCATTGTACTAGACCTTGGTGTCTGAGACAAGATTAAAGTCTAACAAGGTTTCATATTTGATAAAAACACACATGAAGGTTGGTAATTGGTAACTATGACATCAAGGTCTAGTAGCTAGACTATGACATGCTATCTACGACAGACAGCCAGACAGCTGCTTTCCTATCCTACGCAGGAATCTCTCTGCATGCCCAAAGGACATCAAGGCAACAGCATACAAGTCACTAGTTAGACCTAAACTAGAATATGCTGCCACCCCCTGGGACCCCTACAAACAAACTAGTCCAGTTCAATCGCAATCTTCCGCTCACATCGTCTATCTTACTGATCATATGTATATTGGAAATGAAAAAAGGGAGGTTGGTAAAACCTAGTATTCCTTGAATTTCTCGAATCAAGGTCTGCTTTATTAAGGAAATTTCGTAATCCCGGATCGTTTTGTTATTGACGAAGAGCTCTGTGTGAATGATCCATGTCCCTGTCTTGAGATAGATATAAGAGCTTTATTTGTTTAACCGTCATTCATGAAGGCTTACAAAAGTATTTAGGCTGATGAAATATATATATTGGATTTTTCAAGTACGGCAACTTGGATGTTTTTATGTACGGCAACTTGGAAAAAAAATGCTGAATTAACTGTACGGTTACTTGCGTCACAAAATTGCAAATTTGGAAACTACTGACACCATTTTGACATCGTTTGGAAGGAAAGGCCGTGGTTATTATCATGTTTGGTTTCATCACATAGGGATCGATTATAATGCTAGTGCTGATCGTAAATCAATCTATTTTTGCATGAAACAGATGGAGATGTGAAATCTACACCAGGGCCATATTTCCTTTTGAGAATTCTTTGTCGTTGCTTTCGCTTTGTTTCATTACTGAAAATACTTTGGAAGAAAGTCTGTCCCCTATTGGTCTATTCAACGGAAGGAACTTTCCTTTCGTGATGGGAAGTTTTTCTTTTTTTTTTTTTTTCTTTTTTTTTCTTTTTGTTGTTTTTGTTTACGAAATAAAGTTTGTTTTTCAGTGAGCTGAAATAGTTTCTACTTCGTTCTTGTGAAACTTACAACTAGAATAGACGTTAGTTTATGCTTTGAGAAGTGTTTATTCCTTTGACGAGAGTTTATTCAAACGAAGGTCCTGTAATATGCATACTATACTCCAGTTATTTAAGATTATGAGTGAGGCCATTATTATTATTATTATTTTTTTTTTTATTATTATTTTTTTTTGCATTACGAAAACATGCCTTTTCAAATAAATTGAACATATTTCCACCCAAAAAAATGAAAATGTTCAGATAAAAGATTCTGCTATTTTTCATAATTCAGCTCAAAACATAGATTTTGGGTACTCGTTGGAACCGTCTCGACCAGGCGGTTTCTGACGAGTACCAAAAATCTATGTTTTGGGCAGAAATGCGAAAAATAATGTACACCCATACAAACCCCATTCTACTGGATTAAAGTGGAGTTTAAGAGGGTCAAAATTGCATAGGCATGTTTTCATGATGGTCTTCTGTTTTTGTTTTTTTTTTTCGAAATCGGCCACGTGCACACATGTTGCAATTTTTATCTTGTATATTCTAACCATTTCACATTTGTACGGTTTAGTAACGCCACAGACAACAAAAAGCTACTTTAAAGAAGGTGATTTAAGGTTCCTCAATACAGTTATTTCACTACATTTGAGGTACTGAAAAAATCATATTTGCAAATAGTTACCCAAACAGATTTTTCATCAGATGGTAGTCCATGTAAATGTAAGAATATGAAAGCAAAATATTTTTATTGGAAAGTCACCATGTTAGTAATTTATTGCATTTTTCCATGGTTTTGCAAAAATGATATCTTAATCCACAGAACAAAAATGTGTAAAATACTATCATAGAATTGTGGCTAAAGGTTGCCTTTAGGCACTGCAAGAGTGGAATTTCAAGTAAAATACCTAAATAGTACTGAAAATTAATGATTCCTCCCCCACCCCCCAAAAATGTAATTATTTCACCTTGTACTATTTTTAAATTCAGTGTATGGTAGCCAAAAATGACCAGTTCTACCAAGTTGGCAGTAAGATCACTGATTGGGTTGAGGTGTTGCAATCTCTTGCATTTAGCTTGTAAAATGATTGACCTTCTTTGGTGCTTTTAGTATTTCATTTTATATATTTCATTCATGCAATTTATAACAATTTATGAATCACTGCACCAAAGTTTCACTGTATTATTGATTGTGTTTACTGGGTGGATGATTTGATACTGGAATAAAATCCAAAACAAAAAAAAAAAAAAAATAAAAAAAATAAGATAAAAACAGTTTATCCCCATATTTGAACTGAAAGAATGAAAGCAGCCTGTTCAGCACCAGGATTTTTGTGCAAAAGGCTTCTGATCATTTCCTATAACTGCTATGTTATAGCAGTGATTTTTACCCATTGATTTGTTACATAAGAATCAGAGTGAGTGAGTGAGTGAGTTTTAGTTTTACGTCCCACCAACAGCTAAGGTCATACGGAGACGGGACCTCGGTTTAAAGACAACATAAGAATCAGAATCAGAATTGTTACTGGTGACACGTCAAATGACATTCATACACCAGGACCTGTGATATGGGAAGTTAGTCCCTAGCTCGAACCAAAGATGTAAACTTAGCTACACAATCATCAGCACCTTCCGCCGTCGAAATAATAGAATCCGGAAGGGCATTCCAATCTCTAATGGTTCGGGGGAAGAACGATTCTTTATAAATATCCGTTCTTGCAGTAAGGGTCTGAAACGTCATTGAATGGTGCTGTCTACAGTGCCTAGCCGGGGGAACAAGGTCATCTGTTGGAATGCTGGCAGCACCCTTTAGACCTTTGTATAAGAGTATGAGCCTACTGTCTCTTCTCCTTTTCTTGAGAGACTCCCATCTTAATTTTCCTAGAATTCCAGTCATGCTCCCAGTTTCAAAGCAGTAATTTCCAGTTACAAATCTAGCCGCTCTATTCTGAACTTTTTCAATTTCTTCATTTAGGACCACTCCGATTGGGTCCCAGATGCAACTACCATATTCCAAGATTGGGCGAACAAGTCCCCTGTATGCTGTCTCTTTCACATCCTGGGGACACTGATGAAGATTTCGCCTCAGGAATCCAAGAGTTCTATTCGCCTTTGTACACATATTGCATATCTCAAATCGTGAGTGATTGTCACACCAAGGTATTTAATGGAATTCACATTTTCGAGGACCGTTCCCTCTAAAGTGTAAGAAGCCTCAACTTTATTAGATCTCTTCCTTGTTATCTGCATAATATTGCATTTAACTGGCTGAAATCTCATGCCCCATTTTCGGGCCCAACATCCTAATCCATCTATGTCAGCCTGAAGTTTCAATGAGTCATCTGTATCTCTAATTTCCCGGTAACAAACACAGTCATCTGCGAAAAGTCTTATTTCTGAGTCAATGTCAGAGGAAATATCATTGATGTACAGGGAGAACAATAGAGGACCAAGAACAGTCCCTTGTGGGACTCCAAACAAAACTGGCGCCCATACTGAAGATTCACCATTAACAAAAACACGCTGTTTTCTGTTCACATGAGTCACCATAAACAAATAATTGATGTTTGGACATATTTATCTAATCCAATTAATGATCTGTTGTGTCACCTACTTACCAATGTGCGGGTTGGTAAAATTTCATAGAAGCCCAATACTTTTAATATGTTTTGCTGAAAGAAGTTAAAAAAGAAATCTACCCTTTTCAACTTGTTTACTTGGGAACAGGGGTGAACAACACAAACAGGACAATGTTACACGTAGAAACTAGTTCAGAAATGAAGGCATACTATTCATGAATTAACGAACAAATTATGTTAGAAAGTATGTGAAAGTAGGCGCAAGACAGTTTCCAATATGAATATTATGTTTTAAATTTAAAGCAATGGTGTACTATTGTTTTTTTGGTGGGAAATTAGATCCAAGGCGTATGAATACGTTTTTGCATTTGGCAAGATGGAAATCTCTTCAATTTGACAGCTACACTAATTTATCAGTGATGACAGGCTTCCAAGATAGGCGATTTCATTATGGTATACGCAGGAAGAAGGCTACATAGCTGACTTTTCAAGGTATTTTCATTGATGATGGAGAAAATAAAATGTGGAAGGCATAATTGATGAAATCTCAGCATTTCAGATTTACCGCAAGAAAAGGAGATGATGGCGCCCATCGAGAATAAACATGTCAAAAAAATCTGGTTTTCAATTCAGGTAGCCTTTTTGATAGAAAGCTTTGACCGACTCGTTAGTATTTGATGTGAACTATTGATCTGCAGCTGTTTTAGTAACTTTTAAAAAGTCTATAAAGCGGTTTCCTTTTTTCCTGGTAAAAGTGAAAAATACAGAATTTCATTTATTTTCAAAGGCACAGGGATGTTGCTAATGCAAGAAAGTACTTGCTGTAATAACCGTTTATACCTCCAAACCTTTTTCTTGTGGGACATGGATTTTTAAACGGAAATCAGGATTATATTTTGGTGAAAATCAACTTGCAAATCTTTCATCTATATTTTTCTTGTGCAAATGTATTGAGGAAACTTAAGATGTCCTGAGATAAAAGTACTTTCATAAATTTCTTTTCCGTTCACAAAAGGTTACTTTCGCTGTAATATAAAGGGCAGCTAAAATAATTTTCATCCTAGTTGTAATCTAAAACTGTTAGTTTAACACTTAAATACCAGCATTTTAAACAAGAAGTGCAGATCTGGTAAAACGCAGCATTATGCCGCCTTTCTATGTTTTGATTCCATGGCCCAGTGAGATTCTATGATGGGGTGGTCTAAGTCCCTCTGGAGGGTGACCGAATAATCAGGGAGAATTATGGTCAGGTACACCCCAGTGTCACCAGCAAATAGGCGAACCCGGGACCACACATTGTCGGGTAGGTCGTTAAGGTATAATAACAATAATATTGTGCCTAGAACTGATCCTTGTGGTACACCTGAAGTAACTGGAACCTCATCTGAGTACTCACATTCAAGTGCAACTGTCTGACTTCTCTCAATCAGAAAAGACTTAATTCACTGGATAGTTAATCCATGTACCAGTAGCTTGCGAAGAAGCTTCATGTGATTCACCTAGCCAAAGGTCATGCTAAACCCAAGATAAGATCTATTTGTTGACCATTTAATCATGATCTGGTAAGGTCATAAACAAGCAGAATCACATGAGTGTCACAAGATCTGCGCTCCCAGGCTGTTGAGTATTTTGTGATCATAAGGTATGTCCAAACCAAATCTTATGCGGCGAAATTTAGTTTCAACCTACAAAAATCCATTTTTTGAAGGATTTTCTGCTTGTCGGAATTTTGTAAACCTGTCCCCGTAGAAAACCTAAAGCAAATTCTTATATGCCCATTATGACATAAAGACCACATTGGTAATGGGAAATTGTTTTTAAGAAATAGGTGCGATATGGGCATAAGAGCAATTTACGATCTTACTAGTGAGGAAGTGGTATTTTATAGTTTTGAACAGTTAAAGGCGAAATATGATATAAGGGCCACATTTTTAGACTACCACCATGTAGTAAATAGTATTTCTCAAGTATGAAAAGATCAAATTCACATGAATCGTGTATTTGCTGTTAAATTTAAACTAAATGTAGTTTGTAACATATACTTTCAAGACTTGATTAGTTCAAAGAAAGGGAGTAGACTATTTATGATATTTTGGTTAGAGTAAACGAATACATTGCACAAACAAAATGGCAAACGGAGATAGGAGATAGAGTGGAAAAAGAGCATTAAAGACATTTCACGAGACAAAACTACGCGACTTTCAATACAAAATCAATAATAAAAATTTAGTAACACATTCATTTCTATTAAAAATTGATAAAATCAGGGTTGTAGTTACTGTAATGAACAACCAGAAAAAATCCATTATTTATTTCTTAGATGCCCAAAAGTAAGAACGTTTTAGACTGAACTGGTTGACCACAAATGTAAATCCAGAAATATCGCTAGAGGATCGTAAAATACTATTTTCACACGGTGGTAAAGCAGAAGTGGTCAATTACATCTCTCTCTCTCTCTCTCCCTCTCTCTCTCTCTCTCTCTGTTTTAGCAAAATATTGTATATACGAAAACAAATTTGTTTCTATGAATAAAGTGCTTAGCGAGAGATACATTTCACTCATAAACAACAGGTTAGATAAATTCTTTAAGATTAAAGCCCCTCTCTCGCCCAGCCCAGTGGAATTCGTTTCACTGACCGCTCCAAGGCGGTTCTTCTGTCGTTGTTTATTTTTGTTATGGTTTGTCTTTGAGTGTTTGTATCGCTTATTTTATTTTGTTTTGGATATCGAATTGGCCATTTTGTGGAAAAGTAACTGTCCTTTTGGCTTTCCGCTATTGATGTTTCCATTAGGGTCTGTTGTTTCATGTTTGTGTTTCTTTCCCCTTTGGTAAATCTGGTGGGAGCTGTGGGTAAATTGTGTCGATTCCTGATCATTGCCTACACTTCTATGTTCTACATATAACAACTTTTACCCAAACACTGATGATTCATGAGGCCTATTCCGACTTAATGTTTATGTTTGGTGTCAGGGTTCTGTTTTCCGTCGACTATCTGCCACACATATAGTGCAGTAGACTTGTACCATTAGCTATAAAAGGCACATCTTGTAGAAAATACATGTATATTGTTACTACAGTTTGTTTTCTGCTCTCCCATGAAAGAATTTTATTATTATTATTTTTTTTTTTTTTTTTTTTCAAATTGATTATCATCGTCTATTAGCCAATACGATGTTACACCCGTATGACTTTGTGCATTCTTTCATATCTTAACAATATTTACTTTTCTGGTGAAAAATTGTGATAGTTTTCTCATTTATGCTTCAAACATGGCTGTTGGTGCTCGTTGGAACTGCCGCAGTGATGTGGTTCTATCGAGTACCCACGGCGTATGTCATGGAGCAGGAATGAGAAAAATATTGTATACCCAGTCAGACGCGCATCCGACTGAGGTACTGAGGCCGACGATTATCATACGAGATATTTTGGCGAGCAATAATCGAGTGTATGTAAACATAAAGTGCAGATAACTCCATGTCAACAGACATACAACGTCTAAACAACGTCGTGTCAACGTCAATGCAACATCACTGCGATGCATTGACGCTGACGCAGCAAATTGTATACCCAGTTACAAAATATTGTAACCCCCAGTTCTCTCTCTATAAAGTTGGGTTTAAAGGGGCGTTCATTGCACGGACCTGTTATCGTAATGAATCGTCTTATTATTAACATTGCTAGAGATACTCGCCTACCAGTCGAGAAAGACAGAAGACCAACTTCTATCGTACATGTTGTCTAAACTGAAAAGCACTCACACAACCTTTCAATAATTCCCTGTCCCCTTTTTGTACTTTCTCTCATCTTCTTACTTCTAAAATATGTTCTAGAAAGGGTTGTCCTTTGGAAACAAGGAATACACCACAAAACTGTAAACTAGATCGCGCAGTCGATGGCGCGCCATTGCAAATCCCCACGTTTTGACCGCTTCACGGGACCCTTGGGGGCTGGTCCAAAAATTAATGTGCTCTTGCAGAAGCCATTCATGTATGTAACTCACACACCAAATTTGGTTGAATTCCAATGAACGGTGTAGGAGGAGATAGCCGGACAGAACGGACGAACGGACAGACGGAGGCGATAACAATATCCCCACTTTTCTTCGAAAAACGTGGGGATAAATATGGAGTGTGCATGTTTTCTGGACCAGACTAGCTAGTTTTGCCCAATTAGGCCTCATCAGTGACCCTCAAAAATTTCAAAATTCACCACTGGAAGGGCAAGAAAATATAAACTACACTATGATGTTTGGCAGGGAGACATTTTACGACCTCCACACATTCCCAGACACCAGCTATAGTGACGTTAAATATGTTCTAGAAATGGCTATCCTTTGGAGTGAGTGAGTGAGTGAGTGAGTGAGTGAGTTTTACGTCCCACCAACAGCTAAGGCCATACGGAGACGGGACCTAGGTTTAAAGACTCATCCGAAAGTGTATATCCTTTGGAAGCAAGGAATGCACCACAAAACTGGAACATATGGAGTGTACATGTTTTCTGGGCCAGAATAGCTAGTTTCGGCCAATAAGGCCTCGTCAGTGACCCTCAAACCTTTTCAAAGCTTTCCAAAATGTCGGCACAAGAATTTCAGAGAAAATAAGTTCATTTAATATGGCATTAGGATAACACATCCGTGGGATATAGTAAATTTCTCAAACCTTAAAAAAGGCATCTGTGTGTGTGTGTGAATTCGGGTTTAACGTCGCTTTCAACAATTTTTGAGTCATATCACGACGGTGTCTGGTTGCGACAGGGAGCTCAATGCTCACATTTATAGTGCTGCCTCACTGAAGTATCATGTCCCAGACACATTACATGATACCACACCCAGTCACATTATCCTGACACTGGATCGACCAGTCCTAGCTCTACCCCGTAAATCTGAGTGCCAAACGAGGAGCAGCTAGTACCATTTTTAACGACTTTGGTATGTCGCGGCCCGGGGTCGAACCCCAGACCTCCCGTTCCCCGGAGCGGACACTCTACCAACTGAGCTATCGGGGCCGGTTAAAAAAAAAAAAAAAAAGGCATCTTTTTCTGATGAAGATTTGTGATATTTTTCCTATTTATACTCCAAACATAGGTTTTGGATGCTCGTTAGAACCGCCTCATTGAGGCGGTTCTAACGAGTACCCACAGCCTATGTCTTGGAGCAGAACTAAGGAAATTAATGTTATTCCCCGTAAACCCCAGTTTTCTTTATATAAAATGGGGTTTAGTGGGGTCTTAATTTCACGGACTTGTTCACGTGATGGGAAGTGGTTTTAGGTTCTAGCTTTACGTAATAACGCCAAATTAGGTCATTACCTGCCGTCCGTATTTTTTTATTTTATTTTATTTTTTTTGTTTTGGTTTTACGGCCCTTTCAAGATTATTTCACCCGTATCGAGCGATCGTTAATCAGAGATGGGCGAAAACCAGAGTACCCGGAGAAAAACCACCTTACCTTCCGTTGCAGAACTTGGCGTCTCACATATGACCCGAGCGAGACTCGAACCACAGCGGTATGAGACCTAATGATCAAGAGTCAGCACTCTTAACCACTAGGCCACGGAGGCCCGTTACCGTCGGTATGATCATTTTCCACATTAATCTGGTACTTTTGAGTAACAAGTTCCGGAGCCG